>VWZW01000743.1:21095-42623 GCA_013397115.1 Edolisoma coerulescens | reverse complement strand
CTCCCGCCGTCCGCCTCCTCTGACCCCGCGCAGCGCCTGCCGCGCGCGTCTCGCTCTTCACCCTCCCCATCCTCAGTGCGCTCCTCGTCTTCATCCTGCCATCCTCCTCCCCCCAGCACCCTTCCCCAGCTCCCACAGAACCAAGCAGGAGGGGGCGAGGGGAGGTCGGGCACCCCCACTCCTTCCTATCCTATTCCATCCCGTCTCCTTTTATCCCATTGTTAATCTTCCTTGCCTTCTATTTTATTTTAAGTTGTTAAATGTTTCGATCCCCACCGCAGCCACTCAGCACTGCCAGGACAGAGAGGACACAGCCCCTTCCATCCGGGAAGGAAATCCCGAACAGAAGAAGAGCCACAAAGCTCAGCCCTGATCCAGAACTGGTGGGAAGCGGGAAATCAGCCCAAAAGTTTGGATAAATACCCGGGGAATCATGGAACAGTTTGGGTGGGAAGGCAGCTGGTGATGCTCCGGAGGGTCAGGCTGGATCCAAGGGTGCTCCAGGGAAAACTCGGATTGCCGGCTTTCGGCCGTGTGATAGAGCCCAGCCACGCCTCATTTGCTCATTATCCCTCCTCCTCCCTCAGAACCGATTTCCAAGGATTTTTCCTGCACTGCATTTCTGTTCCAAGTTATTTCTTTTTGTCAGAAAATGAATTTAGTTTCTCACTTTTCTATTTGCTACTCTCAATCCCTCCCGTTCCCAGCCTTTTCTCCCTGCAGCGCACGCTCTCCGTTCATTTTCCCACCCACTTGAGAGGAATCCTGGGTGGAATTCATCCCGAATCCCGGCTGAGCAGTGCCAGGCTGCCAGAACCCTCCTGGCTCAGAGATCCCCCGGCCTCGCCAGCTTCCCCTCTCCCATTTCTCCTCCCTCCATCCCTCCTGCTTTCCCAGAGGCTTCTCCCGCCTCTTTCCCATCCCTGGGCTGGAACTGGGCAAAGACTCCATGTGATCCATACAGTGACAATCCAAGGGGAGCCATTCCCTGCAATTACTGCAATTAAAACCATCACTGATGGTTTGGGGGGAGGAGCAGATTCCCAGCATCCCCGTTCCGCCGTCCGGGGTGGGATGGGGAAATTGTGGGAGTGGGAGAGGAATGATGGCCATGGAACAGCGTCACCCCAAGCGTCCTGGTGACAGGGAGCTGCTCCAGAAGCACTGGAAGAGCTCTTCCCCCCCGGACTGATGGAATTCCCAGCTGATCCCGCTGTGCCGTGGCCACGGGACAAAGTGGGAACAGGCTGGAATTAGCGGTGCCTTCCCCTCCAATTCCCTCTGATGTCCCGGGGCTGCTCCTTCCCGCTGCTCCCGGCACGGACAGGGAGGGAGGAGGAGCCCGGAGCGGAGGTGAGGCCGCACATCTGCACCATTCCTGAGAAAACGTGGGAAGCTGGATCTGCCTCACTCCGAGAGCCCCTGCCAGGGCCTGAAGGGTTCCAGGAGAGCTGGAGAGGGACTGGGGACAAGGGCTGGAGGGACAGGACCCAGGGAATGGCTTCCCAGTGCCAGAGGGCAGGGCTGGATGGGATATTGGGAAGGAATTCCTGGCTGGGAGGGTGGGGAGGGGCTGGGCTGGAATTCCCAGAGCAGCTGTGGCTGCCCCTGGATCCCTGGCAGTGCCCAAGGCCAGGCCGGATGGGTTTGGAGCAGCCTGGGACAGTGGGAGCTGTCCCTGCCCAGAGCCTGCTGCCATCCCAGCTGAACATTCCCGGTGAGGTTTCCCATCCCATGGTCCAAGGTTTGTGTTTGGATCCGTTTAAACTCACCCGGGTGAGAATTCCCTCCGGAGCTCCTTTTCCTGCAATTCCATTTCTCACCTGCAATTCCCCGATTTCAGCACCTGGAAGCTTTTCCAGGCTTTGCCTGATGTGGGGATGACGACAAATAAAATGATGGAATTAATTATTTATTCCCTGAATTAACAGAGACATTCCCAAACCTGTCTCATCCAATCCCACTGCCTGGAAGGTGCCTGGATATGGATTCGAGGGCAGATTCTGCTCTTTTTCCTTGGAAAAATCATTTCCAGTGTGACATGGGAGTTGGAGCAGGCGGTCATGGCACCAGTGCCAGGATTTTCCTGACCCCCAAACGATCCTGAGGGGTTTCACCCAGAGGGGATGAATCCCTAAATCCCTTAAATAAATCCCCAAAAAAGGGATAAGTCAGATTTCCAGGGAAATCTGTCATTTCCTATCAACCCTAATAATTAACATTTCTGAGAAATTCCAAAGAGAACAGGGAACCACCTCCGTGCCGGCATTCATCCCTCCCGAACGGATCACTGAGTGATTCATCCCAGGCTCGCAGCCCGTCATTAACAGCAGCCGTTAATTATTAAGTTAATTACCTCTCTGCGAAATGCGTTAATTAGCAGCAGGGGAGGCCGGGCCTCGCCGGGGTTGGGTGTCACCTGCAGCTCCCACCCCCCAAACACCTGCAGAGCCAGCCTGGAACAGGGAATCACTGGGAAAAGGGATTTTATTTGGGGTTTTTCCTGTGTTTTTATGGCTAAAGAAGCGACTCTGGATGCAGGGAATGCCCTTAAGTGAGGTGTTAATTAGTCCTTTGTGATTTGATTGACTGAAGGGCGCTGCAGCAGTGTAGGGTGAATTATTAAATTTATATTAATATAAAAATTGTAATTATGATTTTATAAACAGCTCCAGCTCTGACGCCAAGGAACCCTGGGATGGGCCAGGGGACGTGGAGCTGTCCCCCTCCGGAGCCAGGGGTGCTCCATAGGGAAGTGCCACCGCCCTCTCCCGCTGTCCCCAGGACATTCCCGACCTCCTCCTTCCCAACCAAACCCGAATTCCCGGCCACAGGACCCACCCAGGGCTGTGCTGAGGCCAAAATCCCCGGGAAGGAGATGAAATAAAGAATTGATTCCTCTTTTCCTGGACAGAAATTCCCGTTTAAATTTGATCCTGATGTTTTCCTGCTCTTTTTACGAAGCAGAACAAAACCTCCCCCTTTTTGGGGAGCTTTTAAACCACATTTTGTATTTTGGGGGTGATCTGAGGATGGGGAGCAGGAATATTTGGGAAGGGGGGCTGGAGATGAGCCCCCAATCCATGTTAATCCAGGGTATTCCAACTCCATGCACGCCCAGCAATCCCTTTCCCAGTTTAACTCCCTCCTGCTTCCCATCTTGTGCTGTGTATCCAGCAGATTTCCCCTGCCAGTTATCCCACACCCCGAGATCCGGGGATGAATCCACAACCAGCACAGTGGGATACAGAAAATACCAGCATTTTTAATGACCCAGTGCATTTACAGAGTTTTGTGGGAATTGTGAGGGAAATCCTGGGAATTATTTCCCCACTCACCCGTGCTGGGATCCCGCTGCCCTGGGATTTCAGTCTCCTGAACCCTCTGGGCAGTGAGAATTCCCAAAATCCCAGCCCAGAGGGCCACAGCTGCATTGGGGTGGCCCCCAAAGGAATGTCCCCAGCAGATTTTGGGAATGTCCCCAGCAGATTTTGGGAATGTCCCCGCACGGACAGGCCCTGTCCCCACATCCCGGCTGGGAGCAGCTCCCGAGTGCCAGCAGCGCTTTGGGAACAGCCAGGCCCACGGAAGGACTGAGCCCCAACATTCCTAAAGCCAGAAAGGAGCCTCTGTGATTCCTGCAGGAGCGGGAACGGCCGGAGGCAGAGCTGGGAGCAGATCCAGGGCTGGAGCTCTGCTGTGGCCTGGTGGGATGCGGGGATCCATGGATGTGCTGGGATGGAGGGATGGAGGCTCTCCAAGCTCCAGAGGTCTCAGTTTTGGTCCCTCCAGGTGTCCCCTGAGCCCCAGCTCCGGCCCCAGCTCCATTCCTGTGGAAGGAGGGGACAGTTCCATTCCCACGGAAGCGTCAGTTCCATTCCCATGGAAGGGCCAGTTCCCTCCGTGCCACTCCGAGGTCCCACGAGTGCCTCTCCTTCCCCTCAGCATTCCCGTGCCTCCTGGAGCAGCCTGGGTTGGAATTCCTGCTGCAGCGCAGTCTTGGCCTGGTTTTCCCAACACCAGATCCCGTTTTTTTTCCCAGCACAACCCAGGAAGCTTTGGTGCTCCCAAATCCCACTGGGCACCAGAGAACACCTAAGACCCTCCAGGATGTTCTCCAAGATATTCTCCAGGATCTCCTCCAGCTTTTCCAGGAGAGCCCAGCACATCCCACCAGCTCTGGACACGCCTCCCAGGGCAGCTCCCAGTGCCAAACTGGTGCCACAACGCCTTCAGCCTGGGCCACCTCTCCGTGGTGACCGCAACACCTCCATGTCCCAACTCCTCCAGGGTTGGATGGTGCCTCTGGAATCTCTGGAGCGCGCCGGCGTCGCCATCAGCGGCTGTTGGATCACTGGGACGCTCTGAGGAGTCCAAGGGCACCGCGGCACCAGGGGACCCTGCCGGGATGGCAGCAGGCACCCCCCGGTGATTCCGCTGGGATGGGAGAGGGCTCTGGCGCGGCTGGGCCCGGCAGGAGCAGGAGCAGGAGCAGGGGAAGAGCGGGAGGAGCGGGACGGGGTCAGGCCGCCAGGGTCATGTTGCGCAGCAGCCACTGCTGGGCGCGGCCGCGGCCGCACTCGCGCACGGTGGGCACCAGGCGGTCCTCGGCCGACGGCTCCGCCAGGCACTGGTTGCTGTTCAGGTGCCTCAGGGTGAGCTTCTGCAAGGGGGGGCACAGAGAATTCCCGTCAGTCCCGGCATTTCGCCGGGGAGCTCCTGCAGGCCTGGGTCGGTCGCGGCGCGGAGCGCGGGGAATCTCCCGGAGCTCCAGGATATCCCAACCTCATCCCGCATGGAGCCACCCAGCTCCTCCCTCTGCTGGACCAACACATCCCTCAGCAAAGGGAAAAGAATTCCAAGGAAATCTTATTTCCAAGGCACAGCTGCTGGATGGAGGAGTTTGGTCTCCATGGCCGTGGGCACAGGGAATGGTTATGACAGGAATTGCTGCTGATGGAAATGTATTTGCTCAGGATTCCATGGAAAGGCTCCTGCTCCCAGGGCATTTTCCCTTCTTTGGGACACCCCTTCTGATCCCACCACGTTTCTGAGGGATGGGAAGGACACAAAACGAATGGGAAGGAATAAAACACCACCTGTTCCTTCCCAGAGAAATCCTGGGAAGTTAAACAGGAAATTCTGTCCTTAAATAACCCCAGCTGAGCCGGGGCTACTCCCTCTGTCATTCCCTGAGATTGTGCCAGCCAGGAATTCCTTCCCAATATCCCATCCATCCCTGCCCTCTGGCAGTGGGAAGCCATTCCCTGTGTCCTGTCCCTCCAGCCCTTGTCCCCAGTCCCTCTCCAGCTCTCCTGGAGCCCCTTTAGGCCCTGAGCTCTCCCTGGACCCTTCCCTTCTCCAGGGGAACACTCCCAGCTCTCCCCAACAACCCTGGGAACGGGGAATTTCAGGATTGAAATCCTGCCTGCAGATCACCCACTGGAGCAGAGCCCGATTTTATGGCAAGGGAACAAAGTGGGAAAAGCAGGATGGGCAGGAAAATCCTGGATTCTCCTGGAGAGGGGAGAAAGGAGGAATGAATCCCAAAATTAATCCCAAACAGCCCAGGCTGATGCCAAACCTTGGGATCTCCTTAGGGATGGAGGGGCTGGAATGGTGGGAGCTGCTTGAGGGGTTGGGCTCACCCAGGAGGATAAATATTGATATAATAAAATATAACAGATAAAATACATAAATAATAGAAAATAACAGAAAAAAAAATATAAAAAATATAAAATAACAGAAAATAATATAAAATAATATAAAATAATACAGATGAATATGTAAAATAAAAATGTAATATAAAGAATAATATTAAAAATAATATAGTATAGAATAATATAAAATATGATGTAATATTTAAAAATATAAAAATAACGGTGTTCCAACTAAACTGCTGGGAAATTCCAACCAGGAATTTGGTTTGACTCCCTGTGCTTCTCCACTGAGTAGGAAAAATTCTCTCCAAATTCCATGGAAAATTCTATGAAAATATGGATCAAATTCTATGGAAATCTCTGAAAAATTCTATGGAAATCCTATGAAAATTCCAAGGAAAATCCTATGAAAATCCTATGGAAATTCCATGGAAAATTCTATGGAAATCCTATGAAAATCCTATGAAAATTCCAAGGAAAATCCTATGAAAATTCTATGAAAATCCTATGGAAATTCCATGGAAATCCTATGGAAATCCTATAAAAAAGCTGAACTTTTTGAGAAAATATTTTGCAGCGGGAATGATTTTGATGCTTTGGAACAGGAACCAAATCCTCCCCCCCTGCAGGAACCATTATGGGGACAGCAAGAGACCCAGGGAGTTCAATCATCTACAATTAATTAAAATTAACAGTAATTAAGACTAATAGCCACTAATAACTAATAATCACCAGGAACTCACATTAAACATCTGTTCTATCCTACGGCTATAAAATCATTTTCTGTCTTGTTTTATGGAATAATTTGATGTGAATAATTCTATTAAATGATACAAAAATTCTATGAAAAATTAAAAGAAAATTCTAGTTAAAATTCTATTAAATTCTATTAAAATGATACAAAAAATTGGATCAAATTCAATGAAAATTCGATGAAAAATTCCATTTAAAATTAGATTAAATTCTATGAAAGTTATACGAAAGATTCTATCAAATTCTATGAAATTTCAATGAAAAATTCTAGGAAAAATGACTCAATTTGATGAAAATTCTATTAAAATTCTAAGAAAATGCTACAAAAATTCGATGAAAAATTCTCTTAAATTCTATGAAAATTCAATGAATAATTTCTGTGAAATTTCTATGAAAAATTGTAACAAAATTCCACGAAAGTTCTGTGAAAATTGTATGAAAAATTTCAAGAAAAGTCTATGAAAATTCCACAAAAAATTCTATAAAATTCAATGAAAAACTCCATGAAAAAAAACCCACGAAAATTCCATGAAAAATTCCATGAAAACCTATCAATTATATAAAAACAAACATTTTTTAAAACCCTCCAAAAGATACAAAAAACGCTAAAAACTACAAAATTTCACCTCCAAATAAACCAAGACAGAAATCCCGCCGAGCTCCTCCGGCAGAGCCCCGAGCGGGAAGATTCCCGGGAATTCCTTACCCCACTACATCCTAGATTTCCTTCCGATCCCAACGTCCCTAAAGGAAATAATCCGTGGGGCTGTAGTAAATCTTCCTAAAGACTTCCAGGCGGGAATAATTCCTGAGGATCCAGGTCTGCAGGGGGCTCCCATTGCAGGCCTCCACCGTGGGGCCCTGGGAGCCGTCCTCGGTCCTGCCCAGCGTCAGGCACGACTGCGTGATGATGTGCAGGAATGTGCGCCTCTGGAAAACCGGGAACCGTCAGCGGGAACCGCCACCGGCGGCGGGAAAAGCGGGGAATAAGCCGGGGTTCGGCGGGGATAAACCGGGAATTACTAATGGAGAACGGGCTGGGAATGCTCCGGGGACAAACATGAATATCCCAGAGGGAAATTCATGGACTGGGATTTAGCTCCGCACGAAATCTCCGCCCTGCTCTTGAGACCATTCCCAAGATCCAATGTCAAGGGCGGCTCCCAATCCCGCCTCTCCAATTCCTTGGATTGCCGCAATTTCCCACTGGAAAGATCCAGGCAGAGATGGTTTTCTACTGTACAAATATCCCAAAACTTCCTCCCTGCTTTTGAGACCATTCCCAAGATTCAGAGCGGATTGTGGCTCCCAATCCTGCCCTCCAACCCCTTGGATTGCTGTGATTCCCCACTGGAAAGATCCTGGCAGAGATGGAGTTTTTCCATCAGAAATATCCCCAAACTTCCTCCCTGCTTTTGAGACCATTCCCATAATCCAGAGGGGATTGTGGCTCCCAATCCCGCTCTCCCAACCCCTTGGATTGCTGCAATTCCCCACTGGAAATATCCAGGCAGAGATGGAGTTTTTCTGCACAGACCACCCTGAATGCCATTTGGGAACTGCCCAATTAAAAACAGAATTAATTAAACATTTATGACTTCTTTTCCCAACTACAATTCCAGCTTTTCCTCTGCCGCTGCCAATTCCAGGTGGGGGGAGATGAAGGGGAGTTTCCACTTCCCTAAACTCTTCCCGTTGCCACCCCACCACTGTGGCCCCAGGGCTGGAATGCTCTTCCCACATCCCAGCCCCTCACCCTCTCCTTTTCCATGTTTTTGGCTTGGGAATGGAAAAAGTGGCGTGAGGATAAAGGAGCCACTAAAAATATCACGGACAAGTGTCCCTAAAATGTCACTTGGAGTCAGTCCCAGGGACATCAGGGCTGGATCACTAGGGATGAATGCTCCCTGTTCCCTCCTGTCCGGGAATCTCTCCAGGGAAAGCACAGGTCCATGAATAAAGGACCTGGAATTCTCTCTTGGGTGTTTATAGGATATGAAATATCCAAAGGCAGCGGATTCCCCACATGGGGATAAACGTGATGGTGGGAACCCGAGCAGGCTTTTCCTGGTACATGGATTCATGGAATGGTTTGGGATGGAAGGACATTAAATCCTATCCGAATCCATGCCATTCCATGGGCAGGGACACATCCCACTGTCCCAGGCTGCTCCAAGCCCCATCCAGACTCACACTGGACATCTCCAGGGATGGGGCATCCATGGAATAACCTGTGCCAGGGCCTGCCCACCCTCCCAGCCAGGAATTCCTTCCCAAGATCCCATCCAGCCCTGCCCTCTGGCACTGGGAAGCCATTCCCTGGGTCCTGTCCCTCCAGCCCTTGTCCCCAGTCCCTCTCCAGCTCTCTTGGAGCCCCTTCAGGCCCTGGTAGGGGCTCTGAGCTCTCCCTGGATCCTTCCCTTCTCCAGGTGAACATTCCCAGCTCTCCCAGCCTGGCTCAGGGAGCGGGAAGCTCTGGAATGCTGGAGCAGCAGCTGTGGAGAAGCAGTGAGGAGGGCACTGCTACAGGCACTGCCAGAGGAGCTATTCCAGGGGCTGGGATGCGGCTCAGGGGTGGCAGCAGACTTACCTCGAAGCTATATTCCCATTTCCCAAAATACTGAGGGAAGGGAAGACAAAAGGAAAGCGGAGTCAGAAATCCAAGCACCACTTTTTGTGCAGCCCCTCGGCTCTCCCGGCACGGAAATTCCACAGCTCTGCCCGGACACCGCCACTCGGGACAAACAGGGGCAATTACACAGGGAAAAACCAGGGAATTCTGAGCGGGAAGGGATCCATAGGGATCACTGATCCAACCCCCAGGATATCCCAACAATCCCATCCTGGCCCTGAGAGCGTTGTCCGAACACTCCTGGAGCTCTGGCAGCCTTGGAATAAATCCTGAAGGATCCATCAGGAATAAACCCTGAAGGATTTGTTGGGAATAAACCCTGAGGGGATCCATCGGGAACAAATCCTGAGGAATTTTTTGGGAATAAATCCTGAGGAATTTGTCAGGAATAAGCCCTGAGGAATTTGTCGGGAACAAACCCTGAGGGATCCATCAGGAATGAACCCTGAAGGATTTGTCAGGAATAAACCCTGAGGGATCCACCAGGAATAAATCCTGAGGAACCTTTTGGGAACAAACTCTGAGGGATCCATCAGGAATAAACCCTGAAGGATTTGTCGGGAATAAATCCTGTGGGATCTGTCAGGAATAAATCCTGAGGAATTTGTCAGGAACAAACCCTGAGGAATTTGTTGGGAACAAACCCTGACATCTCCATCCATCCACAAGGAATTCAACTCCTCCCTATCAGCTGTGACACATTTCCAGCCTCATTTTTTCCCTGGATTCCTTCACATGTGTCACATCCCAAGATTTCGTCCCTCTCCACATCCCGAGGTTTCCCTGGATGCCACAACGGGAATCTCCGGGATTTATTCAATATTTAAACACCACAAATTAAACTGAATTAGAAGATTATAAAAGATTAATAACAGCAGGAAATTGTAGAAAATTCCCTGAAAATCCCTTTGGGAAATGCCTTGTTAGGATTGTTTCATGTCCAGCCGTGGCCCTGTTGTTCAGTGTCAAGCCAGAATTCCCAAAAATCCCTAAAAACCCCCCAAAACCCCTCCATGCAATTCCTGAATAAGCAAGGAAAGGAAAAATCAGTGAAATCCCACTGGAAAACCAAAATAATCAAAACAAGGGATCCAGGAAATATCCTGTAACTGTTTCTCTGAGGAAAAAAAATTGGAATATCACAAACAGGTTGTTTTTTTGGGAAAACATCCTGGATATTGGGAATGTTTGGAGGTTAATAATACACTAATAAATATATAATCAATGGTAATAAAGCAATGAAAGGGAAAATGGGCAGCTGAAATCTGAATATTCCAAGGAAAATTGATAATAAAAGGATAAATCCAAGGACAGGGAATGCAAGGGGATGTTTTCCAGGAGAACAAGCAGCCAATCCTTGGAGATGCCATAAAAACATGGAGTATTCCTGTTTTAGGAGCTCCACCTCATGGCCCAGCCGGGTTTTACACAATTCCTGGGAAATCCTGCTCAATCTAAGGGAAAACCTGGCCCATTCCCTGTGCGGAATTCCATTGGAAGAATTCCAGCTTTCCAGGCAGCAAGGTGAAACAAATTCCCGTGGAATGTTGGAAATACTTTCAAAAATCCAACGGCAAATCCACCAGTGTTTCCCTACCTTTGCAGCCATGGAAAAATCCAACAGGATTTATTTTCTATGTGGATATTTTTCCATTTATCCCTTGAGGAATTGCTGAGCCAAACGTGGAATATCCCAATTTTAGGGTGGGAAAAGCTGAGATTTTCAGGTGTGGCACCTTGAGCCAGAGGCAGATCCCAGGATCCTGCCGGATCCAGCGGGATCCCCCAGGAACTCCCCAAACAAAACCACCCTGGATCCCAGCAGATCCCAGTCTGGATCTCCTGAGGGCAACTGGGAGCAAGGGAATGTTGGCTTTGGAGATGGATCAGGAACCTGGGACACCAAATCCATGTCCTGCGACTCTGGCCATTCCTTAATTTCCATCAAAACTAATAAAACACAGATTAAAAATCAATTTTCATCCTCATTTCTTCAGGAATGAGGAGAAGGAAGGTGCAGGATCTGAAATCCCAGGGATTTCCTGCTGGAATGAACGTCCCCAAAACCACCTAACTTTGCAAAGTGTGCAGGGAGGAAAAGAATATTTTTCTTAAGAAGGGGTTCACACGAAAATGATGGAATTGTTTCTATTGGAAAAGCCCCCCGAGATCCCAAAGTCCGACCATTCCCAGCACTGCCATTATCCCGTGTCCCCGGGTGCCACATCCCTGTGGCTGCTAAATCCCTCCGGGAATGAGGAGCTGCCAGGCCTGGCCAAGTCTTCCCATGAATTTTTCATTTTCCTCTTCTGTCTCCCTTAAAAAGAAGGATTTTTGGCCATAAGATCCTGAGATTTTATATGCATTTTATATTAATTTTGGAATTTAATCCCATTTCTTCAACCTGAACTCTCTTTAAATCCTGGGAAAAGGCACTTCCCACATCATGGAAGTGCCAAACTGAGGAGACTGGGATCCAGAAAGGGATCAAACACAGAATCCACAGAAATAAACTGGAAAAACTTCAATTAAAATGAAAGAAATTTGGGGTTTTCCCTCATTTCTATAAAAACTGCCATTTCCAAACTTCCAGCAGTTCCTGGAATGAGGTTTTTTAAACCAGAACTGACTTTTTCATCCCACTAAAATGAAAATTTACGGAATTATTACGTGGAAAACAAAAACACAGCCTGAAAGTTGGTGTTCAGTGGAGTTGTTTTCCCTCAGGAGGCACAAGCAGCACATCCCCTTCCACAGGGACATCCCGGTTCCTCCAGGAAAAACCAGGAACAGCCTCAGGCTGTGCCAGGGGGGGATCAGGGGGGACATCCCGCTGTGCCACGGCCACGGGACAAAGTGGGAACAGCCTGGAATTAGCGGTGCCTTCCCTCCAGTTCCCTCTGATGTCCCGAGGCTGCTCCTTCCCGCTGCTCCCGGCACGGACAGGGAGGGAGGAGGAGCCCAGAACACTTTTCCATGAGCTGATGGATGTTTTCCTTGGCAATCAGCAGTGCCAGGGATTCCCAGAGTTCTCCCACTGGGATGGGAGGAGGGGACAGTGCCCAGCAGCAAGGAAAGGCTGATTGGATGCAAAGTCCCTCAGGAAATCCAGGTGGGAATTTCCAGCTCAGAATAGCACGGAGATGCTGAATGTTCTGGGATGCAGAACAGAAAATTCCACAGGGAATCTTCAAATCAGCTCAGGAGCAAATCCACACTGGAGACAGATGTGGAGGAGAGGGAACGGCCTCAGGCTGGGCCAGGGAGGCTCAGCTGGGACATCAGCAGGAATTTCCCCATGGAAAGTGTGGTCAACGATTGGAACTGCCCAGGAAGGTCTGGAGTCTCCATCCCTGGAGGTGTCCAAAGAATTCCTGGATGTGGCTGGGCTGGGACAAGGTGGGGATGGGGCACAGCTTGGATTTGATGGTCTGGGAAGGCTTTTCCATGCTCAGCTGGGACATCAGCGGGAATTTCCCCATGGAAAGCATGGTCAACGATTGGAACTGCCCAGGAAGGTCTGGAGTCTCCATCCCTGGAGGTTTCCAAGGAACTCCTGGATGTGGCTGGGCTGGGACAAGGTGGGGATGGGGCACAGCTGGGACTCCAAGACCTTGGAGGGCTTTTCCATGCTCAGGTTGGACATCAGCAGGAATTTCCCCATGGAAAGGGTGGTCAGGCCTTGGAACTGCCCAGGGAGGTTTGGAGTGCCCATCCCTGGAGGTGTCCCAGGAATTCCTGGAGGTGGCACTCAGGGCTCTGGGCTGGGGACAAGGTGGGCATCGGGCACCGCTTGGACTCCATGGTCCTGGAGGGCTTTTCCAGCCTCAGGGATCCCGGGATTGCCCCAACCCCCCCCCGGCCCCGGGATACCTCGGCATCGTACTCCCAGAGCTGGTTGCCCCTCAGGTGGTGGCACTTGAGCATGAGCACGGGGCCGTTGAGCCGCGACACGTCCAGGCACAGGTCGTCCGTGCGGATCTCCTTGTCCGCCGTGTAGGAGAACACCTGGAACGCAAAGCGCGCCTGGAAAAGGGCTGCGAGCTCCAAACCCGGCCCTGGCAGCGACCCCGGGGCGTCTCGGGAGCCTCTCCTTGGAGAAATCCATCGGAATGGAGGAGAAGGGAAAGGTTTTCCAAGCCAAGAGCAGTGAAACGAGGCTGAGCTGCGGTGAGGACGGAGGAAGTGACAGGAGGAACAGCAGCAGTTGGGATGAACCTCCAGGATAAATCAGGGATGGGAGCATGGAGCATCCCAACCCTTCCCAGCAGGAAGGTGGCCAGGAGCAGGTGGCTGAAAAACCAGAGCCACCAGGGAATGGTGGCCGTGTCAGGCTGGCACCAACCCCCCAGAAAATTATATTCATATATAATAAAAAAATTTAATAGAATTAATTTAATTCATTTAAAAGTCCCTTAATTATAATTTCCATCCCAAACCCCTCGTGAAGCAGCCCTGCTAACTTAAATATCATTTGGAATATGCAAATTTTATTCTAATTAACCCAGAGTTGTTGGGCACAAGACCAAGAATTCCATCCACTTTCCCACTCCTTTTCCAGCCCCTCCAAAGAGAACACCCCATGCCCCCACTATCGGAATTCCACTAAAGAACTCAACTTCCATGAATATCCTGGATATTTATCTTCCCTACACACACTCAGAACAGACGGATCCAGCCCCATTTATGGAGATTCCTGCGCCCATTTCATTTCCATGACAATAAATTCAAATTGATGATCAAATTCCATAATGCTCGTGTCTGGAATGTTGAATTGATTATTAAATGACAGCAGGATTATATCCAATATATTCCCTTGGGATACTTCCTATGGATATGCACCAATCTTTCCCAAAGAATCTGGAGCTGAAATGGAAGAAAATGGCTGAGAACTCTTAAAATCCTTCATATTTTGGCACTTTCACTGATTACTTTCACATTATTTTCATACAAAATCTAAAACAGAATTGAAATGGATATTTAAAATATTCCAAATGAATTCTTGGACAAATAAGCCACTTTTTCCTTGTTTTTATTTACCTGGTTCCCTCCCATGCCATGGCAGTTGAAAAATCCCACTTTTTCGTTCTCCTTGCGGCCCATGTTGTCCAAGCACTGGTTGGTTTCAACATTCCTGATCTAGAGAAGGAAAAGAGCTGAAATATTCCCTAAAAAAATTCCTGGACCTGTCACATTCGTGCAGAAAATGGCACTTTGTAAACAGATCACATTCCCAAAGAGTCACGGAATGGTTTGGGTTGGAAGTGGCCTCAAAGCTCATCCATGGCCAGGGACACCTCTCACTGTCCCATGGCAAGCCATGAGGGAATTCAGGATGATTATCCCAAATCTGTCCAAACCCCCACTCTTTTTCTCCCTGTTTATCCTGGAAAAGAACAAAATCCCCACTTGGGAAATGCAGTTTGAAGCCTGCTGCTGCTCCCGTTTGATTGGCACCATTTTTCCTTGGATTTGAGCCGAGGAGGAGGCCGGCCAAGCCCATCCAGGGCAGGACACGGATCATTTGTGGCCTAACGCTGCTCCTCCAGCTCGGATGGATCAAATCCTGCCCAGACCTCTGCTGAAAGGCAAGAAAATGGCCAAAAAATGCTCTTCCAATGCCTTAAAACTTCCCCATTTCTCTGCTTTAAGGCTAAAATTCCCTTTTCCTGCTCCACTGGAACAGCCAGGCAGGGCTTTAATTCCCAGCTCCTGCCTGAGCAGCTGTTTCCATGGAAACTGAGGCCCGCTGCACAAATCAGGTGTTTTAATCACTATTTTCTGCCTTTCCCATCCCATTTTCCAGCCTGCCAACGTGGCACAATTCCAATTTATTTGACATTCCTTAGACAAGTCCTTTCCTTGCTGGAAAGCCACATTTCCCTTTATTTTGGCAGGATTAAACTGGGAATCCTCCGGTGCCTTTTATTCCTGCCTACAATGGCAAATTCCAATGGGAAATCACTTCCCTGGATGTCAAAAAAAAGCCATTTGTTCCTTGGAGTGTTATTCCAGCATCATCAAATCAACCCATTCCAGAGCTTTTCAAAGGCAGCGTAGGAACAACCCAATGGAATATTTTTAACTGTGAATTTGTTGGGGATTTGAAAGAAATTCCAGCTCCTGGTGGTCCCAGAACCTTGGGATTACCAGGAATGTCCGTGCTCCTGAGCTCCAGGCTGGAAAACACTTGGTGAACAGACATTTCTTCAAAAAAAATCCCCAAAAGCCATTTTTAGTCTCTTTCTAAACCATAAATGATGATGGAAGGTTCCCCTCAACAGCTGCAAATTCATCCTGTCAAAATATTAATCCCAAACTTCACTTTTCCAATCTCCTGCTCCAACTGGGAGATAAACCTGGCAGGTGAACATTTGGAACAGGCGCTCAGTTCAAAGGGAGATTTTTAAGGAGAGGGAATGCGTTTGGAACAGCAACTTCCCCTTGAAAAGGACTGATGGGAATACAGAAACAAAGGGAATTAAGGAATTAAAGAGGAGTAAGACACAAGGAGGGAACTCCAGCACCGGAGTCCTGGCTCCAAAGGCACCTCATCCCCTTGGGAATGGCTCCATGGGCTCTGGACACCTCCTGGTTTCCTGCACTACTGGTTTTCTGTACCTACTGGTTTCCAGTACCACTGGTTTTTCCTTTACTCACTGGTTTCCTTCGCTACTGGTTTGCTCTAGTTACTGGTTTGCTGTACTGTTGGTTTCCTCCCTTACTGGTTTTTACTTGCAGGTTTCCAGTTCTCACTGGTTTCCTTTACTTACCAGTTTTATGCATTTACTGGTTTGCTGCACTCACTGGTTTTCTGTACTATTGGTTTCCTTTACTCACAGGTTTCTTGTTTGTTACTGGTTTCCTTTATTTATTGGTTTTCCTGGTTTCCTGCACTTACTGGTTTCCTGTACTTACTGGTGTTCTTTACTTACAGGTTTCCAGTTCTTACTGGTTTCTTGTACTACTGGTTTGTTGTAGTTACTGGTTTCCCGTACTATTTGTTTCCAGTTCTTACTGGTTTCCTGTAAGATTGGTTTCCTTTGCTCACTGGTTTCCTGTACTACTGGTTTCCTTTATTTATTGCTTTTCCCGGTTTCCTGGACTTACTGGTGTTCTTCACTTACTGCTTCCCAGTTCTTTCTTCACTTACTGGTTTGTTGCACTACTGGTTTCCTGCAATTCCTGGTCTCCTCTACTCCTGGTTTCCCACACTTCCTGGTTTCTTTTATTTCCTGGTTTCCTTTCTTTACCGGCTTCCCTTTTTTACCAGGTCCCTTTCTTACCAGTTTCCTCTTTTACGGGTTTCCTTTCTTTCCTGGTTTCCTGCACTCCTGGACTGCTGCCCTTCCCGTTTTCCCACACTTCCCGGTTTATTCCGCCCCGGGGCAGGGCCCGTACCTCTCCCAGGGAGTAGTAGCGCCGCGGGATCTGCGAGTCGGGGTAGACGTTCTCCAGGTACCAGGAGAAGGGTTTGCAGCGGAGGCTCTCCCGCAGCGCCTTCCTGACGGAAACATCTCCGTAATCCACCTTCACCACCCCTGGGATGGGAGAGAAGAGCCCATCAACATCAGCATCCAGGGAAAATCCCGGAGCCGCCTCCAGTTCCCCTGCAGGGCCTTCCTGAGGGAAACATCTCCATAATCCACCTTCACCACCCCTGGAATGGGAGAGAAGAACCCGTCAGACATCAGTGTTGGGAAAATCCCAGAGCTGCCTCCAGCTCTCCCGNGGGGTAGACGTTCTCCAGGTACCAGGAGAAGGGTTTGCAGTGGAGGCTCTCCCGCAGCGCCTTCCTGACGGAAACATCTCCATAATCCACCTTCACCACCCCTGGAACGGGAGAGAAGAGCCCATCAGAGTTTGGGGAAAATCCTGGAGCTGCCTCTGGCTCTCCCCCAGGGCTTTCCTGAGGGAAACATCTCCATAATCCACCTTCACCACCCCTAGGATGGGAGAGAAGAGCCCATCAACATCAGCATCCAGGGAAAATCCCAGAGCTGTCTCCAGCTCTCCCGCAGGGCTTTCCTGAGGGAAACGTCTCTGTAATCCACCTTCACCACCCCTAGGATGGGAGAGAAGAGCCCATCAACATCAGCATCCAGGGAAAATCCCAGAGCTGTCTCCAGCTCTCCCGCAGGGCTTTCCTGAGGGAAACATCTCCGAAATCCACCTTCATCACCCCTGGAACGGGAGAGAAGAGCCCATCAGAGTTTGGGGAAAATCCTGGAGCTGCCTCTGGCTCTCCCCCAGGGCTTTCCTGAGGGAAACATCTCCATAATCCACCCTCACCACCCCTGGAATGGGAGAGAAGAGCCCATCAAACATCAGCATCCAGGGAAAATCCCAGAGTGGCCTCCAGCTCCCCTTGATCCGGATCCATGTGCTGGGATTGGGAGCACAGGATGTGAGGGATGAGCAGCTGCCTCTCCGTGGAGCTGTGCACGGGGTAATTAATGAATTCGTTAATTAACGGAGCCAAGTGAAATGCTTGGAAAATGAGCTTTTTCCTTTCCAAGTCATTTCTTGATCTGGAAAGGCAGGACCGTGGAATTCCTGGACTTCTTCATATTCCAAACTAGCGAAGGAAAACTCCAATTCCTTGGTAATGCAGAGTTACACTAAACCCAAAAGGGGAGTTTTCCTCGCCACTTTGGGATTTTTTTCCTGGTTTTTTTTTTTTTTAAATGCAGGTTGGATTTATTAAAAGCTCTGGCTCCTGACTCATCTCAGCACAAATGAAGATTTTCTTGTTACTCCCACAAAAACAGGAGAAGACATCCATTAAAAACATGCTCAAGATCCCAAAAAATAGAGCTGGGCTCTCCTCCAGCAGGATTCAATTTTCACAGGGAACGGGATTGCTCACAACTTTTAATTTGGGATATAATTACGAGGTGTGCCCCCAATTATGCTGAGAGTTCTATTTCCCACCGGGAGCTCCTGTCTCTCCTGGGATCTCGGCTCAGGAATGGGATGAGTCAGCTCCCAGAGGAGCTGGGGGATGAGGCTGTGCCCATGGATAACAGAGCCCTCATTACCAACAGGCAAATTCCTTTGTTCTCCCGGAGAATTATCCGGAGATCTCCATTTTCCTCATTAATAGGAAGGGATAAGGATCAAAAAGCAGATTAAAAATACTTAGGAATATTTCTGATACTTAGGAATGCCCTATTTAAAAAAATGAATTATTTCCTACTTATTTTTATGGAGAATTTCCATTAAAATGTTCCTTTTATTTCCCTTTTTTAGGGAGAATCTCCATTAAAATGTTCCTTTTATTTCCCTTTTTTAGGGAGAATTTCCACTAAAATGTTCCTTTTATTTCCCTTTCTCCCCCCATTTCCTTCCTAATGCTGGGGAAGAACCTCATTATTATTTATCTATTAATTACTACAGATATTAATGAATAACTTGGGAAGAGATCAGGGCTTACAAAGAGCACCTATTCCCAAATTCTTCCACACGACTGGAATTCTGGATTACAAACCCTTGTCACTGGCAGTAACCTAATTCCAGCTTTCCCCTGCAATCCAATTTTCTCCAAGGGTTCTCTGCTGGAATTTTGTATCAAATCCTGGGAATGTGTAACTGGGAAGAGGAGAGGGCACATTTAGGATCACTAAATTCCAGCTGATTTGGGCTCATTCCAGAAGGGAAAGGCAGTTTTTCCTCATGGAAAAACAAGGAATAACCTCACAATAAATATAAAAAGCAGTTTGGCATTTCATCCTAATTCTTCTGTTTTAAAGGAACAGCTTCCTGAAAAATCATTGGGACAAAATCCATGAGGGAGAGATCCATAAATATATATTTTTACCCCATTATCGGGCACTTAAATGAGCACAGACTTTCCTTAATTTAAATTTCCCGGCTCGTTAAGGGATTTCCAGGATTTGGAATATTCTGTGAGCACATCCTGTGCAGCCACAGGAGAAGTGGGATACCACAAGCAGAATCCCAGAGCTCCAACTTTCCAGCTGGGATTAAATGCTGGTTCCTAATGTCCTGAACCTCTGGAAAAATCAAAATCCACGTCCTGAATCCAGAGCAACTTATGGAAAACAGCAGGAATTCAGCTGGAACAGGCTGAGGGATAACACCAGGAAATTGTGGAGGAGCTGAAGCACAAAACTCACATGGATCTTATTGACTTTCCAGGGAAAACTGAAACTGACTCTGCTGCCATGGAATTCCACTGGGAAGGAAATTTGAAGATGGCAAAATGGGAAAATTATCCCACAGTGATGAATTCCAGAGTCCATGGCCCCTCTCTACCCCATGTGGGGAAGATAATTCCCGGGGTTGTGCTCCAAAGGGTTCCTGCTCTCCATGCCAGGATCCAGAGCACCTCTGCTGCTCCTCCCACCGATGTCCTCTCTAGGAAGTCCTGAGGATTTCAGGGATAACCTGGGCCCCTCAGGACGAGGAGGACCCTGAGGGGCTGGGGGGTGTCCAGGGAAGGGAACGGGGCTGGGAAGGGGCTGGAGAATTCCTGAGGGAGCTGGGAAAGGGGCTCAGCCTGGAGAAAAGGAGGGTCCAGAGGGATCTTTTCCCTCTCTGGAATTCCCTGACAGGAGGGGGCAGCCGGGGGGGTCGGGCTCTGCTCCCAGGGAACAGGGACAGGAGGAGAGGGAACGGCCTCAGGCTGGGCCAGGGGAGGCTCAGGGTGGATATTGGGAAAATTCCTTCATGGAAAGGGCTGTCAGGTGGAGTCCCCATCCCTGGAGGGATTTAAAGCCCTGTGGATGTGACACTTGGGGACAGGGTCAGTGCTGGCCTTGGCACTGCTGGGAATGCTTGGACACGATGATTTTGGAGAACTTTTCCAACCCAAACAGCTCCACGATTCCATGACACCTCCCATTTCCAGCTCCCTTTTTCCAGGAAGCTTCCCAGACCATGGGACAATCCCGAATCCAGCCTTACCCGGGGAGATGATGTAGAAGAAATCCTTGAACTCATCCATCCAGACCTCGGCCAGCCTCCGGTTGTTCTTGTTGATGACGTGGCCGGTGCCTCCCGGGAAGGTGTAGGGAGTGGCCTTCCGGAAAACATGGCCCACGTGGGAGCAGGTGACGATCTCCAGGGAGCCCCCACACTGCCAGATCTGGAATGGGAACGTGGAAAACGTGGAGAAAACAGCCCCAAATGCAGCAGGGACTGACAGGGTGGGAGCTGTGTCCCTATTTGCTCCCCCACACAATTATCTGGGATTTCAAGGGAATTGGAAGGGAAATTCAGGGATACAGCTCTGGGTTGGGAGCTGCGTCCCCATTTGTTTCCCCACACCATTTATCAGGGATTTCAAGGGAATGTGAAGGGAAAATTCAGGGATACAGCTCTGGGTTGGGAGCTATGGCCCTGCTTGTTTCCCCACACCATTTATCAGGGATTTCAAGGGANTTCATGGAAAGGGCTGTCAGGTGGAGTCCCCATCCCTGGAGGGATTTAAAGCCCTGTGGATGTGACACTTGGGGACAGGGTCAGTGCTGGCCTTGGCACTGCTGGGAATGCTTGGACACGATGATTTTGGAGAACTTTTCCAACCCAAACAGCTCCACGATTCCATGACACCTCCCATTTCCAGCTCCCTTTTTCCAGGAAGCTTCCCAGACCATGGGACAATCCCGAATCCAGCCTTACCCGGGGAGATGATGTAGAAGAAATCCTTGAACTCATCCATCCAGACCTCGGCCAGCCTCCGGTTGTTCTTGTTGATGACGTGGCCGGTGCCTCCCGGGAAGGTGTAGGGAGTGGCCTTCCGGAAAACATGGCCCACGTGGGAGCAGGTGACGATCTCCAGGGAGCCCCCACACTGCCAGATCTGGAATGGGAACGTGGAAAACGTGGAGAAAACAGCCCCAAATGCAGCAGGGACTGACAGGGTGGGAGCTGTGTCCCTATTTGCTCCCCCACACAATTATCTGGGATTTCAAGGGAATTGGAAGGGAAATTCAGGGATACAGCTCTGGGTTGGGAGCTGCGTCCCCATTTGTTTCCCCACACCATTTATCAGGGATTTCAAGGGAATGTGAAGGGAAAATTCAGGGATACAGCTCTGGGTTGGGAGCTATGGCCCTGCTTGTTTCCCCACACCATTTATCAGGGATTTCAAGGGAATGTGAAGGGAAAATTCAGGGATGCAGCTCTGGGTGGCAACAAACGTGCCCAGAGTGGAAGTGCTGGGAAAGGGTCACTTGGATTTGAGTCCTTGGAGCACAAACAAGGCCCCATCCTACTGGGAAAGGTGTCACCTTCTAATGGATTCATGGAAGGCATGGATTTTCTGGGATTCCATAATATTTAAAGGAACAGAGCAGAACTTCTACCCCTACACTCATATATTTTTTATCCATATATTTTGATATACAATTATTTATATTTATATATATTTACATTTTTAATGTATTTTTAAAATACCAATTTTTCCAAGCAGAATCCTGTCCACAGCCACCCTGTCCACATATATAATGTAAATAT
>VWZW01000742.1:313419-336726 GCA_013397115.1 Edolisoma coerulescens | reverse complement strand
GGAGGTACAGCTAAAAAAAAAGTCATGTTCATGTCACCCAACCTGTAACCTTGTGAAAGCAGCCATTTTAAACCTCAATCCAGTATTCCAGGTGGCCTTCTAAATCCACCCAGGCCCAGGCAGGTATCCAAAGGTGACATTCCCAGGAAGACTAAAGGCGGTTGCATTCCCTGTTGGGGCGGTGCTGAGGCTGCGGTGCCAACAGGCCGTGCCCTGTAAGCAATGTTTGCTTGGTCCTCTCTCTCCCAGGCCGCAGTGAAAGCTGTGGTGGCCTCCACACGCCTCGGCAGCGCCAGCAGCCACAGCGCCCACGACGGCCACAAGCCCGGCCACGGCCCCGCGCCCGCCCGCGACGCCCAGCCCGCCGAGAAACCCACTCAGGAAGCGGCGGCAGCAGCAGCAGCAGCAGCAGCGCCAGAAGAAATGCCTTAGGTCGATGTTGCTCACTCGTGTCAGCGGAGATGTGTCATTTCATACACCAGCTACCTTGTCATTCAGCGAGAGAGATTAGTAAGCTTGGCCTCTCTGGTTCTGCTTCGGGGTGCCACAGGCCCCGCCTGGTGATCCTACCTTCAGTGCATGTGACTGCTTATGAAAATAGTAAACTGTTCCATTAGGCATGTCATGGAAACAGTGTAATTTGCAGTAATACCGGCAGGTGAAAACATGGGGATTATTAACTACCTACCATGATGTGTATACTTCATCTATCTAGTGTTCCTAGGTGGCATTTGAAACAAAATGCTATTTCGTTTGCTTTTATGGAAGTAGGTGTCTTATCTATGTTGTGAGTTTCTTTGAACTGTTTCCTTCCAGGTTCATAGTCCTTTGGCAGACAAAATGGAAGGAAATACCAAACCAATGCTTTTAAAACTGTTGTATGAAATAATGCTTTTTATCTGTAAAATTGAAAAAATATTTGGGGATTTACATGCAAAAAAAAAAAAACCAAACCAACATTCCACTACTTCTGGGAAGAAATTGAAATGATAGTTCCACTGGGCATGAAAATGTACATTGTTCAAGCTTGCATTGAGAATGCCTTATTCTGACTTTTCCTGTTTATATACAATATTTTAATAACAACCAAAATTACTCAGATTTCTGCCATTTCATTCCATAGTAAAGTCTCAGCAAAACAAAACCATAGACTAAACAAGGATTAGAGTAGATGCAAATTTCTGGCATACCATTATATTTATTCATTAAAATTCTCAACTCTGCAGCTAGAAGACATTTTATAGGCCCTAAGGGAATAATCTGCATTTGAATAAGTTGTAAATGCTTGAAGGAAGCTATTCCACAACTTACTGATTTTGCTTTGGGGAAACACTCTTATGCAAGGTCTGGGAGCAAGTAGTATAATCTAGTTGATTCCTGGGTAGCTTAACCTCATGAGCAAGCAGTTTCCACTCGCAATTAGTCCACATTTTCCTAACAAAGGACCGCTCCTGTAAAGTGATCCACCAGCACAGATCAGCATCCACCCAGAGCTCCTGTGTCTTGAGCTAGCAGCTGTGTGCATCGATCAGCTTGCAAAAGTAGGGTCAGGCTCTTCAGCTATCTTGATGTTTTTGTTGAATGTGATTGATAGGAACTGAAAAACTAACGTGCATCAGTGTGTATGACCACTTACACTTGTTTGTTATCTATTTGACAGCATGTGACTGTTGTACTGATATATTACAGAAATGGCAAAAAGAACCTGATGTACAAAAATGTCATTTTTGCTTGTTAAACTTTTTAATACTGATAGTTACCTTACATCCTAATACAGTCATCATTCCTCTTTTGCTTTGTTTTTATGTTGTTGTTAGGCCTTGCACAACTTGCCTTGAGAAAATATAGCAGCTACTGAAAAAAACAAGACTTTAATAAAACATTCAATAATTACATTTCCTGGTGAAATTAAAGGGTAATACAATGTTATTCATATGGTAGATTTAATAAATAAAATGTGCTCTAAATTAATATATAAAGGAGGATTAAATATCCTGTCTTTACTGGGTGATAATGCATGCTAATGAATCTATTATACTTGAGATTTTTTTATCCATTCCTTAGAACTCTTTGAACTTGTACAAAAAGTTTTGCTAACTAAGCAGGGTTGAAATTTAAAGTACATACATCCATTCATTTTTCAAGGGACACACTTTGAGGTCAGCTGAAACAGCTGGTGGGGGCCTGGCAGCTGTGTGCAGGCCAAAATGACACTTTTACAGATTTTTCCCTTGAAAACAAGTACAGGAAGATTAATAACTTTGGAGAAGATCATAGGTACATCCACTTGTCTCACTTTTTACTCTCTGTCTTACCTCCTTTGAGGTCACTGCAGGAAAAATGCAATTCTCAGCTACTTTACTCCACCCCCTTATTCTGTGGTGAAGTCATCCAAGTTCAGTCAGTTGGGAAGTCTGATGGGAGAGGCTGGATTTCTGTAAGATTTCATCCTTCATTTGGGACAATTTCTTCAAACCTGCAGAAGTGGAGCTGGCTGCACACTTCTGTGAGATAGGCACATCTGTGAGAGCTTGAGCATAAATTCCTTCATCTGAGGCACGGTTTCTTGAGCTGAAAAGCTGTCCCAGCTGATTCCCACTGGTGGTTTTTGCTAAATTATACCACAGCATGTCATAACTATGAACTGATGGCATCCAACAGGAGACCTCTTTGTGACAGCATGATCTTCAGAGGCAGCTCAGTTTTGTGTATAAAGGCTCTGGGGCTTCAGTTGGTTTTTTGCTTTGTTTTCTTCTATCATACTCAGCATTAAGCAATCAGGATGTCTGTGCTGAGTCTGTGATTACCAGTACTCAGTAAAGCACTGTGCCTGGCCGATACATTTGAGGTATGACAGCACTTGGGTGTATGCATGCACTGGAAGACAGGAGTGTTACCTGCATTGGCTTTGTCTGAAAAATCACCTCCTGGTGGCATCTGCTGCAGTTCAGACTGGGATGTGCAACATCAGTGTCTTACTGTGGCTGAAAAATGTGAACACACTTGAAAACTGCTGGAGACAGACCAGGTGTTTCCAAATCTGTGGTCATAAGCTAGGTAGAAAGTTATTCATGCTCTTTTTTGTTGAAATCCTAAGCTTTAATTTCTTAGAATATTTAACACATTAACAAAGTTTTTCAAGTACAAAAGGGAGAACCTTGCAATCTTTTTGAAGTATTTGAACTTAGTAAAACTTTTCCTTTAAAAGCAGATTGCAGCACTAGCTAATTGTAGTCTAATATTTGAGAGTGAGGATGATGATCAGATGGCTGTTAAATGGCTAAGGAAGTCCTGCCTTTGTACCACAACAGGGGTTTACCCAGGTTCAGAAAGATTCCCTCCAAAACAGAACAGATCTCCTGTAATTTCAAACACTTTTGCTTGCAATTTTGTGTATGACACAGTAGATTGCACAGCGTGAGCCTGGTGCTGGTTTGTTGGCTGAATTTTGTACTTTACAGTGTGCAGACATGCTGTAAAGAGGCAGACACGCCATAATGAAACTTCTGAATGCAGAATAACATTAAGGCAAAAGTTTTTGATACATCAGGTTCTTCAGATGAAGGGTAATCAAAGGACTCTGTCCCCACAAATGAGCAGGCTGTTGGACACATGGAGTGACAAAAACTGCCCAACAGTCTCTTTGCCTTGGTGAATAAAGCAAAATGCTCTGAAAAGCTGTGTGGTAGCACAGCAGGATAGAAGCATCAACCAAAAAGTGTTTTGAAGTGGCTCAGACCAGCAGGGAGACCCAGGCTGTAGGAGGCCATGGCTCACTGGCAGCCAGGCCTCAGCACTTTCCAAATGAATCACCTTCTCCTACAACTCCACTCTGCAAGTGGAACACAGACACAGCTGGCAGCTATGGGAGAAGTGAAGACAACACCACATTTTCTGCTGCCCAGCAGCAAGGAAAGGGAAGATGATACTGGGAGTTGTTAGTGTCCAACTTGGCAGAAGGACAGCAATATCTGACAAGCAGCAAATGCAGCAGGACCCTGGAAAATAAACCCTTGTTTCTAGATAAATGTCCCTCCTCCCCTGCACACATGCTGGGTCATCTCTGGGGTTTTAAGAGCAGCATATGAAAGTGTGGGGTGGAGGACTCCCTGCAGATCCTTACACAGGATCTGCACATCGCCTGCTTACAGAATGACAGACACAAGCGTCAGCACAGTGCCTTGACCCCAGGCTTGTGCAGAGGCTGTTTCTCCCGGTGAAGAACTCAGTTTTCTGTGGTTGAGCCAACCTTATTGCTGCTGAGGTTATGAGTGCATAGCTTATGGAGGTATGGCATTCATGTAACAAAAATTATCAGAGGCTGACCAAGAAAGTTGCACATTTAGACCTAGAGGCCAGAGGCAGGGATACACACAAATCCTGAAGATAACAAAGGTAACAAAGAGACAGGCAGAACATCCTTAAAGTTACTTAATAAAACAATAATAGCTCAAAGAATGTCCTTTCCTCCCTGTCAGAGTTAGTTCAGTTGGAACATAAATAGTGAGAGTTCATTCCGCAATTTTGTATAAAGAAATTTATATAAAATTCCCTGATAAGCCCCTGCACAATACCATGTTTCTTTGAACAAAAATCAGCTGCATTGCGGAATAAGAAGAAAATAAGGAAGGAAAAGGGAAAAAAATAGGAGGTAAATATTTGCCTAGTCTAGACACAGAGCTGTAAAGCGTGGCTTGCAGTGGGTTACAAAGATGATGAGGGGACAGGAGCAGCTCTTTTATGAGGAAAAGCTGAGGGAGCTTGGCCTGTTCAGTCTTAAGAAGGGATGACGGAGAGGGGACCTCATTAATATATCAGAATACCTGAAAGAAGAGTGCCAAGAGGATGGACCAGGCTCTGCTCCACAGTGCTGAGCAATAGTACAAAAGGCTATGGGCAGAAATTGATGCCCAGGATGTTCCCCCTGAACATGAGGACTTCTTTCCTGTACAGTGACCACACACTGGGGCAGACTGCCCAGAGAGGCTGTGGAGCCTCCCTCACTGGAGATATTCCAGAACCTGGACACAATCCTGTGCAATGTGCTTTAGGAAACCTGGTTTGAGCAGGGAGGTGGGACCAGGTGACTGCACCAATTGTCACTTCCAGACTTACCCATTCTGTGATTTTGTGATTTTATGAACTTAGTTCCAGAAAATACAAACTTTCACTGGCAAGACTGCAGATTCTTTATATCTGGGAGGTAAAACTTCTGGCGAGAGTCACTCAGTGAAGATTGCTGGAGGGTCAGTGAAGAGCGTCCCTTGAAGTGTGAATCCTCTAACTGTGTAAGAATAGAATGCATATAACTAAAAATTCAGCAAATACTTACATCCTCTTCTACTTCTCCAGAGTGGAAAAGAGAACATGAATGCAGTCATGAACTTAGTTATAATTGGAAGGCATTCAAATATTGTGGGAATAGGCATAGTACAGAAGCAGGAATGCAATGGAATGGTTGAAGCGGCCCAATTCTGAATTTAGCAGTAAAATTACAGATTAAAATCTGAATACGTATATGAACAGATAAATATATAAATTTATCAAATAAGAAGCAGAGACTGGTGAACAAGCTCTGGGAGCCAAGTCCATATTAAAAGTTGCAGCAACCTTTCAAGCCATCTTTTGTCCCTCGCCAGTATTACTCAGCTGGACCTGACACTATAATGATTAACAGTCTGGCATTAATAGATCATCACTGGATGAAATTCAGTAATCCATATCAAGGTATGAAAGATAACAAATACAGTGGCACAGAGTTTTGCCCAGCTCTGGCTCCTTCCAAGACACAGCTGGGAAAAAGATTACTTCAGTGCCCTTGTCCTTTCATGTGCTCAGTACACAGGTTGAAGAGGAGTGACAACACAAGCACAGCATTTAGTGATGAGTTCGAGCTGCCCCAAACTGCACAGAGGGCCTGCCCAGTGATGCTCCATCCATAGCACGTGTGGCTGAGAACTGACAATCTGGCCCTTTTGTTGTATAACAGGAAGTTTATTATATGTTTATTGGACAAGGTATATTAAACAGCACGTTTGCCCCTATGAAGTACCACGGAGTTCCTCCCATAGGAAGATACATAAAGAGCAAAGCTTAAAAGAAAGGGATAATTTTTTTTTTTTCCATTTGAAACTCTGGCTTCAAGAATAAGTGTTAAAATTCATGGCTAAATGGCTCATTGTTACTCTTCCCCTTTGTGCTTCATCTTTTTTTTCCTGGCCCAGGGGCACCCAGGAAGTGCTGTCAGATGCCAGTCAGGGGGTAAAGAGCCATCTGACACCTGGTAGGTTTCAGCTTTTCTGCCCGGACAAATCTGCTGTTGCCCTTGGTTCCATCAGATGGTTTCACTCCTGCTCTTGTGCTCTCAGAAGAGCCTGGGTTTTATCAGTCAAGTATAAACGTATTTCTCTGTGAGCCACCCCTGGTGTGATTTGTCACTGCCAGTTAGTACCCAGGGAGAGGTGTTTCTGCTTTGCGTCTCCATTTCCCAGACTCATGCTGTTTCCTGGCACCTTCCGATTCCTTTCTTAAGAGCCTATACCTGGCTGACAGAAATAGCTCAGTGGTGCGCAACAAATGCCAGACAGACACAGAAAACAATTCAGCTTCTTAGGTTATTTTCCTAACAGAAGATGAAGGCACCTGGGCTGCTGCAGCTGCAGGATGAGCAGGATGAGGTTCAGAGCAGATTCACAAGAACAGCACCATGCCAGGTTCTGCTGCTCAGCACCAGGAAGTTCCTTTGTCAACAGCACCTTTTTCCTTCAGTGGCAGACATTGTTTAGGTCATTCCAAAGAGACAAGTCAGGCTTAGGAACTCTGAAAAGTATCATGTGTGCTATGACCAGTGGCCTTCTTAATATTGTTTACATAATATGAGTTGATAAACTTAGAATCATATTTTATGCAGCATTGCCATTTACAGTGTTGGCAGGAGAAACTGCAAAGTCAGTTTGGAACACTTGGTCCCATTTGTTGCCTGGAAGTATAAATAATGATCTGCTTTGTAATACAAAACTCCGGAGCCAATCATTGTATCTGCTTAAGTAGACACAGGGAAAGTCCATCAACAAGAAAAAAGACATTAATTCTTATCCCTGTGTTGGGTGGATCTGGGGTGGCTCTTCTAATTGAAATTATTATGTCGAATGACTCGAAGTAGCTATCCTGGTCACTCGAAAGCTGAGGACAAACCATTGGGTTTGATTTACAGCTGCAAATGGCAGCAAATGATCTGTCCCAGAGACACTATGTTCTAGGAGCCACTGAGTCATATTTATTCATCCACAGAACTGTGCATAGGGGTCTGCTTTATCCTATCAGCCCTCAGATCCCAAAGCATGATGATGTTACTTAAAAATATGAAATTTGCATGAATGAGCACCACTACACAAATCCCCAAATAACACTGAACGATAAATGCCCACAACAAACACCAGAGAACTCTGCTAGAGAGCACACCAAGGAGAGCTCCGTTTTAGCTTTGTGTCAACAAGGGATAAAGTGAAAAGTGTCTATAAATGTGCATTCCGAGGTTTCAAGTTTCTTGATTTCTGTTATTTTCCTGTCATCCTCACTAGCCATGTTTATGGAAGTAGTGCAAACATATCCATCCAGTGACAGCCTCCTCCAGATGGGAAAACCTCACTACTGACCCCACTTTTCATTTGTAAGACATCAAAGTTATATTGTTTGTACTATTAATATGTCCTCCCAGTCTCTTCTCCCTCAGCTTGCTATGGGGCCTGAAGTAGTCTTTTATGGAAAACTGAAGTTTGTCAAGAAACATTTCATGAAACTAAGCAAATGGACTGTATGTATATTTAGATAAAAATATCTTTGAAATATCTCCTAAACCCTGCTGCAGCAGTGTCCTCCCTGAGAAGTATTTTCCTTGGGAATGACAGGGACCCCGCAGAGCATCCAAGGCTGGTGCCACCATCAACGTCCTGCGCTCAGTGTCGTGATAGGTGCCTTGTTTGCTCTGCTCAAATAATCTCCATCTTGGTTGCAGGGAGACCATAATTACAAACTAAGATACTTTTTACTGAAAGTGATTAGAAACAAGGACATTTACAACTACTAACTGCTGAGAGCTAACCCAAACTGTTTCTTTGTGCTGTTGAGCACAAGAAACCACTTCCTTGTTCACACCACATCCTCATGAGATGTCATGCTAATGCTTCTGATTAAATAGCAGAAATTTTACTTAATGTTCCATAAGGGGACATTGTTCTGGGGTCTGGTTGGTTTTTGAGGGGGTTTTTGACTTCATTTTCTGGAATACACAGTGCTGAGAGGCCTATGCTCGTGAGAAAATTACCTCTGAAACAGTTAGTTGCTCAGGGAGAAGGAAAGATGGAGAGGTGGAGGATGAACCCTAGTCACAGAACCATAGAACTATTCAGGCTGGAAAAGACCCTTGGAAAAGATTGGTTAGGAAAGATTGTGCAGTCCAGCTGTCAAACTAGCACTGCCACATCCACCACCAACAGGATGTTCTTGCAAAACAGCAGTGGTGGCTGGTCTAGCTTGTCAGGGAGCAGGAGGAGGGAAGAATCATTGAGGCTGTCTTGCCTGGGGGAAGAAGTTTGTTAGTCCCCAGGAGCTATACCACCACACCCTTCCAAGCCCACGGGTACCAAGCAGAGGCTGCCTGGCTGCTCCACACCCACAGTAAGGAGCTCATCAGCTTAAACTGGTTTTAACCTGAAGAAATGTGATATATTAAGGGCTTGTGTCTGGCTTGGCCTTCGTTTGGAGGCTCCTGGCTGGATGAGGACCAGACCATAAAGAGGGAATTTTGCACTTTTGTTAATTCAAGAATAGTGTATGGTGAATGGTTAGGGTATGTGCTGATGTTTCTAAGACACACAGAAAAATGGTGCCTTTGACTAGTAACACTAAGTATTTTACAAGCCTGTTACAGAATCTCATTGATCTCAGAGCGGTGGTGGCTGGACTCTTATTAATAGCAATGAAGAATGTTGTAAATATATACAGGAGACTCTCTCAAATTAGCTCCATGTCCTGTGTTCCTGACTCTTTCTTTTACTGCTTAACGTGTAAGAAATCCTGTACTGTCAACACTGTTTTCTTCTACTTGCAAAGAAGTTTATAGTCTGCTTGTTTGTGTAGTAACTTTTCTGATACTGTGCAAGTGAACCAGAAATTTGAACCAGAAAAAAATGACTGTTTTGTTATTTCTATGTATTGTATGTGGGACCAGTGTTCCTCCTTGTGTGTTTGCATGGGAATGCTGATAAGCCATGAGAAAATGCTTTGATGCTGGGATGTCTATTTTCAGTAAGTGGCTTGCATGACTGATCTGATGCTAAATAAACTAGTAAATCTAGAAAAGCTTACATCTATTATTTGCGACAGCTAATGCTCCACGTAGAGCAAGTAAAAAGAGTCATCATTAGAAAGAGGAGTAATCATGGGTATTAACTGTTTATATTGCAAAGTCTAGATTGAATTCCAGCTTGGCACAGCATATCCCCTCCTCCCCTTCCCTCAAAAGTTAGCAGCTGAGTAACAAACTAAATGTTATTAGTAGTGGAGTACAGAACTAGGGGCTCATCAGGCTTCCCCTGTGCCCCAGGGTGGGTTATGTGAGATAGATGCTTGTCTCCCTTTTTGCTAAAGACTTGCAGTGATGAAGAAATTCCCACCTCCTTGTGCACTCTAGTTCTGCCACTCTTTTAACTGGGAAGTATTTTACAAAGTCACGAGTCTTTTTGTTGCAGTTAACAGTTTGTCTATCACAATGATTTGTTTTCTGCAACCTAATCCAAATGTTATTAATGTGGTCCTTCATTCAGCATCCTCCTCTCTCAGCAGCACAAACAAAACCTTTACCCCAGAGGTCTTACACTCCTCTTCTTGCTTGAATATGGATTTTCTGCCTTTAGTTGAGTACTCTTTGTCTTGCCTCTGGAGAAGGCAGTTCTGGATAATGCACTGGTATTTGATGCTCCTTAATCCAGATGTGGCATTTCTTATTATGTGGGTCAGCTATGAAACATGCACAGGTCTCTCCTGCACTGTGCTGTCACCATCTGTGTCTGATTTCTCCCTGCTAGTGGCACAATCCCAAAGATGATTTGCCCCATGGTAAGTAGTCCCTATCTAAACTGCAAAACTGAGTCATCAGCACAGCCCAGCGAGGACTGGAAAAGGCAGAATGTGTTACGAGGTTTAAATTCTGGTTTAGGACTTCAGAATATATTCTTTTCTAGAGAACACTTAATATTTAGCGTAGGTTTAATACCTCTCCCATCTTTCTATTATCTTTCATGGGGAAATGGGTTTGAACATCAGTGTTTTCTTTTAACAATTCTAATAATTAATGTCCTTAATCATTTTCCAAAGATCCCAAGTGGCCTTTGTATCTATCCCTACCTCACTTTGCAGAAGGTGACATGATACATGCCCTACAAGAGCATGCTGTATCTCAGAGGTGGCAGTTCCTTTTCTCAACAACAGAAGGCTACAACTCTTTCTACTGAAGTCAAACGCTACAGAACTCTACTGCCTTTATGCCAGCTTTTTAAGAGAAACAAGGGAAGGTTCTAGAGAAGATACAGGGATTTTCTTCATTTCTGTAGGTGCTAATTAAATACACGTCAATTTACATGTTGCAGCTTGTTTTATACACCTAATATACATTTATATGCCTTCTGCCAGGTGCTATATGCTCGTGTGTTTCAGATTAACTTAATGTCTATGGTTAATAGGTCACTTCTTAAACACACAAAAAGGTAAACGATACTAAGCCAAAATAATAAAGTTCTTCCACAGCAATCATGGGCTCATCACAAAAAAACCCTGCATACACACTTTTAGAACAGAAGCCTTGAGAAAATCCTACTTGCATAGCTTGCAAGAGATTTCAGTTGGGCATTTTACTCTGTCTAAATCAAGTTTTTAAGTAAAGGTAGACTTCATGGCTTTCAAATTCAAGGAGACAAACTGATATCACTAGAGATCATCATGCAGCTGGAGATTAACTACATTGTCAGACATAACTCCCCAAAAATGCTATATATGGCTGCACAAGTATTGAAAAAGCTACATCACAAGCCTGTTGGAATCCATAATTTATTCTGCAGGTGCATTCAAAATACAAATACAATCGCTTAAATGCTGAACACAGTAAGTTAAACCCACTGTTAAAACAGATTTTGACTTTCCGTACGCAGGCACAAGTCGACTGGTTTCACTAGAATTAGGGCTATTTTTACAGCAGTGAACCTCCTAGGCTGAACCACCACATCACACCATCAAAACTGCTCTGGTTACTTATGATTACTGGAGGAATTATATGCTCTGTGTTTTTTAAGTTTGTCATGTTTCACATTTATAAATTCACCAAATGTGAGATCAGGGCCTGCGCACAGAGTATCTCTCTGCAGTACTGGTCCACCTCCCAGCAAGCTGTGGTACAGTACTTTGACTGCCCCTACACTGAACTTAGCCCCATCTCTGTATCTTCTGCACATCGACAGGCAAGGTTTAATGCTGCAGGTTTTAGATGAGGAACAGAACCCAAACATGAAAATTGTCTTATCTTCAATCACCTTTGCCACACACACACAGAGCACCTAGTTAAAGTGCCAAAGAGTAAAGTGTCACATTGTCCAAGCCTCTAAAAAAGTAAAGTGTTTTTTAAAAATATTAGCCATATAAAAATAATTTTGATGTGTCTATATACATGCTATTTCTCTAGCAAAACCAGATCTCTGCTATTCTTGGGCAATTTGTTCAGAAGTCACTTCTGGATAACTATATTCCACTTTAACTGAAACACTCCTAAGTGACAGAAATCTGTATTAAGCAATTTACTTTGTCTCCCATTTCTTCTGCATAAGCAAAACATGGGTTCCTGCACTTTGTCCTTGCAACTGCCTTCCTGTTTGAATTCTCTTGGCTCCACCTAGATTGTCCACTAACTCAGGAGGTGAAGAATGCAACAGTGGGAGAAGAGGCTCTGATATTGTGGCTTTCTTGGTTCTCATGTACTCTGGTTAAAGAACAGCTCTTCTTCCCTCTCCATCTGTAGCTATATAAAAATAATATAAATTTCAGGTTCAAATAAATACATTTGAAACTGGACATCTTTCTTCTAGTTCTCTATTAAGTCTATAGCTGAACTGAAATTTTTATTACAAGTACCAATACACAAAAATACACTAACAATTTTCTTACTTCAGCTCAAGTTCTTCTTTCTTCAGCTGCTCTGTGCTTCACCAACCTGTCTTTACTGAAAGCAGAAAAAGCCATTTCACTGGATACTAAATAAGGATAGATACTGTATATGTGTCAGAGCCCCTAAAATGGGTGTTTGGAATAATTCTTTCTGCAGTGCCTGGTGTTGCACAAACATCCTCCTTTAAGTGTCTTGTGCTCCTTCTGACCCATTTCTCCAGCACTGAAGTGCCTCTGTGCAGATTTAAACTGGGCTTTTTACATAGAGAGGGAGTATTTTTCTCTACATACATCTGTATCACAACCCCTACATTAGTCAGTCCCAGCAGCTCTAAAAAGACATGAATATGCAGATTCACTGCATATGTAATCTTTGTAACTGGGAGGAATAAATAGGCTACACTTCAAACAGTTTCCTCTACAATCATGTCATCACTCATCCCACGGAGCAGCACTGCCAGAGATTTCATAATTGCCTCTGTACCAGTACCAGAAAGGAGAGGATTCTGGCAGCAATTCCTTGGTGTCCTTGATGGTAGAAGGTCACCTCGTGAGCTTCCAGTACTTTGGCGGACACAAGGTAGAAAAAGAATGGGAAGACTAACCGAGGGGTTTAAAGGGAACTGCAGAATACACAAAACCTAGCAAGGAGTTAACATTTTCTGCCCATGAAGACACCAAGGGCTGTTTGACGCATTGTTTTTAACAGTCTTAAATAGTACTAAATACCTTAAAACATGAAGCAGGTTGAAAAAGTCCCCACTATATTTGGTATTATGTTTTTTTCTACCTCTCTGCTTGAGCAATGAGAGAGGAAAGTCCTCGCTATTCAGAGTTCAGCTACAGGGCCAATATTGCAGGGGACTTTCATCCGAATTGTTGTTTTTCTGAGAGTCCATCACCAGTCCCTGGATTGTATGTATACAACTGGCTCCAAAATATCAGGGCTCCAAGATACCTTCCCTAACTCCTACACAGTTAAACTTGCCACTGTGAGCACTGGCAAAGCATGGGGATAACTGCAGTGTCACCTGAGCAAATGACACATACCAATATTAAAGGCTTAACATCAGATTTTAAAGAAATTCAGGTTCCTAGCAGGGAGAGAGTAATGTTTTAAATGCCCCTGCTATGTATCTGTCAGAATCACTAGGTTGCTGAGTATCCTTAAAATTTGCATCTTAAAAAAAGACCCTGTATCCTTCAGCAGATCTGAGCAACTCTGCAGCTTGAGCTTTGGCCTTCAGTTGCTCATGTTTTAAGATGTTAATTTATTGCCAAGATCAATCTAGGGGCAGTACCACAGAACACTCCACAGCACCAGCACACTGGCAAGTCTGCGCTGTTGTGGCTACAGCAACACCTGTCCCTGAAGCAAACGAGTGGCTCTTTCTGTAGCTTTTTTAATTCCAGGATTTTCAGTTAAAGAAGAAACATACACAGAAAGAAACCCCCCCCAAAATCCAACCAAACAAAATACACACACACACACATGCAAATTTAAGTAAAAAATTCCTTAGAACTGCAGGGTATCACTGAAGATCCATTGGATGTTTGCTATTTTAACAACTGTGTGATTAAAAGCCCACAAAAACCCAAAAACCTATGGAAAGACACCTGATGACCTAAATGAGCTTTGGATCAGCTGTAAGGGCATTTCTTTATGCACTGAGACTATTATATACAACAGTAAATAAGTTACAGTTACAACATCAAAGAAATGCCAATAATAAACACTTATTTTTGCTCTCAAGTGCAAATAGCTTTCTCATGAATGGTATCATTTAACAACTTAGCTATATAATATCCCTATGATAAATCAAAGCAAATTTTAAAAACAAATTACAGATGCAGCTGAACAAACTTTAAAAAAAATCAAAAATTTAAGTAAATATATATATATATATATATTACAAAATTACATTTTCAATGAGATGCTGCCTGTACAGCAACCTGCACCATCAAAATCCTGAGCACTCAGCTCCCAGCACTGCTGGAGAGCTGAGCTCATGCTGCATTTTTCAAGCCCACACACACATCTTGTGCTTTCTACTGAGGAAGCTGGGGGTTTAGAGATTCAGGCTATTCCTCACAAAGCTGCAGAGTGCTGAGCAACAAAAAGCATCGCGAACTGTGCACTGGGAATGTATGCAAATTATCACATCAAAAAGCACTTGGTAAAGTTGTTTAGATCCTCAACATAAAGGTTCCGTGTCATTCAGGAACAATGTTACTCACCTCAACTTAGTAGGTAACGTATTCTAATCTAAACAACATAATCTGATTGTAAGGAATGCAGGGCTTTTAAGTCACTGTTTGTCTANCGCTGTTGTGGCTACAGCAACACCTGTCCCTGAAGCAAACGAGTTTCTCTTTCTGTAGCTTTTTTAATTCCAGGATTTTCAGTTAAAGAAGAAACATACACAGAAAGAAACCCCCCCCAAAATCCAACCAAACAAAATACACACACACACACATGCAAATTTAAGTAAAAAATTCCTTAGAACTGCAGGGTATCACTGAAGATCCATTGGATGTTTGCTATTTTAACAACTGTGTGATTAAAAGCCCACAAAAACCCAAAAACCTATGGAAAGACACCTGATGACCTAAATGAGCTTTGGATCAGCTGTAAGGGCATTTCTTTATGCACTGAGACTATTATATACAACAGTAAATAAGTTACAGTTACAACATCAAAGAAATGCCAATAATAAACACTTATTTTTGCTCTCAAGTGCAAATAGCTTTCTCATGAATGGTATCATTTAACAACTTAGCTATATAATATCCCTATGATAAATCAAAGCAAATTTTAAAAACAAATTACAGATGCAGCTGAACAAACTTTAAAAAAAATCAAAAATTTNAACTGTGCACTGGGAATGTATGCAAATTATCACATCAAAAAGCACTTGGTAAAGTTGTTTAGATCCTCAACATAAAGGTTCCGTGTCATTCAGGAACAATGTTACTCACCTCAACTTAGTAGGTAACGTATTCTAATCTAAACAACATAATCTGATTGTAAGGAATGCAGGGCTTTTAAGTCACTGTTTGTCTATGTTTTGAGTGCCTTTTTGAGGTCAGAGTAGAAATTGGCCAAGGTACTAGACATAGCAGTGTCTACTGCAGACTGTGGTAGCATCCCTCGCAGTTCAGTCTGGATGTAGCCTGTCAAAAGACTGTGGCCTGGAGAGTCCTTGAGAGGGATGCAGAACCAACCACAAGGGTGATTGAATCCACGGACAAAGCTCGGTCTCACCTCTCCATAGTCCAGGCTTATACCTATCAAGGAAAATAAAACAAACAAACAAAAAGGGAAATTAATTTGAGAGAGATAAAAAAAAAAAATAAGGTGCAGTAAACTTGAAATATGCAAGCTTCTTCTTGGGGAACTTAGTAGTAGCGACAGACCCACTTCAAGTTTCTGGGTATTTTCATGCATGAAAGTTGCTCTTCATCCAAACTCTGTGACAGACAGGAGAGCATGATAAGCAAAAGTTCAAATATTAAGAGGACATTCCTCCCATTTACTAGAACCAAGTTGTTATTTGTCCCAGTTTGCTCTAAGACCTGAGCTGGAGGACTCAACTTGTCTCCAACACTCCTGCCCTGCAGCTGGCACAAGTGAAACCTGGCACAAAGGAATGGTTCATGGATGAACCAGTAACTTCTACACTTCTTTAAATATGTAATATCTTAAAGGTGTAATATCTTACCCCTTTGAATTTGTTAACACACCTTGAATTTATTTGTTGAAGACCAACTTACACCATTTTTGAAATGCTTACTACTACTAAATCTAAATCAAATCTAAAGCCAAGCAACTGTGGCAAAATAAGAACTAAGCAGAAGCAAGTGGTGGCTTACCACATGTTAGGAGCCCATCTTCATAGCTTGTGGTGTAAGAGAAATCAACAAACTCCCTTGGTGCTATGATGTTCCAGAGCTGGCCAGCAGTCGTATAGCGCATCACACAGCAGTTCTGGTTGAGTGACAGAATTAGGAGGGCAAGTAAAAAAAATACCTTAGTGTAACGAATACAGGGAAACTTATGCTCGCAGGCAGCTAACATTCTTCACAAAGGTCACAGCCTCTGTCAAGTACACTGTGCAAATTCAGTGAGGTCTGAATGGCTGTACCATTGTCAACCTAGAAGCTGGAAGTTGTAAGGACTTGTGGCCTACAACTGAGAGCTGTGGGAGCAGAGATTATCTGGCACCATAAAGGTTTAAAGATCTAAAGCCAGAGAACTCTGTCATGTCTGGGAACTGAAAGCCACGTGGTTCTTATGTCACCAAGGAGTACTTGGGAAGTCTACAAGGACCATGAACAAATTTCAAGAGGACTCTCTGGGTACTAAGATACTCCAAAAAATACTCTAATCCACTAAAGTGAAAAAATAAAGCGGAAAAAAATAAAGTGAAAATTAAAATGGAATGTGAACAATTATTCAAAACAGGCTTTCTTATAATACAATAGAGTCTGTATAAATTTTATACCGACAAAATACCTTGTCATATAAATCTTCTTCAGAGACAGAGCAAAAGACAATCCATGGTCAAGCCAGGTGTCCAGATGTGGGTTTTGAATTCATACTGAATGTCTGCATTAACCAAAGGAAGGCTACCAGCTGTTCCATAACCAGCTTCAAACCCACCTTTCTTTTATCAAGTCCTGGCCCTCAGTACAAACTCTTTTGTGTCTCAGCACAAAGCCATGCCACACAAGTCAGCCCTTCAGGAAGAGGGGGAGGTTGCAACTTCCGTATGTGTGGACTATTACTATTGTTTGTCGTGGAATGGAAGAAAGCAAGCTGTATGAAATGGCTCTGGCATATACAGTATTGCACTGTAGCCCTCCATATGTGAATTTTATCAGACGCTACCAGAGCTCCCAGGTCCGAGAGAATTGTGACTGACTCCTTTATTTTTAGCATTGATGGAAAGATAAAGTTCAAGCTTCAGAACAGGACTGTGCTGCCAGAAAGCCTGATCTGTGGTCACACACACATTGTATGCAAAATGCTGCTCGTGCATGCAAAAAAAAAGGCTGAAAAAGGTTCGTATCTGTTGGAATTGCTCTGCTCTACTGTTAAATTCATGTGTTCATCAATACACATTTCCCTCAAGAATCTAAACAAGTCTTCACCTCTTCAAATGTTTCCATGATGTCCATTGAAGTCATTAGGCTGTCCCAATCTAGCCTATAAGGTCCAGGGCGAATATGATCCACTATTCTGTTAGTAACATCTTCCACCACTCCTTGAGCTTTGTAGCTAGAAAAACATGTTTACATTTAGTAAGAAGTTCTCTATATTCCATTAATTTTTTCAACAGTACACTCACACTAACACCTTGGTACCAGGAAGTATGGTCAGTGGACAATTGCATCAGAAAAACAGTACAGGAAAAGACCTGTGGGTGCATCTATTTTTCTCCGCAAGAAACTTTCTTCTGAAAAAATTTGGTTTGTTTTATACAGTTAATATTTTATAAATGACAAATTCCTTCCTTGGATAAAAACTATCCTGTTATTTCTCTAACAACTGTATCAACTTGTTATTCTACTCCTATTGCTAGGCTAGCAAGGGAGTTCACCAGAGATAAGTAAAGCTAAAGTAGAAACAAGATCAGGAATATAATGTGAAAAACGTTTTCCATAAAGCAGAAGTAACAAGATGTTGGAAACTGAAATGTTATGATTTATGGCTCTAACACTTTTATGAACGACTTTTGTCTATTATACCAAAACTATGTAACAAAAGCTGCACAGAAGCACCCTTAATGGGCCTCCTGGCTGAGGCCCGGGACTGATTTCAGATAAGATAAAGTGACTCAGGTCTGGGCTGGGGGAGAAAAATACTTTCACAGGATTAAGCCCAGCACCTTCANTACTACTAAATCTAAATCAAATCTAAAGCCAAGCAACTGTGGCAAAATAAGAACTAAGCAGAAGCAAGTGGTGGCTTACCACATGTTAGGAGCCCATCTTCATAGCTTGTGGTGTAAGAGAAATCAACAAACTCCCTTGGTGCTATGATGTTCCAGAGCTGGCCAGCAGTCGTATAGCGCATCACACAGCAGTTCTGGTTGAGTGACAGAATTAGGAGGGCAAGTAAAAAAAATACCTTAGTGTAACGAATACAGGGAAACTTATGCTCGCAGGCAGCTAACATTCTTCACAAAGGTCACAGCCTCTGTCAAGTACACTGTGCAAATTCAGTGAGGTCTGAATGGCTGTACCATTGTCAACCTAGAAGCTGGAAGTTGTAAGGACTTGTGGCCTACAACTGAGAGCTGTGGGAGCAGAGATTATCTGGCACCATAAAGGTTTAAAGATCTAAAGCCAGAGAACTCTGTCATGTCTGGGAACTGAAAGCCACGTGGTTCTTATGTCACCAAGGAGTACTTGGGAAGTCTACAAGGACCATGAACAAATTTCAAGAGGACTCTCTGGGTACTAAGATACTCCAAAAAATACTCTAATCCACTAAAGTGAAAAAATAAAGCGGAAAAAAATAAAGTGAAAATTAAAATGGAATGTGAACAATTATTCAAAACAGGCTTTCTTATAATACAATAGAGTCTGTATAAATTTTATACCGACAAAATACCTTGTCATATAAATCTTCTTCAGAGACAGAGCAAAAGACAATCCATGGTCAAGCCAGGTGTCCAGATGTGGGTTTTGAATTCATACTGAATGTCTGCATTAACCAAAGGAAGGCTACCAGCTGTTCCATAACCAGCTTCAAACCCACCTTTCTTTTATCAAGTCCTGGCCCTCAGTACAAACTCTTTTGTGTCTCAGCACAAAGCCATGCCACACAAGTCAGCCCTTCAGGAAGAGGGGGAGGTTGCAACTTCCGTATGTGTGGACTATTACTATTGTTTGTCGTGGAATGGAAGAAAGCAAGCTGTATGAAATGGCTCTGGCATATACAGTATTGCACTGTAGCCCTCCATATGTGAATTTTATCAGACGCTACCAGAGCTCCCAGGTCCGAGAGAATTGTGACTGACTCCTTTATTTTTAGCATTGATGGAAAGATAAAGTTCAAGCTTCAGAACAGGACTGTGCTGCCAGAAAGCCTGATCTGTGGTCACACACACATTGTATGCAAAATGCTGCTCGTGCATGCAAAAAAAAAGGCTGAAAAAGGTTCGTATCTGTTGGAATTGCTCTGCTCTACTGTTAAATTCATGTGTTCATCAATACACATTTCCCTCAAGAATCTAAACAAGTCTTCACCTCTTCAAATGTTTCCATGATGTCCATTGAAGTCATTAGGCTGTCCCAATCTAGCCTATAAGGTCCAGGGCGAATATGATCCACTATTCTGTTAGTAACATCTTCCACCACTCCTTGAGCTTTGTAGCTAGAAAAACATGTTTACATTTAGTAAGAAGTTCTCTATATTCCATTAATTTTTTCAACAGTACACTCACACTAACACCTTGGTACCAGGAAGTATGGTCAGTGGACAATTGCATCAGAAAAACAGTACAGGAAAAGACCTGTGGGTGCATCTATTTTTCTCCGCAAGAAACTTTCTTCTGAAAAAATTTGGTTTGTTTTATACAGTTAATATTTTATAAATGACAAATTCCTTCCTTGGATAAAAACTATCCTGTTATTTCTCTAACAACTGTATCAACTTGTTATTCTACTCCTATTGCTAGGCTAGCAAGGGAGTTCACCAGAGATAAGTAAAGCTAAAGTAGAAACAAGATCAGGAATATAATGTGAAAAACGTTTTCCATAAAGCAGAAGTAACAAGATGTTGGAAACTGAAATGTTATGATTTATGGCTCTAACACTTTTATGAACGACTTTTGTCTATTATACCAAAACTATGTAACAAAAGCTGCACAGAAGCACCCTTAATGGGCCTCCTGGCTGAGGCCCGGGACTGATTTCAGATAAGATAAAGTGACTCAGGTCTGGGCTGGGGGAGAAAAATACTTTCACAGGATTAAGCCCAGCACCTTCAGGGTGGAGGCCACAGCCCCAGGCTTATCTGCTGTCAGGCTCACACAGACCCTCACACCTAAGTGAGGAGGAGAGGAGGTTTTGGGTGTGTGGTAAAAAAGCCTCTAGTCAGAGGCAGTGAACCCCCATCCTCTGCTGTGCACACCAGCTCAGCTGTGGGCCCCTTCACCCTGGGAAAGCCACATCTAAGGGACATCCACATGAGGAATAGCAGAGGGGGAGTCATGGCCCATCAATGGCCCCCACAAAAGGGGTCCCCAGACTCTGCACCAGAGCTGCATGTGATGCAAAATGATGCAACAGATCCACAGCTGGGCAAGGGACAGTGTCAAACTTGCCCCCCTCAGAGGAGGCACCTGGGTGATCCCACCTGCCCAAACGTATATTAATCCATGGGATTCTATGCCTTTGGGTGGGGGACTCTCACCACCAAGACAAGACGGAGGGGAGCAATGAGACATCGCTGGGACCCACAGAGGGGTGATATGTTTCTACTTAATCTGCCTCTGTCACTCTCCCTGTCCTGCCACACACACTCCTCTTTTCCCATTTCTTTCTTTTTCTTCCTTTCTCTTTGCCTCTTCTACTATTAAATAAAATGTACCAATTTTTGGGTATCAGTATCTAGCCTCGTTTGATTTTAATCAAGTTTTGGGGAATATTCAAACGTTTCTGGGCTCATTATTCACAGAGAGTTAGTTCTCTTTGCTCCTCTGTGATTAGAGTGGATCATAACACAGGAGTAGAACCAAGATAATGAGAAGACATTACGCTTTAGTGGCATATGAGTACCAAATAAAATAATCTGGTACATGACATTACAGAACATTCATTTGTAATTAGGTATTTTTAGTAGACACCAGAGATTTTGTTTTCTTGAATTACTGGGCCTCCAGATCCTGAAGGGGAAGAATCCATCAAAATCATTCCTTTCAAAATACTTTATATTAAGATGTTCTTATTAATAGCAACCAGTCAAGCAACAGATTCACCTCTTCACTTGTGCAGTTCATCCATATTCACTCATAAACATCTGTATGGGGCCCATCTCAGCTGCATACTTGGAACTGGAGGACCACATGAACATGTCAGTGGCTTCCAGGTAGGTGTTTGGAAAGCTCTTCAAAGTGTCCTTTAGTTCTCCATGTGCATAAACAACCCTGCGGTCCTCACCTGCATACAGCAGTTACTGCCCTCCTGGCAGTGGTTCAACTAGACAACCTGCTGGTGCCAGTGGGCCCATGGAACTGCACTGAGTCGGCACACTCTTGGTGTCTGGGGCCATCAGCTCTTGCAGATTCAACAGGACTTAAATTCCACGGGGTGTGTCAGTCTTTGAGATTATTTTAAACACTACCTTTTCACATGACCTTTTGTTTCTTCAGAGTGCTGTTTTCTAGTAACTATTTCTCTACCTAAACCTACAGATACCAACAGAACCCAGTGACAGGAACTCACACAGGAAGGGCCTTCATGTCACTCATCTCTCTCACAACTTCACATCTGGTATTTTGAAGTCGCACAGTCACTGCAAGAGTCCAAGGATTGACTGAGCTGTCCCTCAGTGACCCTTCAGAACAACTGAACCCAGGCTTGATTCTGAGCTTTACAAGCCATCATTTCTGGGCAGATGCTGTTGCTCACTTCAGCCAACGGGAGTCCTGTGGTGTGCTCCACAGACTTCACTGCTGTTCTAGACAGCACGCAATGCTAAAGTATCAAACTAAAAAGACAGAAAGGAATAGTACAGCCACAACAGGTAATCCATTTAGCTTCCCCTCTGGAGGATCTGCGTAGTTGAGGGCTGTAGAATTCACAGTCTGAATTTCTAAATTCTACAGAACACATCTGTGGAACATTAAAAATGCATCTCTTGTGCAGGCAAACTTACAGGTATCCACTGAACTCCTCCGATGGTTTACGCCACACAGTTGCATCTTTCTGAAAGAAAATATAAGACACGCTGTTAATTGTCACTTGCATACAATTATAAGATATCCAGAAAATACTTCCATTTTCTTGAAGCAGCCAACTTTATCATTAACCATGTTTCACCTGGGCACCACCGTATACTTTTCTTCAGATGTTTCAGACACCTTTTACTTGTAATTTTCCATTATTTCAAAAAAGTGAGACAATTGCCTTTCTCAGAGTCAAATGCTAGAATTCTGTGCAGAAGTAGGGTTTGTTCGGCCAAGCCAGTTTATTACAAAAACACACAGAATGATGGAACATTAGTAGGCAAAGCCCTTCAATTGCAAGGCAACTGGAAAGCTGATAGCTGGATGCTACTCAGACAGGAAGACCACACTACATCAGCTTCCACTCCTGTAACGCAAGTTACAGAAGTGTGCAGGAGGTGCAGTGGCAGATAAGAGAGTTTAATTACCCTCTCTCCTAGAAGAGTCTTGCAAGCAGTAGTCTATTTATTTTAAAGTTACACAGAGAAAATAGAGAAACCAGTATCTTCTGATTTTTACGTAACTAGGAAATGGATGGAACCTCTGTACAGAATCTCGGAATTTTGGTATTGAAGAGAGTACCATATGGCACCACTTTATTTGGAATCACGATTATATAAGCAAAAGGGGCCAAATGTCCTAAAGAACAATACTGTTAGGTACCGCATCCAGAATCATTTAAGATATTTTGGGGCACAACACATCTCCTTGTGGTAGGTAAAGCTCTGAATGTCTTTTACATGGCACAATACCAAACTGGAAAGACGGGAGGGAGGAAGGAAAGGAGACAGGAAGGAAAGGCAGGAGGGAGGGGTAAAATCTGAGGAGCAATGTGATTTGAAACACTAGGATGCAGGTAACTTTTTAAAGGACTACAGTAGTACTTAATGTAACAACACAGGAATACTAATACAGGAATAGACAACATTTAGTAGAGCAGAGGTGGTATAGGTGTATTGCAAGAGTGAGAGGCTTGGCCCTGTTCCTCCCTCTCACGACAGTGAATTTGTTAATTTTGCAAATAATCAAGTTATATTTGGATCACTTGCCTCTGTCTTATCAATATCTGATCATGATGGAAAAAAAAATAAAAGCCCCACTCAAACCAATGTAACAAAAAGACAAAGACAGAAATTTA
>VWZW01000742.1:271379-311377 GCA_013397115.1 Edolisoma coerulescens | reverse complement strand
CACCCATCACATGACATGTTTATCCAGGTGTTCAAAAGATCAATTACTTGTCAGTAGAATTACCTTGTTAAGGTTTAGGGCTCGATGTGCTTCACTGTCAGGACTTAGGGGAAGGTTCAGTGCTCAGACCTAGGGGGAGGTTGACAAAGTCTGGAAGAAGGATGTACTGTTGCAAAATGTGGAAAATGTAAACATTTTTTAAGAAGGGATGGTTTTCAATGTATTACCTTTCTATACTTTCAACAACAAGAAAGATTTATTCCCTGAAACAGAAAGCAGCCAACAAGCTCTAAGTGATGCCCAGGTGTTAGAGAAACAAACTACTTGTTGGAAGAATTGCCTTATTGAGGTTTAGGTCTTGACAGGCTTCAGTGATCTCAGACCTAAGGGAGGTTTGCAAGGCTTGGGGAGAAGGATGTACCACTGATGGTAGACACAAAGAATGCAGAATTTACAGGCCACAAGGACATCTGGCAAGAATCCCCAAGAAAAGGAAGAAACTAATAAAGGAGCTCAGCAATTGTGCTGAATCAGCTATGGCTGGGTAAAGAGTAATTCCGGCAGCAGGAGATGCAACCACTGACCCAAAAGAAAAGAAAGACGGAGCGTGCAGACTAATTAACATAAGAAGTGAGTGACTCACTTAACCTATAGAAGATGGACTACTAATTAATAAGAGAACTATGCAACTTGTGGCCAATGAACATAAATTCCTATTTTTGCTAAAATGTATAAATAGTGAAAAGTTCTGGTACTCATGGTGCTGGCCTTGTGAATTTGCTACCCAGCCCACATTGCTGCAGAGGTCTGTAAATAAATCAAATGTCTCCATTCTGTGCATGGATTGGCCTCCTGTACACCGGGTGCAATAACGTATTTTGGAAAAATAGGGCTTCTTTACAGTGGCCATATCAAGGTTTACACAGGGCTGCAGCTTCCTAGAGTCCTGTGGATTTGCTGTTCAGCTGAAGCATGTTGTGCAAGTGCCGCTGTGGTGGGCAGGAGCAGTGAAGGAAGGTTCCCTGGGTCAGCATCCCCAGGTGGCTGTTAGCTGTGGCTTTTGTCACAGCACCTGGAACTGAAAACATGTTTGTCCAGCCACAAAGGGCTTAAGGTGGTGCAGAGCACGGTGAGTGACACGTTGAGGTGAGAAAGCTTGAGACACTCCTGCTTCCAGTCAGCAGTGCTTGCCATACAACGCAGCAGGATGTTGAGGAAGTGTTGAAGTTTCACTTTGCTCTGTAAAGCAGCAAGCAGACTGGATTCTTCCTAGGAAAAGGCAGCTCCTGTGATCAGCCCACAGCTGAAGCAAACTTCAGAAATGTGCGTGCTTGTTTCCTGCTGAATTGCACTGTTCACTGGGCATTATCCAACTCAGTCCAGCAAACACATTGGACAACATCCACGTAAAAAATGAAAACTCTTGTAAGGATAGAAAGATAAATGGGTTAAAAAGCAGATGGTTAGAGTGGGGGGACAACAGATCTTCTTTGTGTGGTAATACGTTGTTAATTTTGGCCAATGCTGGCTCCCAAAATAAATGTTTTGAACATGGTTGTGTTCTCAATACAGGGCTTTACACCAGACCTTTTGAACCATCCATAGTTGCCTTTGCAATTTACAACTGTTTTTTACAATTTTTTACAATTTTTCCCTGTTGAAAATGGGTCTCTAAACAAAGGTCGTGCTGGCACATATTAAACAAAAAATGAAGATATTTTACATGCAATCCTTGAAATTTTACAATGCAGAATCGAAAGAAAAGTTCTGAATTGAAAGCATAGTGACAATACGGGAATGTATTTCAGTCAACTTCCTTCAGATTGCTGTCTATTATATTTCTCTGAGTGAAAACGTGTACATTTGACCAGTCACTGGCTGCTTTCTCCATTCTTCCTTGCCCTGTTACACTCCTTGAAGTCCAGTGCTTTCATGCCTTTGAGCATGACATTCCTTCCCCATGGGCCATTACTAGTTTAAACCACCAGTGTAAGTTTGTTCATTTTTTTTCAAGAGGGAAATTTCTTTTTCTTGAAGGAGGGAATGACAAGTTTGCATCGGAAAATGCTGATATTTTAGTAAAACTTTATTTATAGAAATGTTTCATGTTTCCATGGGCTGGTGTATTTTAACAGAAAGTTGTTTGGTTTTTTTAAAGTTGCTCTGGGAACTCATACATGAAGTTTCTTAAGTTTAGGAGGTCTGTAAGCTTTCTGTAAAGTAGTCTTATTAGATTATAGATACTCTGTATTCTCATATTCAATATTAATTTTATTATTTGAGCCAACAGGGTGCTTTCAGGGCTTATAAACTGGTTCTTGCTCACAGTGAGGTATTTCCATACCTCCTGGGCTTCCCAGCAGAGCACAGTGTCAGTGAAGCGTGTGAGATGACTGATGTGATGCTGAATATGTTTCCTGTGTTATGTTCCCTCATGAGTTGCAGCAATACCTACAGTGCCACCACCTTGTGCCTATGTGAGAAAAGTGCTGTGAGGAAGTGAATGTTAAATGTTGCTAACGGTACCACAGCTGAGCTTTTTCTCCTCCTTCCTGCTGGTCTGTCTGGCCCATCTCTGTGCGGTAACTCCTGAACCACTCCCAAATTACACCAGAGCTGAGGTATTCCTCTGGAAGAACATCTGTTCCTCTTGTTATGTAACACCTAACATGGGGGAATTTTGATTATCATACTGGGTGAGACCCACAAACACTGTCAAAAAGCCCAAAAAACCTCTGTCCCCCAACTGGAAAGTAACTAGATAAAATAATTTTCTTTCTGAAAATGTCTGCATTCACCTCCGTGAAGATGAATGCTTGTCTTAGAATGCCTGATATTTCATGTTAGCAATCCTGTTGTTTGGAAAAGTGTGAGATTAACTACTGGCATTTAATTTTAGATTACCGATGCCTAGCAATGGCCTTGATCACTGGAGGTGCTCCTCTGTAGAATGTGTAGCAAACTTGGCTGGTTTTCAAACAGAAGGAACTGCAGACATTTAACCCTAATGTCTTACAAGGCAACAAAATGTCGGCAGTTTACCAAACATATTGGACCAAATTCTGCTTTTGTAGCGAAGGGTATAGAACCACTAATACATAATGTGCTCACTCCTATATGACACTCAGCAGGCTGGTTCCAATCCAGAGCAGTACCAAAGTATTTAACTGGATGAAACCTTAACTCCAGCTGTTGGAAGAAGAGCAAATGGCACACAGTAACCTCATTAAAGTTATTCCGACCGATTTATTTCTCTTAAATGTAGATGTATTTAGTGTCCTTTCTAGATAAAAAAGATGTCCTTGATGTCCCTTGAAACCTGGTATTATATGATTCTAAAGCTCAGCAGGCTGCCCTTAATAATAATGTATTTGATATTCTCAAATTTAAATATAATGTGAACTTGTGTCACACAGAGAACTCTAAAAAAACCCACCGTATTTTGTCCTGCCAAGATTGTTCTTTGCTGGTTGAGCTGGCTTGATCATATGGAGATACAGTATCTCCATTTAGAATTAAATTAATACAACTCTTCAGAATCAAATCTGAATTTTGGAAATGAAAAAGCAAATCCAACATTCATGTTACCAGTTTTCTTATGGCTTTTTACCAAGTAATCAATAGCTACAGATAAATTGAAAACCTGGGATTTTTCTTCCAATTTTCTGCCTCATTAGGAGCTTTCTTCTTTCTACAAGCATTAACTAAGGCTTGTGCAATTAGAGACATCAGATAATTCCAGTGCAGAAAGGTGGAGATAATGGCACCTGGCATCCTTTATTCTTTTGGGTATCTGCATCCCTTTGGCTGATGGGTTGGCAAGAACCATTAGAAAACTTTTCAAGAAGGAAAAGGTAACTATCACTATTTATCAGTATTGCTTAACATGTGTGAGGAAAAAGCAGTATTTTCTCACTAGATTTCTTAACTATTTACTTTATGGTGAGTAGACTACAGTGTGTCAGTGGGGGTGTGATTACCAAAGTAGCCCAACATATTTATTCTGAGCCTGAGTCTTTTTTAGCAGTTATGAGCTTATGAAAAGTAGCTGCAATGTCTGTGCCAACACACGTTCTGTAGTACAGTTCTATTTGACATATCACTAGTGAATTTTGGTGGTTTTTTCCCAGATTTGTAATTCTGTAGGAGAGTGATAATATTTGGTTGATTGACCAATTGATCTGTTCCTAGAGCTGTGCTTAATTTGATCATGAGCAGTGTGTTTATCATTACTGTCTTCTGACTGCTCAGTTTTCTTTAGCTGGTTATTGTGCTCACTTTTACAAGGACATTTCACTCAAATCTGCTTGATCTGCCCACTGGTGCAGGAGATGTGAGCAATTTCAAGCAGTGAAAAGTACTTACGACTGAGAATACAGCTCAAAACATTGTTGTGTTTTTGTTTTAAATTGCATTTAACTGTGAAAGGTAGAAAGCCCTTCACGTATGTCAGAGTTCTGCAGGTTTGGGGCCTTAGCACAGGCATCAAGTTTTGTGGTAAAACTCAGACTTTCTAGATCCATGCCTTCTGTGTTGCACAAAACACACGGGCTGTGTAGCCCTTTAAAGCTATTTAGTGCGGACCCATAGAGTCACACAGTGACTGGATGGTTGAAGCTGGCAGGGATCTCAGTGGCATTGATCTGGATGAGGTTCCTGTCAGCCCCTTTCTCCAGCCTGTCCGGGTCCCTCTGGATGGCACCACGGCCCTCTGGTGTATCAGCCCTCCCCCACAGTTTGTTGCCATCACCAAATCTGCTGAGGGTGCAGCTGCCCCATCATCCAGAGCGTTAATGAAGGTGTGAAAAAGGTTCAGACCAGTATTGACCCCTGGGTCACACTGCTTCAACTAGACTCTCTGCCACTGACCACCACCTCCCTCACTATCTGGTCATCCAGCTGGTACTTCAGCAACTTCTTTATGAGGATCTTGTGAGAAATCCTGTAATTACTTTTCTTCTGCAGCTGACTTTTAAGATTTTTTTTCCCCCACCTTTCTAACTACCCAATTCATGTTCTCTGTCAAGAAAATAAAATACAAGTATCCAGGTTTGCAACTCAAGTGTAAGTAGAATGGTTGGAAGTTGAACTTAGAGAAAAACCTGCCCTGGAAAACCAGTCTTGGAATGTCCTGGAAAGAGCATTCTGCAAGGGGAAGAGAACGACTGATATTTCACTAAAACAGTTTCATTTTGAAACTTTCTACTGGCTCATCTGAAATTATATGGCCCAGAAAATTTCTTGCTAAATCATAGACCAGGAAAAAGTGTTTTTCTCTTAACCACTCTTGGTGTATTCAGTCAGACTAGCACGGTATTTCAACCGGCAGGACAACTGCTGGCAAAGTCTGACTTTCTAGAAAGTTCAGACAGTGAAATCTTGAGAGGCTGGTTCTTGCTGAAAGCATGCATGTGTTGTTCACCCACAAACTGTCACATGAGACACTAAATCTAACTGACTATACATCTTTGGTAGGAGGGTTGGGGTTTTTTTCATAGAAATATGTCACAGGCATGAAGAAAACAAATAACTTTGTTTTTCTGTTGGGCAGTTAAAAAGTGAGCCACAACAAAAACAAAACAAACCAACCAAACAAAAAACCCTCCAAACTTTGTAGAAAACCTCTGCTATTTTTCATGTCTGATCTTCAACCAGGTATTTAACTTCTGTGGCTGGATTAGGGAAGTGTACAATGTGATGCCTTTTAATCAGAGTGTGATAGAAAGCAAGTCTTTATTTTTTTTCTATGGTTGGCCCACATTAAACTACAGGAATGGCATTAGGATTTAATGTTTGTTTGCTTAATACGAGCTGTATTAAATCAGCTAGCTTGACCATTCCCTGTAAATGTCAAAGAAACCCAAAAGGCTACAGCTGGATTTTTAGCACTCATACATATTGCCAAATGCAACTTTCCAGATGATGAGAAGCGCAACTAATAATCTTGCATGTTTCACTTATGTAGCACTGGTAGGGTTTGTCTCAGCATGTGAGTGAGCCAGACTAGAATTCAGCTCACTTCTCGCATAATCATTCAAACTAATGTATTTAACTAAGAAACAGGAATGCAGTAAGAATTCACTGGCTTTGGCAGATCTGGGTCAAGGGAACAGGATCTGGAAGAGGAATGGGCCATCACCCCTGTGGTGAGACCTGGGCTAGCTGGCACAATTTCTTTCCATGGTATCAAAGTTGTTGCAGGAATTCATTGGACTGCAGGTCCATGCTGTTGCAAGCTGCAATGCTGTTTAGGGAAGAGGGGATGATGGTCTGGAGCACAACTTAGGCCAAATAGTATTCCAAAAGCAATCTTTTCACAGACCAGCAATTGTACCTCTTTTTTTTAAGTGCATTTTGCGGTTAAGCCACAAGATGGCAGGAAAACAAAATAAATATTATTTTCTGAAGCAGCTGCACTTGAAAGTTACATCTGAAACCAAATACGATCGAGAAGGGGGCAAATTTTCCTTATGAAAGTGTTGCTAAAGCCTTATAAAGTTTTAAAATATGTTAGATATTCCTTTAATTACTTTTATCTAACTGTGATATACGCTAAACCATCTTTCTCTTATCTGCTGTTTTTTGGGTCTGGACAAATACTATTTGCCTATCTATTTTTTTGCCTATATATAGGAAGTAAAAAAGCTAGCCCTGCTTATTTCCATTTTGTTTCCCAGTGTAATATGGCGTGTAACAAAATTAAATTCAGAATAAAGTCTCTTTGTACCTGGAAGGAGAACCATGATTTTCCTGAACCGTGATTAATACTTTCTGTATTTTACTGTATAACCTCTCACTCTGCCCTTGCAAAAAAAAAGCTAGCTTCACATTATTCTCAAAGCAGACTGCAAAGCCAGATAGGAGATTCAAAGGATGAGTTGATTCTTCTTAATTTGAAGACTAACAGGCATAGTGCCTTAAAATCATCTCTGTGGTTTATCTGCCTGTGTCATCTGATATTAAAAAAAATACTATAACTTCTTCTATGAAAGAATTTCAAATTACTAGATTCTGTTCCTTTCCTGCTGTATCCCATCAGTGGAATTTTAAAGAGACTAGCTTTTAAAACATCTTCGTTCCTTTTTCAAAAGCGGTGGTTACAATTGCATTGTTAGTACTGTGTAAGTAGCAATAGTGCATCGTAGCAGTACATGTCAATAGTGTCAAGAGTGGTGTACGTGGAGTCTTACTACCAGTTCTCAGTTGTTTGGATAGTCTTGTCCTGCAAACACTCCTAAGTGTCCTGTGGTGCTGATTGCAACTCAGAGAAGACGTTGTCTACCATAGTTAATAATGTTTAGGGGGTCTTAAATGTTTTCCTGACTGTAGCAAGCTGAGTATAGTAAAAGACTTATGTCCTATGATAGATGAAGTTTTAACCTCTTGCCTTATCTGGGTTCCTGGATACACTTGTCTGTGGCCTCTCTGCAGGCATCTCATCCTAGTGAACCAGGAAGCTGTTCACCCAAATGCCTTTATGAGTAGTACTGCTTATCTCCAAAAAAGTTGTTGAACTCATTTTGGACAGGCTTCGATGACACTCTCAAGGGCTTTCTGTAGTTTCATCTGTTGGGGAACTTATTGACTCTTCTTTCTGTCCCTGCTGTCCTCATTTACTACTTTAACAGGGGCACCTTTTGCTTCTCCAACAGGCAGCCCTGGGGATGTGCCAATGACAGAGAGGGTCTCCATTTAGCTGGTCAAGGAGGGCACCATTCTGTAAGTGCAATAGCTGTGCCTTGGCCAAGGGTCCAAAGCACAGATTATGGGCCATGAGGCAGTGTATAGAACTTTATCAGTCACAAGAAATGAGGAGTAGTTCATGGCTTTGCCATGTAGTTAAACAGTCATAGTTCATCTGTGCATATGTAGTTGCCCTGCTAATAAAAGGAAAAAAAGTGTAACTGAAAAATTACCACATCGGTAACTCTTGGTTTCTACATACAACACATGTATTTGTGAGAACTACTGATCCCACATTTTCTGGTATTGAAATGTTGTGTATTGAAACGGTTTGTGATAAATTCAGAGCTGTACCTAAAGCAATTTTGATCCCTGGGAGACTCAGGCAGCAACCCTAAAGCAGTGTTTTCATTTAAAGCAGTCGTTTCATTGTCTTTTCTGTGAATTGTCCATGCTTGTGGTGCTATGAGGGAGTAATATCAGCAAGGCGTAGCTGTTGGTTATATGCCTGTTCTAACTCATTATCACAGTCATGGTGAGGAATTCCCAATTTGAAGTAATGAGTACCAAAAGTGACTTATTTGTGTCAATCATAAAATCTGTCAAGTTTTCAAAAGCTCCTTGAAAATACATATTGCTCAGGTCACAGACAGAAAATGATGTTCAGGTTTAGGAAACCAGATCTTTTATTACAGCAATGAGAAAACAAAAATCGAAAGTTGAGATTACAGTTCTTTGAAAGACAGATGTTGGACCAAAGCAAGGGCTCTGTACTACATGTTAAGGTGCCATGATATTACACTTTGCCTGGGAGAACTTACAGCAGTAATTATCATTCTTTGCTCAGAAGGCTAATATTTAATGGGTTTTTAGAAATGTGCTGCACTGAAAACTTCTTGCCACCTATCCATTGATTTCCAACTTTGGGATTGTTGTAGCAGCACAGTGTGTTGTGATTTCTGCAACCATACTTTTAAAATCTTAGGTTCTGCTGTGTTTCCTTTTTTATCCCATCACCCAGAGATAAACATCGGGTTTAATGGAGCTGATTGCTGCAGACAAACAGTGAAACTGAAGCTGAATTTACTCCTAGTGGTCTTACACCAGTAGCAGAGCTGTGCCAGCCTCACTGCCCACTCAAGCGGCTCACTGCTTCAGCTGCTGTAGTTTTGAGGAAAACATGGGGGGAAAAAAAAGAGAGAGAGGGAGAGAAAAAAAAACAATAAGTGAACATCAGCTCCACTTTTCGTGTGGGTTTTTCTTTTAATTATTTGATTTACCGTGCCCCTTGGCAGCACTGTAGGCTTTTGTGCTATTTTCCTATAAGTATGTGCTGAAAACCCCCATGGCCACACATTGCTCTGCTTTGGTATTGTCCTGATATTAGCAGATCTGGAAACCATGTTTCTGATACATTTACTTCTACACTGTTTATATTCTTTTGCAAGTCAATTTAAATGTGCAAAATTTGCTGACACTTTTACCATTTTAACTGTACATAGGTATAGGGCTGGCATCATCACCAAGATATTTTGTGCCAGTCATGGTCATTGTCAAGAGAAACAGGACCTCTTTTGACCTCTATGATTTCCAGGCTAGATGGAAATGCTTGAGCTTAGTAATTGCCTTTTGTACCATACATTCTCTGAAATAACTCCTCTGTATTTGCTTAACAGAAATTATTTTGTAGCTGGATGCTTTTTTTTTTTTCCATTATTTTTTCCAAGTGGTGGCAGAACACTATGGCACACAAAATTCTGTCCTCTAGATGACATTTTTTCTTAGAAAAATAGCATCCTTATCATGTATATAAAATAGAATACTTCCAGGGTAACAACTTAGAGCTTTTAAGATCTATAAGTATGTTTGGCGACTTTTAAGTGAAGTAAGATACATTTATCTAGAATGTCTGAGCTATTTCCTTTCAGAAAACGGCATTAGCAGTTGCAAATAAGCCTTTTTGACTAATGAACAGAACATGGCATCATTGTTTTAACACACATTCTGTCTTAATGATCTAATTATATGGACATAATAAATGCCTCAGTTTTCTCAGCCAGTCCAAAACAGACTTGACATCTTGGATTATATCTTCATCTTGTTTATAAATGGAATATTGGGAGTATTAAGTAAGTAGGCTAACATAGGGCAGCATAGTTCTGGTTGAGGCTTCCAGTGATAGGCAGGAAACCTAAATTATTTTTCAGGTGTGACAGTGGCAGAAGACTGAACCTGATTGTCTTAAAAGCCTTCTTTAGCCCTATGACCTCTTGTTTTCTTAGCTTTGGTGGGAACTAGTGGTATAAATAAAAGAGTTCTTTCTCTGTACCGTGGAGGCATGTCTTTGTCTTTTCAGAGTTCAAGGAAACCATGCATGTAGCCAGCTAGAAGTAGGAGGCTGATGATTTGGGGAGGGTAGTTCAGCTGATAAAAGGATGTAACTCTGTTGGGTAGTAACAAAGGCTGCACGACAGCGCTCAGAGAGAAACTGTGTGGTTTCCAATAACAGTAAAACTTTTGAGGGGCTGCAGTCACATCAACTGCCTGTGTGTACAGCAAGGAAGAACTTGAATAAAGCTCTACTCAGAGTTCAAGGAGCTCTAATATGTTTGAAGGATTCTCTGACACAAGCTTTTATGCAGTGCTCTGGAAATAAGAGGCTGAAATTGGGTCAAGAGAGCAATATTCTTCACAGCACAGTATTTTAAATTGCAAGATGCATTAGAAGGCCAGAGTGACCTCTTCTCTCCGTAAGAGGTTCGGGAAAATAAACTGAGTGTTAATGCATGTTTTTCATAGAAAATTTCTCTGCTGTTTTTCTGTGGCAGAAAATTGTCAGCCTAGGGAGAAGCAATTTACATTAGGCTGCTTCTCAATTAATTCTGATTAAAGCGGGAGGAAGTAGGTGGATTCATTGCCTCTGCATATACCGTAAATGTGCTATGGATACATATATTTTCTTTTAATGATAAATCTAGCCCAGTGGCCCAGGATCATACAGCTTAGTGGCTTCATCTTGCTATATCAGAGAATTTTAAAAGTTGTCTATACAATTTTCTTAAATACAAGCCAGAGGTGTTTATTTTTAATAAAATAAACACAGATGTTTTATTGGGAAAATATTTATTGTTTATTGTCATTTATTTTTGGGATAACATTGGACATTGTTTGTACTCAGTAGTGGCTGACAAAGTTTTTGAGTGGTGTTTAATAGTTTAAGGTAATAACTGTGGTTTAAATTTTCTATGACTACAGCTGTGAAGCGATGGCAAAGAAAATAGGATAGTAATAACTCTTGTGGGCTTATTTCAAGTGAAAAGCAGCAAAACAATAACAATTCTAACAATCTGAAATAATCAAACAAAACATCTTTCCTAGGAAACATCACCAAAAGTTTTACTTGTTAAAATGTATAACTGGACACATAGTGTTGGAAAACTTTTACAATGTTATCTGTACCTGGAGAATATTGACTTTTGTCATTTCTTTCTTCTTATCATATTAATTTCTAACTCTTATTTTAGTTTAGCATTAATCAAGAGCATGCCAAAAGCCTTCGCTGGAATGTGACTGAATTCTGCTTTCTAGAGAAATGGTTTGGAATTCTGGAAACTCTTACTAATGGATACAGAATTTACATATTTCTTTCTTTATTTTAACAAAGATCAATAAGCATTAATAACACTTTAACTGTCCTGTATTACTTTTTTTGATTTTCACACATCTCTCTGCATCTTCTGGATCGGGACAGCCTCCAGTTCCTTCTCTTTCCCCTTCTGCTCTTCCATTCATCCCATAGCTTGTCTGCTTGGAAGATCTGTATTTGTGGAGAGAATCGCAGCATATGCCGAGTGGAGAGGGCCAGCATCAGGACCATCGCGCCTCGGGGCAGGGCAGCGGCAGGGCAGCGGCCGGGCAGCAGCGGCAGGCGGGCGGGCAGCAGCGGGACAGCAGCGAGCAGGACACCGGCAGGGCAGCGGCAGGCAGCGGCGGGGCAGCAGCGAGCTGAGGTAGTACTTAGGGCTCCAGGCTAGGGGCTGGGCGCTATGGNACCTCCTCCCCCTGCCGATCCGCGGGTGCTCGCTCTCTCTGTGCACATGTCACCGCCAAGGCATGTGTGGCTTTTCTAGTACTTTTAAATTTAACGTTAGTAAACCAAATTTTTAAGCAACAGTTCAGAATAAAATCTGAAAACAATTTGAGACATTTTTATTTCAACATGAATCAGGCCCTCACGTGGGGGAAGAACCTTTTCCTGATACCTTGAGGTACAGGAAGGTACAACTTCAGGCCATTTCCTTGGGTCCTGTTGATGCCTTTTTCTGAGCCACTGGGCACCACAGAGGAGAGATCACTGCCTGCCCTTCCCTTTCCGCTCAGGAGGAAGTTGCAGATCCCAATGAGGTCTCCTCTCAGTCTCCAGGCTCAACAGACCAAGTGCCCTCAGCCACTCCTCATACGGCTTGCCCTCGAGGCCCTTCACCATCCTCATGGCCTCCTTTGGACACTCTCTGACAGCTTTATGCTTTTTTGAAATTGTGGTGCCCCAAACTGCCCTAACACTCGAGGTGAGGCCTCCCCAGTGCAGAGCAGAGCAGGACAATCCCCTCCCTTTCCCGGCTGTTGATGCTGTGCCTGATGCCCCCCAGGACAGGGCTGGCCCTCCTGGCTGCCAGGGCACTGCTGACTCAGATCCAACTTGCCACTGACCAGGACCACCAGGTCCCTCTCCGTGGTGCTGCTCTCCAGCAGTTCATTCCCTATTCCCAGCTAAATTGTTTGGCAGCTGAATAAAACAGGCATGTCAGGGAGGTGAACGGGGCAAGTAGCTCTGAGTTAGGTTCATGCTGACACCTTCTCCAGATATGCAGGACATCTTTGGTTGCATAACCTCAGTTTTATTTTGAGAACCTGGGACTGGTCCTAGACACAAAGGGACTCAAAGTGACCTGTGGATTCCATGGCCATGTCTACAATGTTAAATGCTCCACAGCCACAGTGGAGCACGGAGATCCAGGGGCAGATGGAAGAGCCCAGGGATACCCTGCCCTGGCTGCTCCCAGGCCACCACAGGAGCCACCAGCCCATCAGAGCCCACCTCAACACAGCCAGAGGAGCACAGGAGCCAAAAGGCAGGTAGGAACTGTGCCCTATCCAGGCTCTTCCCAGGACTCTCCCAGGGGACCCACTGCCCCATGGCCCAGGTGTGACACCCATTATAATAAAAAGGCAAGGCTGGAGCACCTTTTGAGCTGAGGGGTTTTCTGCCTAGATGGATAGGATCTGTTAGGGGAAGAACATTTTAGGATTGCAGAGGATTTATTATGGGCTGTTTAGAGAAGAAACCAAAGATGAGAAAGGAGAAGGATTTAGATGATTTGGGGAGGAACAAGTGGAGGAAAACAGAGGGATAAGATGACAGAAAGGGCTGGTTGTTTTTAAATAATTATGCTTCTCTGCCTTTGCTGTGTGCCCAATTAGCAGAATCTGACCTATCTTCTTATCATAATAATTTCTAACTCTTTTTTTTCCCCTGGGTTTAGGGAGGAGCTCTCTCTTGGGGGCCCAGGGGAGCCATCTCTCCAGCTGCTGGAGAGATGGCAGGGCCTGGGGGTCTCCAGGGCAAAGGCAGGTGCTATGTCTGTGTGAGTGTGAGACCACGAAGTGGTCGGGTCAGTATTGTCTCTGTCTGTGTCTGAGAGGTTCTGTACCAGCAGCTGGAGTAGGGCTGTAACCTCAGGGGCTCCTATGTCCAATGCCAGCATCTGGGGAGGCTGGGATCCAGGGACAGCTGCTGGATCCACATCCTCACTGTCCTGCTCCACCAGGGGAGGGAGCAGGATGATGCTGTTTATGCTGTGTTTATGCGACTGCTCTGTGTGCCTGTGCCCACCATGCGGCAGGCTGTGATCACCTGTGCACGTATCGTGTGTTTCTGTGCTCAGTATGCATCTGTCTGAGTTCTTGATCATCTCTGGATTGGGTTTTTTTGTGTCATTTAAAGACAGCTCAAGCCATGTCAAAGTAGAGAAATTTTGAAGCTCTTGATTTCTGCAGAAAGTGTCTGGCAACATGACAGATGGCAGTTTAAGTTAGTTACAGAGAAATGGAAAGGGGCTTAGCATTTAAAGGCACCCAGCAAATTGAGTTCACTATCCCACATTATTTAGCCTTTTAATAATGAAATTCAGACTTCACATAGGCCAGTAGATGAAATTTTATGCATTCATTTTAATGGAAAATATGGAGGGTTGATAAGTGAATTTTTAATTATCTTTTTCTTTTCTATACTGCCATTACTCTTTTCTTCAATTATTTCTTTTATGCTCCTTTTATTTCTGCCATTTGTGCTGGGGTTTTTTTCCTTTGGCTTTAGGTTGATTATGGTTTTGTTTATTGCTTTTTTTCCTGGTGCTGCCTAATGGAAGAAAAATCACCATTACTTATTCACTGATCTCCCACAATACTTCCAAATTTCTGTATTTTGGTGGGGTCTTTTTTCAGGAAGTAGAAGTTACTGTGGACAACATCCAGAATATTTGAGAGCCTGATTTCAGCTCAACATTGGAAGTCGTGAAAAAAGTGCGGTTTATTCCTTAGATCTAATCACATATATAGAAACATGTTTAAGTTTAAGAATAATGTTTGCATTCTTTTTGAGATAATCTAACCAACCAGAACAGGAGACTGCAAATATAGAATGTTATTTCACCTCCTGCTTAAATTCCTATTATCTTTAGGAGAAAGGAAAAAGAAATAGGTAACTCATGCCACAAGGAAAATGTGCCATTTATGGCATGATGTTCCTTAAATTGTTAAAGCAGTGTACTCTACTTCTGTAAAACATTTATGATAGTATTTAAGACGTCCATAATGATTTTCAGAGTTTCATAATACACTGCAAAGAGCATAAGAATGTCTCTTGCAGTGGCCGAGGGCAGCTACCTGTAGAAGAGTATAACAAGTTAATCACAAATTAATTTTCTCACATACACTCTCTCACCTTTTGATTATTTGTAGAGAGATATTTTTATAGGATTTGAATAAATTAATGAGTGGTAATGGATTTTTCTCCTATGATTTTTCTCCTACTCACTTTTCAAACCTGTGTAAAATAATACTATCCAAAAATTGGCCATATGCTGCAAGGAAAACCGCCTTCTTTTGCTTGTTTTCTATCTGCCTTCTGTTACTTTTATGTGGTGCCCTCCCCAGCTCTGGTGCTGGAACACAGTGAACAGTTAATCCCCATTCAATCTCTCTGTGTACTTGGGCTTTATTGACATCTGTTATGTACCTCATTCAGTTGTCTCTCTTTTTTCAGACTGAAGACTCCTCACTTAGGAATCTTCACTGAAGAGTCTTCACATAAATATTCATTGTGCAGAAGGAATTATAGACACTTGGGCCATGTTCTTTGCCTTTCTCTTAGCCTTTTGCTCTTCTGTGTCCTCTCAGTCAGACCTACGTAAAATATAGGAGTGCTTCTGCACGGACTAATGCTTCTATCTCTTGGGAAAAAGAAAAAATAATAATTTATTTAGGTTACATCTGCTAGATAAATAGGTCACGTATCCTGCCGTGTGTTTCAGGTGTCTTAACAGGTGAAACCAGGCCAACATCTGTGAGTATTAGATCTTGGTAGACTTTAACTGATGATTTACAGAGAACAGGGTTTGCTTGTTGGCCAATTCTGTTCAGCCAGGAGCTACTCAGAGACCCTTTCCAGAGCTAGAGGTATTTGTTCTGTGGCATTGGTTACTCATAGACCATGGTAAAGTTCCTCTTGAAATTATGCCCCAAAATGTTTTAGTCAGTTCTTTATTCTATAACTTGAAGAGAAAAGATGACAGATGGTGTTTTCTTTGCCTAACACGGAGGAGTTGTTTGTGCTGGCATAGGGTAAATGGTATTTCATTACTTCTCAATGATTTTGTGTGGTTTTGAGTATGTACAGAAAGAAAAAGGTGCTTGGTGGCTTTCACTGCTCTCCATTAAAATCTTCTTGCTCAGTCATACTGCAGCCATTTCTGTAAATTCCTGGGGAATTTGTGGTCTACTTTTTTTCCCTCCTGCCCAAGATCATGACAACAGCAGCATTATGCTTGATGTTAAATATGACATCCTGGTTTAACCCTGACTATTCATGTAGCTTTTACTCTGAAAATTAAATAATTCTATTATGACAGGAGCCCTTGCTGTGGTCACTGAGAGTTGTGTAATCCATCATCTTGGACAATATTGACACCAGTCTGAGTAACACTGAACTAGTGCATCCTTCGTAACTCAAGACTAGGCATTCTTCACTGAGGATGTTAATGGTCCTCTCAACTTCTTCATGGCATGCCACTTTGTCTGTTCCAAGGGCTAGTGCAGCTTGGAGCATTTACTCCCTACAGTGTAAAACTTGCCATGAAGTTCTGTACATTTCTTCATGTTGTCAGCCCTCGTTTCGAGATGGGGGAATTGCTGCTATCGATGCAAGACCTCCCAGGTATCTTGGCCATGCACTCAAATGTACCCGGCAGTGCTGCAGTGGAGGAGGCAGCAGGACCACCTCTGGGGAAAGAGCCCAAGAGTCCTTTCCAAAGGGGATATGGGGAGACTGATTTGCAGTTCTCATTATAAATTGAAATTATAATAAAAGGCAGTGGGAAACTTGTGGAAGGCTAAAAATTGGAGAGGAAAGATGGCGTGAGACCTTCAAGAAGTGAGTGTTCAATTCAGAGTAAAAACTCTCCCAGTGTGTTTTAATGCCCTGAAATTAGTGCAGAGTATGGGTTTTCATTCTTAAACTTGCCAATACACTAATGTTTCTACTAGGTATTTCTGTTTTAACACTGGCACTGCGTCATTGACCTATGAATTTTCCTTATGAATCACTCTAAAACCACATTCTTCCCTAATCAGTGACCACTTTCCCCTTTTGAAATTTGTGTTACTACTTCACACACAGATTGTCTGGAATTCAATGTTTGGGAGTTTTTGTAATGTAATTCTTTCTGTTTATTCAGGACATCCATTCCTGTCCTCCAGCTTAATTCTAGAAGAATTCCCACTTTTTACCAAAAAATTCAGTTTTGTCAGAGGTGTACATGCTCTGCTGTACTGCCCTTCACCTCATGTGGAGGGTCAGAAGATAACAAGTTACCCTTGTGGAGAAGGTATGTCAAAGACCCAAAGGCAATGGGCTTTCAGCTGTGCCTTGGAGACAGAAGAAATTAAGTAGCTTTCTACTTTGCCTGGTCTCTCAGAGGACCCTTCTGTTTTGGAGTTGCTGAAGGTCCAAGAGCAACAGCTGCCAATTACTTCCACAACTGATGTGGAAGACTCCCTGATACCCATCCATTGGGTGATTTATCGCCTGGGGAGCCAAGGAGTGATCAGCAGGACCTGTTCATCCTTTATGAGTCCCATATGGCCAGTGAGAAAGTCTGAGGAAGAATGGAGACGAGCAATAGGCTATTGCCTGAATGAAGACACACCATCACTGAGTGCTGCTGTACTGGACATGCTGGAACTTCAACATGAACTGGAGTCAGAGGCAGCCCAGTGGTACCACAGTGGGTATCACTGATGCAGTTTTGTCAATCCTTTCAAAAGCAGAGTGCAGGTCACAGTTTGCTTTCACTTGCTGGATTTGGGGTTCTGACCCCAACTCCCTTTTGATCACATATTAATGAAGAATGAACTGTGGTGGAACCATGAGCACAGAGGTGATGGATTCAGAACTGTTTTCCACATGCAACAGTTCAGCACCACACACCTTCTTTCCTGCCTGAAAAATGGTTCTGACAGATGGAGCCCAAGGTCATGCACTCAGTGATCTCAGTGGGCTTTTATGATGATGGTCCATAATTTATGGGGATGTTATGTGTGTCTGTTTATGTACCAAAAGAGAGGAAAGTGATGGGGTTTTGGGAAGTGGGAGCTGGCATTATAGAAATTAAATGGAGTATGGGGTGCCTACTATCCTAGTTTTTGCTGGAATAGAGTGAATTTTCTTCCCAGCAGATGTTAGTGCTGTGTTTTTGATTCAGTGTGGGAATAATACTGATAACACTCTGATATTTTGGTTGTTGCTGAGCAGTGCTTATCTTAAATCAAAGACTTTGCAGTGCCTCACGCTCTGCCAGTGAGGAGCTGTGGCAAGAAGCTGGGAGGGAGCATTGGGGCAGGTAACCCTTTGTGGCCAAAGGGATATCCCATACCACAGAATGTCATTCCCAGTATATAAACTGGGGGAGCTGGCTGGCAGGGAATGATTGCTGCCTGTGGACTGCATGGGCATCACTCGGTGTGTGGTGGGCAACTCTTTTGTGCATCAGTTGTCTCCCTTGGGTTTTAGCTCTCTTTCTGACCTCTCGCTACTGTTATATTACTATTGATTTACTTTATTTCAGCTATTAATATGTTCTTATCTCAGGCCATGTGTTTTTTGTGATTCTCCTCCCAATCTCACCAGGGGTGGGAGTGAACCAGCAGCTGTGCAGTATTTAGTTGCTGGCTGGGATTAAAACAAAACACCTTATCAGCTTTGGAGTTTACAAATAACAGTTGTTGACTTGCACAAATCACTGTATCTGCATACACAGGGTATCCATGGATACACTGTAAATACAATGAAGAATTTCTTATTACTGTGGATGCAAATTACAGAATCACAAAATCACAGAGTAAGCTGAGCTGGAAGGGACCCAGGAGGATCATCGAGTCCAACTCCCAGTGCTGCACAGCACCATTCCCGAGTCACACCAGAGTATTGTCCAAAAGCAACTCGAGCTCTGTCAGGCTTAGTGCTGTGATCACTGCCCTGATGATAGGGGAGCCCGTTCCAGTGCCCAGACACCCTGTGGGTGAAGAATCTTTTCCTGATATCCAAGATAAACCTCCCCCGACACAAATTCAGGCCATTCCCTCCAGTCCTGTCACTGGGCACCATAAAGATGAGATCAGTGTCTTCCCCTCCTTTTCCCCTCATGAGGAAGTTGCAGATCCCAATGTAGTCTCCTCTCAGTCTCCTCCAGGCTGAACAGACCAAGTGCCCTCAGCTGCTCCTCGCACTGCTTCCCCTCAGGGCCCTTCACCATCTTCACTGCCCTCCTTTGAACACTCTCTAACAGTTTAATAGGTTTCTTATGTTGTGGTGCCAACTGCACACAATATCTAAGGTGGCTGCACTAGTGCAGAGCACAGCTGGACAATGAAATTTACATAAAATGTTAATGTCTTGATTAAGTTTTCAGTAAGTCCTGAAGATTCACTCATCTTGAAGGTGTACTTGCTTCAAATTACTTCAACAACAGCTTTCTGCAGATGATAGCAGAAAGTTACCAGATTATGAAAGGGACAGAGAACCTGCACTCTGAGGAACAACTGAAGGAGTTCAGTCTTTTCACCCTAGAGAAGAGAAGAATTAGGGGCCATGTAACCACAGTTTTCTAATATTTAAAGGGTAGCTACAAAGAGGACAAGACAAGGGACAAGGAGTACAAGTTGCATCCGGAGGGATTTCAACTTGAAAAGAAAAAAGAACATTTTCATGGTAAGAGCAATTTTTCACTAGAACAGGGTCCAATTTACTGCAATAGCTTTAATAGGCTGGATAATTAATTAAACAGATAGCATGTGAAATGGTTATTCTGAATCATTCAGGGATGGCAAACACATGCTCTTCAGACAATTTTCTACTTCTCTCTCTTCTTCTCCCCAATGCACTTGTTTTTTGACCTGACCCTTTTCCAGGTAATAATCAATTTACTTGCCTACTCAATTACATGCTAAGGTAGTGAAATCTTTTATGCATTTTCCCTGAAATGTGGTAAGGACCACTAGAAACCTTTCTCTTCTTTCTCTACCTTTTATTTATTTATGTTCCCATTCTTTTGAGAGGTTTGGGGTTTTTTCACATTTGATTGTGACTCTGACAAACAGCAGTAATTATGTTGATACATACTTTATAATGTTCCTTCCTAGCCTAAGTGTTTGCTGTTTTCTAGGTTGAACTCCTCTAATGTGAAGAGGCCCTCATTGTAGTTTAGAAAACACTTGGTTCATCTTGATGCAACTAATGGCTTTAAAAAGCACTAACATTCATTGAGTAGTTTTCTCATCTCTGATTTTGACTGTTGGTGATTTGAGTCCACTTATATACTGAGTATGCCTAACTGGCTTAACAGGAAATAACACATGACTATTTTATTTTCTCTGCACTATCAGTGAAGGTTGGTCTTTCAGACCATTAAAACACTGCCCAAGAAAGGGAAGGAAGTCACAAAATCCTAATTTTTTTTTTTTTCATGCAGTTTTGAAAGAACAGCAAGTTTCGGTATTTTGTAGAGGTTTGGTAAGGGCTCTGTGTGTGTGTTTTCATATCCTCAGAACAGGATACTATTTTACCTCTTTCATACAGTTCCAGTGTGGCTCCTTATTTACCAAGTGCTTAGTTTTCACTCCCATCCTCACATTTAAAGGTAGCATAAATACACACTTTGTTTGTGTCTATTTCTTTGTAACGCAGTTTGACGTGAACATACACAGGCTTGAACTTTGCATAGTGAGTCTTGTAGCACATAGTAAAGACCTCTGAACTTACTTGGGTTCCCACAGCTATGCCAAAGAAGAGTTGCAAAACCCAGAAATATAGTATTCTTCATCTGAAAAAAAACCCCAAAACAGAAAAAAAAAAATACCCCAGAAAAAACTTGCTGCATTGAAGAACATAAATAAGTTTGCTAATTGCTAACTATGTAACTGTCATTCTTGATGGGAAGACCTGCAGGGAATTTTTGGGAGAAAGGCAAAGACGTGATACTTCTAATACACTCTTTACCTATCAAATTCTTATTCTTCAACAGCCAAAGTAACTACTGTTTTCAAATAGTATCATCCCAACATTTCATCTGGTTGTTTTTCTAGTTTCATACATGCTTTTTCATTTGCCATGAGCATGAGGATATAACAAGGTACTGGAAAACAGCATATGGAGCTCACATGTGGTGGCAGCAGTACACAAGCCTGGTGTTCAAAGGCTCGTTGGTGCCTACAGAATGTCTGCACGGCAGTCAGGTGTGACTGTGGCATATGGAGCTCTACCAAAATAGCAGAAGCCCAGGTTTGTTGAGGCCAGGAAGAGATAAGAATTACCAGCCAGGTTTGGGTGCATGAAGCTTGCACAGGGCAAGGGTAGCCAGTCCAGGCCAAAGCCCTCAGCACTGACGCTGCTTGTGATACAGACTTTAAGTAGACTGAAGTTGGCAAAACTTTTCCTGTTCTCTGTGTTCTCACACTTCTGCTTGGACCATGGGCATATTCAATGCGGTGCATGTGTGTACACAAACATATGCATGACCCCAGTGCCACTTCCAAGATCCCCACTGCCAGGTTGACTGTCGTTAATACGATAATGTTATGATAACTGCAGAACTGAAAATGGTGACAGGATTTATGGTCATTTTGATTTCTGGTTTTTTTTATACGGTGTCTTTAGATGGTTGTTTATCTATTCTTACTACTTTCAGAATTTTTTGCAGATCATTATACAAGCTGGTGGTGGTTCTCTTAACTAAATTTAAAGGTTCCTATGTGGATGTCTTACATAAATTTTAAAAGGATCATTTAATTATTAACTGGTGTAAAGGGGAAAATACTGAAAGTAGACAGAATGTTCTGGATTGAACTGATGGATGAAGGGGAAATCAAAAGACTAAAACTATTCATGGGTTACAGATGAAGTTTGCTGTATTCAACACACTAAAAAAACCAGGGACTAAGTGAGGTAAGGAGATAGGCACTAACATTTCTGATAGGAAGAAAATGAGGTCACCATTGCAGCAATAGAACTAGAGCCCTGGAGGAGGAAGGCAGGTGTGCAGACAGCAAGGTTGCTCCTGCTGGAGCACTGATCTCCAAGGAAATTGTGCCCTGGGGAACTTGGGGACAAGCAATGCCAGGTGGACTGGAGCTCTGCGACATGGTGGCAGTGAGTATCAGATCCACCTAATGTAGAACACTCCTTCTACACTGATTTTTTTCAGGGTACTAGAACTGTAACACAAAATGATTGCCACCCACTTCACCGTGTCTCTTTCACTGAGGGTACAGAAATCCAGAAAGAAGTCCTCCCACATCTACTCAGGACACAGGATAACTGAGGTGGAGGTGAGAGCACATCCTTTTGCTATTTTCTGCATGAATGGGTTTGTCGTCCTATCACCATAAGATTGAATAAACTTCTAGGCCATGGGATTCTTCAGTGAGAGCATTTCCTGCTGTTCAACTCCTCTGGAGCAAAAATTGCAAAAGCCAGGAAAAAAATTAAGCTGACTGAAAATTCAATCTGCCCTTGTGATTATGACATTTCAGTGAGTGTTCAGATGAGAGGGAACCTCTTTTTTCTTTCTGTGCTCCAAAAACTGCTCTCTATTGCTAGGCAAAAGGAGCCTGTGATCACTTAGCACACAGCTGAGTCTGTAGGCCCAGTTCTGCCTGTGCCAGCCCAGAAGGAATGGAGACTGCTCTTCCAGAGGAAAGTTTGTTGGTGAAAGTGTGCTATACAATATCTGAGACCATGGTTCCTTCAGTCCTTTTTAGAGGATTTTGTTTCTGGAATGGGCCTTGGCTTCCCACAGGCCTCAGAGCTATCAACACATTTGTGACCAGGTGTTTGATGATGAATGTTTGAGGCACAGCAAAATGCAGACATTACATTAAATACCAAAACTAGTTGTTCACACATCTTACTCTCAGGTTTCACAATCAGAAAGGGCATTGGAGCAGTTGAGAACTTCAGTCCGAGCCACACTCTTTCTCCTCTGCCATTTTAGATCTTCTTAATGAGACTGTTCTATAGATAATGAGTGAAAGAGCTTTTCTGGCATGTTGTATGTGACCAACACTTTGAGCTGTCTCACTGTAACTTGGCTTTCTTCCTTGGCTGTTCCTACATCAAATTTCTTCTTAAATTCTCTTGGTAGAGACAGTGGAATGCCTGTACTGTACATAATGAAATGCTTCTGCCAATGCCAGCAAGAATGCGAGCACGCCACCGTAAGTCGACACCATCCCCGTAAAGACACTGTAACCATCTGTACTGCTCCTGCAGGTCTGCAGGTGGCATGATGGCAATGTGCTCAGATAGTTTCTCATGTATAACAGACGTAGGAGATAGTTCCTTGAGTCAAAGCTTAACTTCGATTTTTTCTTTTAGCCCCCTCCAAAGACTTGCCTTTGATGGCAGGTGGTTCTAAGTTAGGATTTATTTAACAGGGAAGTCACGGTGGCAAATAAGAAGGTAATTCATAACAGCAATGCAAATGTTAGCCAGAAAGTCATCAGATCATAAGTCTTGAACACATAATGTACATGTTAGTCTTCCCTCTACTCACTGCAGAAAAGAATTATCCAGTGACTTTTCTGAATCACAGAAAGAATTAGTGCAGAGATTGATTGGCTGTTCTAGTATGTAACCACTCACATATGGTGAAAAAATTATTTCATCTTATCAAGCCAACTATTCTGCGCTTGCTTCATAGTAATGTGATGTGATGTATTCTCCATTTTTACAATAAAGTCAGAAATTATACAATAAATTTGCTTTGTGCAACCTTGCAACATTTCTCCCTTGTCTTCACCCTCAAATTTAATGTTCTAATTAGTAGGGAACAGATAGGTACAGAAAAGCACAAACCTTGCAAAGCTAAGCAGTGGCTTTGACTTTGATCAGATTATGAGCTTCAAGAACACATGTAGGACCTTCACAAATCCAATTATACAGTTTATGCCAAGAGGAAAAATTTGTTCCCAGCACAACCCTTGCAGTCATGAATTCTGACATGAACCATAAATCTATTCTGTATTAACTCTAATTCTGGTTAATTTAACAGCAAATAACATCTCATCTATGAAGAATATGTTAGATATTTTTTAATTACTTTTTATCCATCTAACCTCTTTTCCTTGTTTTTCTGATAGAATGAGCTAGAAGGTACTCTGTTTATTATTTGGTTCAGCATGTAATTAAATTTCTCCTCCTGATTCTAAATTGTTTACTTCTGTATCTTCAGTGGAAGCTCCTTTTTTCTTGTCTTATGGAAACTAAATTGGTGACACTTGGCTGACCTCCTGACACTGACTGTTACAGGGTTTTTCTCTCTGCTCTGCCATTTTTGAGTTAGGACATGTCTGGTGGCCAGAGCAGAAGGCATTGCAAAAAGCCCTTCAATGCTGCCAGGTAATTATGTCCCTGAAAGGTCATAACCCTGTCAGCCTTGGTCTGATCTTGAGCTAAGGAGCCTTGCTCCGAGGGCTAATGAGATTAGGTATTGCAGCCTACTGACATGGGATTCCAGATCCAACCTCATATTTTATTTACAATTCTGGGACATCTCACATGTGTGAAAAAGCTTTTGAGTTCCACCATTACAGTGAAATTCACCAATATACAAAGGAGATTTACACTCTTCCATGAGTAGGACCCTGCCTTCTGCTCCTGAGGCCTTGCTGCTCAAGTTCATTTGTCTCTTTTGCTTGGTGTTTTGGCTTAGCTAATACTTGTTGCCTGGCTCAGCAAGAGACAGCTACACACAGCTCTCTGTTCCTGGGTGCCAGTCGAGGGAGGACATCCTGTCTAAATGCACAGTGAAGATCTTGAAAGTGGGTGCAGATGGGGCCAGCCCTATCCACACTGCCTGCATGGAGTGTCCTCAGACAGCACAGGTTGGACATGTTGGGCACTGCAACAGGACAGAGAAGGTGCCACCACTGCTCCTGTAGTAAAGCTGCCAGAAGCTGTTTGCTCCACACTCCTTATTGCAAAACTTCTGTTTTGGGCATAAGTTGAAATACAAAGATTTTCATCATGGGCCCCTTCCTGTCCTCTCCCTTCTACTGTGGCACCACTCAAGAGAAGCCACAAACACTTACTCTGGTTGCAAAAAAGCTGTTTATCTGGGATAATTTTGTTCTGTTCAGAAGAAGGTGCTCAGTACCAGTCAGTGCCACAGTGCTGTAACTATGCTGCAGAGACTGTGCTGCTCTCAAACCTGGCTTGCTTTCTTGACCTTCCTTAGGTCAATCTGTGCTGCTCTTTGGGCTGCTCTTGTCCAATACAAAATGTGCAAACAGTCCTGGGAGATCCCAGAATCTTCTCAACCCTCCTAAATTGTTTCTATCACTAGACTACTCTTGCTTTTTCCCTGCTCTTTCTATGGAAGTATTAGCTTGTGGCAGAGGAGGGAAGGAATGAAGGTCTTTGTGTAGATGTGAGAGGATTCTTGCTGGGAACCAAGACCTTAGGTCCTAAAAGTTGTATCTAATGATCTGGAGCAATGTATTATCCTTTAATTGACCCAGCACCTGAGTACTTTCCAAGTCTATCTACAGGTTAAAGGATGCTGAAGCAAAGCGCAAGAGAATGGGTTTAGTCAAGGAACTGAAACAAATGAATTTTCAGGTGCCTTTGGAAGTGAAAGGTTTTTTTGGAGGCTTAAGCACATTCACTACCAATTTAGGCAGTCTAAACTCACTGCAGTGTGTGTGCTTGTGCAGCTCTTGATCTGTCCCTGCCAGACAAATTAACTTTGTGGATTGCCATTTGTGATCTCACCACTGACTTGAAGGGAATGTGACCCCAGCCCCTTAAATTACCTTGTTTGTTAAAGGCTTTACAATGCCTGTTTTGGAGGTGCCTTACAGAAGCTGAAAACCTAGAGGACTCTCTGTTCTCAGAGAGAAGCATATATGTAACTACAAATACAAAAGAAAAAAAAATCAGATTGCAAAGTACTAATTTATAGGAAACACAAAAGTAGGGCAAATGTTTTGCTCCAACTTAAGCAATACCTCAGGGTGAAAACTGGGGGTATTTCTTAGTGCTAGTATCAGATAAGAAATAAATCAGCCTACATTTGGCCCAGGTTTATCAGCAGTAGTTACTGGATAATCAGTTCAAACATTACCTTGTTAGTAAGCAGAAATATTCTCTTCACCCTCTAGTGCATTCTAAGCCAGATATTACTCAGATAACCTTAACATTTTGCAATATTGTATTGACATGAAAAGCAGGGGGGTTTTTTGTTTACCTGCAAACAGTACTGCATTCTGTTTTTTTCCAAAAACTTAAGAACAAAGATAACAAATTCTGTTTCAGCACAACTTAACTGATACAGAACTGACCTTGAAATATTTTCTTTATTTATTAGAGTTGATCTTCTGTATTTTTCACCAGCAGAATATTTGTCCTAAATAGGACTTCAGGCAGATTTTGAGACTTTTGAATAGTGTCTCTCAGAAGTTCTATTTTCCTGCAGAGGGAAGTTCTTTCAGCCTTATTCACACTGTGTATCACAAGTAAGAATGTGGCCCGCAGCTATGGAAACAACCTGAAACATTTCAAGTTGTCTACCTGGAGAAGTTTCTTGCAGCCATAATATTGTGTATTCGCCTTTATAAATGCCACACAATTGTTACGATACCAACAGAAATTGCCTGTTTAAATAAACACTTTAAAAAACAGAATGAGTGACTAACGCTATACATAAATTTCACCACCTTCTCATTTACATTGGTGTATAAGCACCTGACTTTCTGCAATGGCATAAAATGTATTTTAATAATAGTAGCAAATGCTATTCAACTGGTTAAAATTTCAGGTTAAGTAACAGATTGTCTTAACATATGGCCAGTAAGTGTCATAATTGCTCTAGCTTAACACTTCTGATTTATGTCTGGCTTAAACCAGAACACAAGAAGTTTATACAGCAGCCCTTTGAGCTAGTAAAACATTTAGTAAAAGTGGAGTCAGCAGGATGGGTGAGACTCAGGTCTGTTCCTGTTTTGTGTGTTGTTTATTAGGCTGCCTGTACTGACTGGAAAATTCATTGTACATTAACCTCATTTTCTGCCCCTCCTCCTCAACACCAAGTGTGGGCTGTGTGGCAGAGTGAGATGTTGCTCCTTATGTTGTCTGTCCTCTACACATTAAATAAAGTGTCTGTTTCTAGATATGCTATAAAACTGATAGTTTTTACTTTCTCTTTGTTTAATACAATTTTGTGGAGTTTGGTTTTGTTAACCTTGAGCTGTTGGAGCAGAAGTAGGTAAAACAACTTGCAGCAGTGAGCACTCTACAGAAAATGGTTGTAGTTTCAGTGTCTTCCCTCACTTACAACATCATCACAGTTTGTCTGCTAGGAGCTGCATAATGTGCACGCAAGATATTTGCCCAGGTGTTCTGGGCGTCTGTAGCTTGTGCTCCAACCAAACAGTCTGATCTCCTACCCAGAAGAACAAAATCCACAATTGCCCCTAGACATACCTTCCAATCACAAAAAATCACATGTGCAAAGACACTGAAAATATGGTAGACCTAGATGCACCTTTTGGATTAGTACTTATTTAGGTGGATAACAAAGCTTCAGGTAGCAGCATTACTTTTGCCCCTTTTATTTTCTCTTTGACCTAAGGTATGGTTACAGGGAAAGCTACCTGAAGCCAGTTTTTCCATGGATGGGTCCTTTATCTGGCAAACACTACAGCAGCAGAGCTGTACTACCCGACTTTCTGCAAGCGAACAGTCTGCAGTGGAACTGGTTTTTTTAAATGGAAGAGGTGAGCCAGTGCTTCACTGGGCTGTGACCAGGACACTTGAGGCATTACAGAACTCAGCCCCTGATCTCTTTGGTTTGATATTTTGTCAAATTCAAAAATGTGTCAGTTGTGCAGCAGGTTTGTAGTACAATCAAATTGCTCCATAACAAGCAACCAAGAGCTGTCTCATATGTTCAAGAGAGTTTTTCAAGGACTGATTGAGAACTTCATGTGGAAACATGCCTAATTTTCAAATGAGATGTTAAACAAAAGAGTTCCATGTGCTTTTGACCACTTGTGGTCATCTTAAATGTATTATGAAAAAAAACACCAACAAAACTTTCTCTCCTATTTTTAAATATATATGCTTACATAACTGCCTGTGGTATTTTTGATTTGGAAAAATACTATCAACCAGAATGCCCTGAAGTATTGGGGTCCTTTATTAGCAGAGTGCTTGGAATGCAGCCACCTCTAAATCACATTGCATGACTCTATAGGTTGGAAAACCTGAAAACAAATAAAACTTGTAATGAGCCATGCATACTTGTTTTGGGACATCAAGAGAGCAAGGAGGGTTGTTAGTCCTCAAACTACATATTTTTGCAGTCATCTACTTTTATTTTCCCATCATAACTCAAGATGATTTGAAAAAAATCTAGGAAAAAACCAGCTCTGTGGCTAGGCAAACATGCTAGAAGTGAGACAAAAAGCTGGAGCAATTCTTTCAGCTCTGTTTTTCAAAACCTCTGACTTTTACTTAGCTTTCATTTCAGAATATGTTAATGGATACTGGTGGAGGAGGAGCTAATACTTGTCTCTGATTTGCCAAGTAGAAACTTGCAGATAGACACTATACTCTTGAGGCTGGCAAATGAGATTGGACTTTTTGGCATCTCTTTCTCACATTGTTGCCAAGCTGGACAACTTCCTACATAACTGCTGCCTTATTTGGAGAATGCTTAAACTATTTCTTGGAAAGTGTCTGAAGGTCAGGCAGAGGGTTTTTTTCTGTGTTTTACAGTATTTATTATTGCATAAGAAGGTTGTGTCCTACTTCTCATAGAGATCTGGCTAAAGACTACTGATATGATGGAGGCATGCTTCCTGACATGATAGAAACCCTGCTGAAGACAGTGAAAGGCAGTACTACCTACATGTCCCTGTACCTGCTACACATCCATATTTACATTTAGGAATTGTCTTTAACATCTCCCAAATGTTTATGCACTTCACAAATTTTGGGGCTCAAAGTGAGGTCTCTGATAACACAACTTTGGGATCATCCTGCTCTGTGGAAGAGGTCCTAAGAGGTCTCTCCTTTGGAGAGACCTCAGAGGTCCTCAAAAGGTGGCAGAAATTATGGTGGAGGCTTAGAAGATATAGGCACAAGGGAGTAACAGGAGGCTGAGGGTGGAAGCACAAATCACAACTGGTCAGCAGACACAACGAAGAATAGGAAATACGTATACCAGATGTAAAAATCCCGTATGTGGTAAAAACACAGGAGAAAACAGGGAGATGTCGAGAGTTATCACAACCCCTAGAAGAACAGGAACATAGAGAAAGGGAAAAAGAATGGGAACAAAAAGAAAGACAGGAATTGCTCCGCTCTTGTCTTCCTCCACTATGGGCACCACTGCTCTTCATTCACAGCCAGTTCCACACAGCCTGGGTAGATAAGAAGGGCTGCTTTTTGTCTTGCTGTTCAGCACATTTTGCTTGTGCGAAGTGTCTCTAGTATGTCACTGTATAATGTAAATTTGGCCCCTACAGAGCCCTGTGAGTGTGTGCATGTGTGTGTACACAAATGCATGTGTGTGTGTGTGTGTGTTTCCCACTCCAACCTGCCCACACAACAAAGTGATTGATCCGTAGCACTGAGCCAGAATAAGCTCAGAGGAATCAACACACTTGAATGAATATGAGAATTTCAAACCTCCTCTCCACTCCCTCCCACAGCTTCTTTGATCTCCTTTTAAAAATCTCAGACTGTCAAAACATGAATGCATGTATGCGTTTATGCACATGAATAGTCCCAGCAAAGGCAAGGGAACAGCGTTCTGCCTACTCTCCCATTAGCACATTGGATGGAAGAAAAATCTCTCCTTTCCTCTGCACTTTTATTCTTGCCTTACCTGACCATTGGATTTGTTCTTTCCTGGCTGCTTTCTGTTCCACACATTTGTACGTTGTGTAGAAGAGCGCAGTTACAACCCAGTTAATTATAATTAATTGAATTGCAAGAGAAGTGTGTGACTCAAAGAGCAATGGTCCTGCTGTACTGAAAAAAGAACAAAATAAAATAAGGAATAAAAAGTTCTAGGGTATGTATTGGTATTTCTTTTATGTTTTCTCTTTTAAGGTGAGGGTTTGTCTAATGCTCAGGTTCTGTTCATCATTGACTTAGATTTCTGGGTGGATGAGAAACAGTTCACACAGCAGTGTATGGATACTGTGGTGTTCTTAGGTTTTGGCAACATGTCTCTAAATTATTTGAAATGTTAGTTTAAGAGATGCTGAGATTTGGATTGAAAACAGAGAGATAATAATTAGAAAAGTACCAACTTTAATTTTTGAGTATTCTGGGAAAAAAAACCAAAACCAAAAAACAATCTTTGGTTCATTTTATAGCTTTGAAAAGGCACCCTGTGTTTGCACACTAACTGCTCTCCTACATCACCACAGTGCAGAAGAATTACAGTGCTGCAGTTCTGAGGCTGTCCTAATAATTTCACTTTATGTTTACGTATGGTAGAAGTTTAAAGCAGCCTTTGCCTTTCTCTGAACTCAGACTGGAAAGGCAGTGGATAAACTGCCTAAAGTTCGTGGGCAAAAGCTCAGGTTGCTACATTAACTCCAAATTATGTCCCTGGCAGACTATAAATGTGTATCTTCAATCTAGTGGATCAGTATCATCAGATATGTGCTTCTCAGCTGGAGGTGGCCTCCCCCATCCTCTTAAAATTGTCATTGCTAACAGTGGTGTAGGGGAGATGTGAGTGAGCATAAATATGAAGGCAATGTGTAGCACAGACACTCAGTTAAAAACCAAAAATAATTACTTTGGTGCAAATCACCCTCTGGGAAAATCATTGCTTTTTTAAGTATGCAGGCCAGGCCCTTTGAATGACACAATCTGATAAATTGTCACACATGCCATATATTATGGCCTTGCTTCATAAGCTCCCCAGAGGCAAGTTTTGAGAGACAGACCATTGCAGGACTGGATGAATTTCCCTCTTTCCATTTCTTCACGAGTTCGCAGCAGACTCAAAATGATTTGCAGAAGAGGGTTGAATTTGGCAGTGGCCTTAGAATAAAAGCACTCCCACAAACACAGCTAGCGAGCAAGAACCTATTCTGCAATAAATACACTAGTTATAATTGACCTTTGCCTTTGCCATCTTGCTGAACAATTGCACATTTAGTCTGAGATAGCTTTAAACACCAGGCTAATTATATTCCTATGATGAGCAGCATGCTGAAGTTAAAGAAAAGCCTGTTAGAAATTCAAGACAGATCTACTTCCTCCATACCTTGCTCACTTTCTCCCTCAAATTTCTCTTTTGCAAAATCTTTCAATCTTTACACTATTCTCTGCAAACACACTGGTATTGAACAAAGCAGGGCAAATAATCTATTAACTGCAGAAATGAAAATAATACTCATTTTGTCCTTTGCTGTGACTTGGGTGTAATTGCTGGGAAAACTTGAAGCTGAGATGTTCTAAACAGCTGTTGGCTACAAGTGTATGAAGTGATCTAAGCTGCAGGTGAAGGAAACCAGTCAGTTCAGGTCTTGTCAGTTCAGATTTAGCTCAAAGAATTGTACTAAACTCCAATATAGTTACTGCTGTCTATTGCAAAGGGAATACCGGAGGGAATGTTTCTCTTATAACCTTATTTTGTATTCCAGACTGTTGGGATAAAATACCTTCAGGCTTTTGGAGGATTCATAAAGATGTACCATGTGAGAATTTAGAGAATTCCCTTCATAATTACACATTGCTTTTTTTAGCAATTCATTCACATTGCAGCAGAAGCCAGTAAGTTTAGTTTGATGTTAATGTGCAGGTACACATTAATAAATCAGATCTGAGGCCTAACCAGTTGAGTTCCCCATCTCTTAGAGTGCCCAGATGCAGAAGCATTTCATAGCTGTACAAAAGCAGGCTGGTAGGAAGAAATTTTTTCTGCTGCATAAGGTCTTTCCTTTTATCTCCAACAGTAAAAGTAACTGAACTCATGAAGTTAAAATTTAAAGAGACACTGGTTTGATGGTGGTCCTCTTATCTGTATGAAAGTCATCTCTGCAAACCTTCCTAAATTCTTGGCTTCACCTCTGAGAAAGAGTGCTTGCAAAGCTTTCTTTAATGAAATTTAGTAACAGCTGTGTTCATTCAAAAATGAGGAAAAATGCACAAAGTAATCTAAGCACTTCAAAATCCACAAAACAGGGAAAAGCTAAGTAATTGACATAAATTGCTGTCATGTAATATAGAAAACACAAATAATTCTTCATGTCAAATTTTCCTTAGAGGTGGTTTGCAAAAAAAAAAGAACTTCTTTTTATTTCTTTACTAGTATAAAGAACATCTTTTATTTCATTTCATTGTACAATTGTACATTTGAATGTACAATTTCACATCTATTGACTGTTTGGTTCTGACTGACCCCATAAACTTACTGTAGTTTCAGTCTTTAGGATTAAGCAAGAGTGAGTCCTAGAAAGAACTTTTCACTTCCATCTTCAGTACAATGCATAATGAATTATTATTGCCTTTTAAATGTACATGAAGTACTATAATCTTCCTGATGATAATGATGTTAAGCAGATGATGTACCAGAGTTAATGGGTAGAATACAGGTGTTACAGACACACTTCTGAGGGGTGACCTAATGTTAACATGAAATCAAAACTTGCTTTTGGACAGATAATTATCCTGGTGGTTATGCGTGCCTTGACAAAGCTTGAGGCAGCTTGGATGTTACCAGCTGAGCCCAGAAAAACAGTCCTTAGCCTGTGAAGTGTCATGTTGTGTGAGTTAGGAGCAGGTTTGCAGATCCAAATCTGCTCCTGTATCTCTTCCTTGAGAGGAATACTGCAACAGGCAGCTTGTCCAGCAGCTTATGTCCAGCCTGTGCTACCTGATTTCAGAAAGGTGAAGGTTATTTCCAGCAGCCAAGTAGATAAGACCTCTAGCTTCAACTGAAGCACTAGTTATTATGCATATATTGCATGTGTCTGGATTTTCAGTGTCTATAAGTTGGTCTAGTACAGGGTTTTGGCAGCTGGTGGGGGCACCTAAGTTGTCCATGGGACCCCTCAGCAGCCTCACAGCAGAAAACTACCCAGTGATCCATCCACTGGGGTCATAAACACCCAGCCCATGCCCATGTCCCAGTTGCAAGCTACTGCATCGCCTCATGACGCAGAAAGGAATAGAAACAGGCACCTCTAGGCACCTCTGCAAGCTGGTGGAGCAGGGTGGACCAGAGGGCACCTGGAGCAGGTGACCTTGTCATGCTCAAACCAGCACCGTGAGCTGCAGTTGCATCCATGCTCATCTCTCTTGGAAACAGCACCTGGTGGTCTCGGCTGAAGGGTGAAGGTGGGGAACTGCCTGCTTTTCTTGGCACCACATTAGTGGATCGATGATTTGAGGGGGAAAACTGGCTTATTATTTGAGTAGGTGTCTTAAAAGAAACCAATCTCCTTGTTTCTAATTAATTATTTCCTTAAGGCAGTGAGATAAAGTGAAAACTTAAAATCATTTTTGAAACAACATAAAAACTGTAGGTGGCAGAAATAATAGAAACTGGATGAAATGAAACTTGTATTTCTCTCACTGTTTGTCTTCCTCCTCACATTTCCTGTGGTAGGTGCATCATATATTCAATTAAAGAGTAGGGTCATTAGGCCAGGAGCTAAAACCTGCAATTGCTGCTTCTACTGATTATTAGATTACAAGCAGCCATGAAACCAATAGTTTTAGCACAGCCTCATCAGAGTGTGACAAGAAGACAGTCAAAGTTCAGAGTTTTATGTGTTGGTCTGCTTATATCCGTGGAAACCAGTGCCCTTAAACATACATTAAGTGTTTTAGGTAAGGTACAGAAAGAGAAAGGAAAGGATAAAAATACTGGAAGCATAAAACTCTGAAGGCTTTGGTTTATTAACATGGTGTTGCATTCCTGATTTAGGTATTGGGAGATTGCTATTGTAACCAGCCTGCAAGACCTGGTTTGAAACAACAAAGAGTGAGAGGCAAGGGGGAGTGGGGCTCGAAGGCAGCACCTTTCGGGGGGCAGGACATTTCCACCAGGTCCAGAGGACCACCACCACCACCCTCCAAGCAGCCTTACATGTATCCCCCTTGGCCATGCTTGCCTGGAAAGATGTCTAAGACCTCTGGCCTTCTCCAGACTTCTCAGCAGTATGAACTACCTGCATGGTTGTGAGGTTTTTCACAGCTTGGAAAATTTGTACAATTTTTCTTTCCAAGATGTCCTGCAGAGGCCAAGCTGTTAGGAAACCAGGTACAAACATTAAACCTTACCCTCCCTACCCTGATTTAGGCTCTTTGCATCCTGCCCTGACTCTCATGGATGAGGAAACAAAATTTTTCCTCTGCCCCTTTGCAGCTGCCTTTTTTGTTGTGTTCCCCTCATGTTAGATTACACAGTCCTGTTTCATGCAGTCTTTCCTCACTGCTCTCATTTTCTAGACCTCTGGCTACTCTCACTGCTCTCTCCTGGACACTGTCCAGCTTCTCCCCATCTTGCAGGAAGTGCCTTGCCCAAACCAGATACAGCTGTTCATCTGAGGTTTTGCAAATGCTGACAGGAGTGGAATGAGCCCTGTATGTTAATGCCTCTGTATGATCTGTTAGAGTGTTAGCTTTTCTAGCAACAGCAGCAGATTAACTCCTCCTAGCTTCAGATCCATTATAACCTCCAGATAGTTTTCTACAGAAGTACTACCCAAGAATTTGACTGTCTAAGCACTGGGTGACATTGCCCTCTTCTTGAACAACATGCCCTTTAAAAAGAAAAAATATCAATTTGTCATGAAAATTTCAAATGTTCCTGGTTTTCACCACTGGCACTGACTGTTCTTTTACCTCAGTACCTAAATTTCAATTGGGTTTCTTCCTAGTTCAATATCCTAGTTGCTGGAAATATTGATTTGGACAAAGATAAGGACTTAATTCATAACTGTGTTTTTGTAGTAAATGGCTGAGCACTTTTCTGGTACGGTTCTCCAGTTCTGCTCCCACACAAATGTATTTCATCCAGTCTTGGTTTGCCTAGTTTATTTACAACAAGATCCCATCAGCCAATATCAAAAACATAATGGAAGACAAGATTTATGGTATCTACTGTTCATTCACAAGCCTTTAACCTCATTTTAACCTACCATAAAGGAAATGGGATTGGTTGGATGCAATTTTGTTCTCATCAAATCCTTGCTGACTGCTAAAAAATGGTTTGTATAATGTCACCAGTTTTGTTTCAAACTTTCAAACTTTTGGTATTTTGTCTTAAAACCTTTGTGATCAATTAATTTAGTTGGCTAAGACCAACTTCTCTTGTCTTGCACAGATGAAAGTACAGGCCTATGCACAATATCCTGGGGTGTAGAGAAGGATTTGGAAATTTCTATTGCAAGGCATTGCTAACTCTAGAGGAGGATGAGACTATCCAAAGGATTTAAAGGAATATATTCCTTGACACAGGATAAAATAATGGCCAAATCCCATACCTTCTGATCAGCAATGAGAAGACCCTTAAAGCCTTAGCAAGCAACTCATCAAGGCAAACTACAATGGCTTAGAAAATCTTGGTTACATTGGTCAGTGTAATTTGAGTTTTGAATACCAACAGTGACTATTATTACTAAAAGCTATGACAGGATTTTTGGAAAGCCATGAGTAACTTAAACTCAATAACTTACATCAAGAGTAAACTCAACTAAACAACAAAACCCAAAATGGACACAGCAAATATATAAATGTTCCTCACAAGTAAATCAGGGCTGACCATACAGGGAGAAGCAACAACTATTGTTGAACCCAGGTAATGTTGCCACTAGAGCACAGGAATGTAACTGAGAGAAAGCCTGTGTGTTGAGGCAGGTGCTGTTAGCTATAGCAGGTGTTTCCTATTTGTGGAGTGCTGAAGTGTCAGCGATCAGTCTTTTGAGCCAATGTAGTAACAGTGTGTAGAAAGGAATAATGACAACCACCACATGCATCAGACCACCCTGCATTTAGTGTTTCACAGTCACTGGGTTGTCCCTGCAGCACTGCTGGGAAGGAAGAAGGTAGTGTTTTATAGAGGAGTTGTGATGAAAATGGGCAAGGAAGTGGGGGTAGGTTACACACCTGGAGTGCCAAAAGTACACTCCAACATGGAACCCATAGTTAGTTTCTTTTGTTTTTCTCATCCTGTTGTTATTGTTGTTGTTGTTGTTTTTATTGTTGTTGTAGTTGGTTGGGGTTTTTTTTAGATCTGACACAGAGTGACTTGCAGTAGTTGCCATAAGAAATCAGTGAACATGACTAGTCTCCCATTTTTTTTCAGTGTCACACTCTGGTCTTTGGGCCATTTTTAATGCACATTTTTAACTTGATCTCGGGGATATCTGTATCCTCTCACATTACAAAACCTAATAATCAGTATTATTTCTTCTTACACCTGTAAAAAGAAGGCAGGGATAACTTAAAGCTACTTTTCCAAAAGCAGCTGGTGTATCAGGAGCTGTGGCTTAGAAGGACTTAGAGATAGCACCTCTTTTAAGGACTGCAGCAGTTCCTAGGGGAGGCTCCTGCAGCTGCCGTGCATCCTGCTGGCTCTTCTGCATCCAGCAGCACAGGCGTGCTGGCCCTGAGGAGTAGGCTTTTCTGGTGGCATTAACCTTTCTCCCTCAGGGATTTCAGCTCTGGTTTTAAAACTGCTTGCTTTTATTAGAGTCAATAAGTTTTGTGAGTGCTCAGAGAACCCTGTGTGGGTTGGTATCAAGCTAGGACACACATCTCTCTCCTTTTTCTTATGAGTGCCAGGGAATCAGCAGTAAATCAAGGAAATAGCACAGCACTGGATATCCATGACTGTTCAGATTGGCAACATGAGGTGCATACTCCTGCAAATGCCATGGTCCAAGACATTGATATATGTATTTTTGTTTCCTATCGGAGAAAAAAAATATTTTTAGCAACTAGCAGAAGATAAGTGAGTCCTGAGTGCATTGGATAAAGTAGTTTCCCTCACCTACTGCTTCCTTTTTATTTGCTTTCTTTTCAGGAGCACCCACATATCATTCTGGAAACAGGAATGAAACAGAAAATCAGTCAGTGGCACAGGCTTGGCATGGAAGTGGTGTACTTTGGGGAAATACTAGTTGAGACCTGCCAGATCAAAGGTGAGTGGTGCAGTCCCAGTTGTGCAGGCCATGAATACACACCTCCAAAATACTGTAAGAATTGATTGCTGCTCAGAGCCAGTTCAGAAGCCACCACTCTCTCTGGCTCAAATAAAAGACACCTACTCTGGCCTTGAGTTACTTTGACACACTGACTTACTGAGGGCAGAGCATGCTAGTTTGTGCCCTCTAAGACGCCAAACTAGCCAAAAAGATCTGTTCCATAGTACAGGAGTAGCTTTGTGTTGCACAGGAAGTGGGGAGATGTGCCATTCACTTATCTGCCCACTCCCAGGGGGACAGCAGCTATTCCTGTCCTACTCCTTTGCCTCCTGCCTGTACTGTAAAAGCAACCTCCTGGCTCAGAAACAGGCAACATGAGGCCCCTAATCCGCTTTCCTCTTCCACACTGAACTTGCATAATCTGCAAGAGAGCCAGGCCAGATCTGGTTATTTATAATCCAGCAAAACTCTGGCCTGCTGTCTCCATTGCTCCAGAGGGGGTTTCCTGAAATGCAGGAGAGTGTGATGTTCACCATCCTACTTCTGGTAGTTTGCTTTAAAAATATCGGTGCTAAAAAAATTATCTACATAAAATGTAGCAATATGATCTCATTTAAATATTTATTTTGTTCTCAGATATACCGCCCACCCTGAGTATAGATAGTTTTGTTTATAATAGAGTCAGAAATTATTGAAAGCTCTTATATAGGTTAACAGTATTGAAATTAGATGTTCTGAAATTATCATCTCTGCCTATCCCTTGTAGTTTGTTATTGCTGTGAAGCCTCTGAAGAACTATTTCTCTTAGTTTTGCATGATATTCTTAATATAACACATTACATAATGTTTTCTCGGGTTTAAGACTTTTAAGATTAACCAGAAAACATTATGTTCCTCTCCAAAGGGAAAAAAAAATAAAGCACATGGGTAATTATTCTCTCAGCCTTCAAAAATCCATTTCCTTAACAGCAATCTATCCTCTCAAAAGAGAGTTTATGCTTATGGGGATGGTTTGCTGATGGGCTGTGCGGGAACAGGTTCAGTACTACATGTGTGATTCCAAGAAGTACAAGGAAGCCCAGCTCTCTGAAGTGGGTCCACCTGTACCAGTCTGAAATAAACACAAAGCCATATGGTTTTCAGAAGTAGGAAAAAACCTTGCCTTACCTGCCACTGAACAGAGCATTACCGCACTATCTACAAAAAAGATGTTTGTTCCATCACAATCTGTAACTTGAATTGCTGCTCACCTTTCTGAGATGAGTGTTTACAAATACAATAGGTGGGAGTGTAAAATAAAAGATTATTGGCTTTGCAGCACAAGAATTAATGCAAGAGAAGAGAGCTGTGTCCACCTTGCGCCTTCCTTATAGCCCAGCAGGACAAGACCCATTCTTGATGCCAGTTCCAGGTTGTCTTTGCCTTTCAAGGACGTTAGAGAAATGCAAAGCCCATTTGGAGAAACTGAGTTTTCAGGGAACCTGTGTTCTGACACCTTTCTGTGGGCTGTAATACCTAAATCAGTACAAAGTTATTCACTATGCGAAAAATGCCTTATAGCTGATTAAGTGTTGTTTAGACAGGTCCCAAAGTTTCCTAGCAGAAGGTGAGCTCTAGCTTATGTCATTCCTCCACATCAGAGCAGTTCAGTCCCTCAGGAGGGAACATCACAGCACAATCACCTTGATAACAAAGGAAACCCGTCCACAATTAGAGTGGTGGACTTCCTTAAAATGAGAGAGCTTCAGTTTCTGAGCAGTAGCAGCCAAGCACCCCTGAAAGGAGAGAAACCTGAGGTTTGCCTTTCAGCATCCCAGGGTGGGTAGAAGGGCAGGGGTGGTGTGCATGGGCAGAGCCCAGCTGAGGGAGATTTGCCTGGCCCAAGCAGAACTATGCTCTTCTGCTCAAACTGTGTCTGTCTGCAAGACAAGGTCAGTGACACTGTCTGGGGTCTAAGAGCTGAGCTCTGCAGTTTCCCTCACGCAGCTGGAATGTCTGCTTCACAACTGCATCAAAAGTTTTGGATCATCCTCACGAACTTGGTTTTGATCTTGTTTATTCAGCCTGGTAATTCCAGTGGAATAGCTCAGCATTTACCAGTTTGTGAGATCAGATGGATGGTTTACTGTTTCAAAATCCCTGGGTTTGGCATGTGATTTAGGCACACCATGTCCTTGGATTCTTCTTCTACTGAATTTACTGGACATTAGGATAGATACCATTACCCATAGAAAAGGATTTGATCAAGATACCTCTTTTCTATCACAGAGAATCATTCCCTACCTTCCAGGTCTTTGACCACCTTGCTTTCAGGGACTGGGTTAATCCATCCCACTTCTCTTATTTTTCTTCAGCAAGCTTCTCCCCAGCTTCTAGACATGTGTGCTGTATTATCATGGATTATCAAATACACCTGGGGGCTGTATATGGGTTTCTTGACTCACAGCAGCTAGGCTGGGGCTTGTCTAGCTGAAACGTGCTTCTTTGTGATCCTTTGGGCAAAGGAAAAGGGAGCAGAGAGCTCCAGAGAGCGCTGGGGCTCTGGCAAGGTGGGAGGTGGGGTGCCCAGCTGTGCACCCCCTTGCCAGTGTCCAGCTCCTCTCTTCTGACTTCAAAGGTTCAGGTCCTTCAGTAACAGGACCAGCAGCAGATGAAACTTGGGGAACAATGCCCATTTTCTTCCCTCTGCTCTCATGTGTGATCTGCCAATGCTGTGACCTTTAACAGCTTTAACAGTTACAGCAAATTGCAAGTCTGCTAACTTGAGGTTCCCCACTGGAAAGAGCTACCTCAAATTGCTCATATTGATGTATTTCAGAGTGAAAAGCATGAAATGCATCTTTTCTCCCTTTGTTGATCAAAGTACACTTTTAAATAGTAGCAGTTTTGCACTTTACGTAACAATTTCCTGCCATGGCTGGCTTTCCAGAATCTGACAGAAACGTTTCCTGCTGCTACAGTTAACTTACTGATAACTAACTGCTGTTTATTTACAAACACAGTGTTCAGGCATCCTTTTTTGTACCCTNCCCCCCCTTTTTTTTTTTTTTGAAGAGTGTTTTTGCCACATGCAGTCCTGTCCTCATGCAACCTTCCTGAGAACAGCGCTGCCAGCTTGGGTGGGCTACCAAGGAAACACCGAGAATTCGTTGGACTTGAAAAGAAAGCAAACGGACTGTGAATTTGTTAGAGGCTACAGGTGGTTTTGATCGGCTGAGCGGAGTCTGTGCCGGAAACATTACGGCTCCTGAGCCTCCTACGGGACTTCAGCAGACGGGGCTCTACATCCACGCTGATGA
>VWZW01000742.1:260659-271337 GCA_013397115.1 Edolisoma coerulescens | reverse complement strand
GGGAAAAAGTGACCAAGCCAAGATGACTCACAGGAGAGCGAAGCCTCCAGAGCAGGGCTGCCCTGGCAGCCTGCTGACACACTTAACTCCAGCAGCTGCCACTACAGTCAGCGAGGAGAGTGATTGCATAACGGGTGGGAAAGCAAATCTAGATGTAGCTGTAAAACCTGTGGCAGCCTCGCTGAAAACGTAGCAGCTTTTGGGGCTTGCTGTCCAGTAATTCTGCTGCATAAAGCTGGACGGTCTGTGGCAAGTCTGGAGTGGATGGGTACAGAGAGTTTTATTAGGAACACGCAGTAAAATTTGCAGCTGAGAAAAGCAGCCTTGGGGAAGATGCGGTGTTGAATGGAGAAATTATACCACGAAGATCTTTCTGCACTCTTGTACTTGTTCGTAGTGTGTTGAGATGAACTAGAGACTTGAGACTGCAAAAAACTACCTGAGAATACATGAAAAAATGCACGAGAAACCTGCTCAGCACTTTCATCCTGAGGATGTGTCCTGGAAAATAGAAGTCCCAGGTGCTGTCACTTTATGGAACCTTCAGGATCTGTTCTGATTTACACAAAATAAATTTCCCAATAATATGATTATCTATCTGGACAGATTAATGGGTTTAACTTTGGACACGTGCAATATGAATTTGAAACAGTGCTGTGCAAACAGGATACTCTTTCATTGTATGAAACATCAGCTGTTGGGTCACATCTCTTCCTCTGGAATCAGCAGCTGGAAAATATTAGATGAGTCACAAGAATCTGAGAGCTCTGGAAAGAAGCACACACCAAGTGACATACAGGGTGAAAGCTTTAAACCCACAACTTAAAACACTGATTCAGAACCCTCAGAGCAGCAATAGAGTTAAGCTGCTCTGAAGTGTTACGGATTGACTGGTGGGATCAAGCTAAGGCACTCAGGCAGCATCAGGGATGGCAAGACAGAAATGAATACACAAAGAGCCTGAGCATCCTTTACTGACTTTTTTTTTTCCAGGCAGTGCTGATTTTGTAGTTACTCTACTTCCTGAGATAATTTACACCAGCCTACACAGCACTTTGTGCTCTGGCCATACCCTGACAGACAGATGGTAGCTCTGGATGCACTTACAAAATAATTCAGATGGATAGGTGTAGGCAGACAGGATTGTCAGTGTGCTAGTAGGGTACCTGAAGATTCTAGGTTATGTTTACATAGCAGTTGAACTATAAATGCAGGATGTTGTTTTCTTCTCTTTTTTCCTCTTTTATTTTCTTCTCTCTTTTATTTTTTTTCCTGCAGCATAAGCAGGCAGAATTTGAGTATCCAAATACTGGACTCTTTCTTCAGGGCGATGCAAACTACAGTGTGTCTGCAATGTTATACCGTGTTCCCCTACTTAGCCCAGGACTAGGACACAGGCTCTACGTGTGGTGGCTGCTGTCTGAACTTTGCCAGGCATGTCCATGGGCAGAGAAAGCGGAGAGTCTCAAGATCCAAGCCGGGATAACCCTGCACCCTGCCCCTGACACAGCTGGCCAAGGGTCTCTTGTCCTGCTATGTCTTTTTCCAGTGGGGCTGCCAGCCTGCCCCCTCTCCTGCAGCTCCTCACTCACAAAATGTGGTGAAAAAAACCCCCATTAACAACTGTCTCATACAGCCAGGGTTCCTTCCTGCATGTTTTCAATGGGGCATTTCAGAGCTCTGTATCTCTGAAGGAAAATAACTGTTCCAAACTGGAATGTGACACTTGTGTTTTCTCTCTGCAAACCTTGCACCTCTGGAGCTCTAGTTCAGACAGGCTCCAGACAGGCTCAAGTTCTGAATTTCTTATTTCCCCTTAATTGCTTCCTATATTTCTCTCCATGTTTCTTTCTTTTTTTCTATTTTTCCCCCTCTTTTTCCTCCTGGTCTTTCTTTTCTCTGCACTAGAATCTAAGTTACCCGTGTTTTCATGGCTGCAGCAGCAAAGCCCAAAGCTCCTGCATTTCTGCCTCTTACTTTGCCAGAACCCTGAGTGAACCTTCGTAAACAGGGATGTGAGGGGCCACAAAAAGGTGTCTTGTGCTTTAGCACATAGATCATGGGCCTCTTGGACTCAGCCTGTAGTAAGTGAGTGGGAAATGAAAGTCTTGTGTGAATAGCTCTGGAAGTGTGTGGGGCCGCAGTGTGTTTGACAGGGAAGTTTTTAGGAAGCTACAGAAAGACATAAATTTCTGATTCTGGATTATCTTTACTTTGTGATAGGACCATCTGGCTTTGAGTTACAGGTGATACAAATGGTGACAGAGCCAACATAATCTGAAAGGTCTCAGATGAGCACTGATAGCCTCTCCCTTGGCCACTCCTTGACCCCATTCCTAGCCTTCCACCTTTGACAGTATTTTCCAAATATTGAGGTATTACCACAACCTGTTTTATGACACTGAGGTCTGTCTTTCTCTAACCCTATGAAAAGCAGCTCTTTAGCTTCACTTTGGACCAAACCAACTTGTTGGTTTCAGCCAGTCCCCATCAGCCACAGTCTCTGCCATCACTTACACCACTCATGCTGCTTTCCCTGGGCTCTGGCCATTGTGTACCTGTGTTCTCTGAGCTGGGGTGCCCAAGGAGGATGTCTTATTCCAGCTGTATCCTTGCCATTGCTAAACCATTACCTCGCTTGGCTTGCTGGTTATACTCATGTTCTTTTTTTCACTCACAAGAACGTGATGCTGAGGAGACAGATCTGGGCTCATTCCATTCTATTTAAATTCCCTTTTTCTGTTTGAACTTCTTATGTGAAATATTGATTTTATTTTTATATTTTCTAATAGCTTTAATAGTGGAAATTTAATTGGAGTCTGGCATTAAAGTACTATTGATTTAAATTTTTTATGATTCTTTTCCATATGTTTTATAAGCATGCGGACAGAATTTAGCTAACTTCCAATGAATATAGTTATTAATATGAATCACATTTTTTAATACACCTTCTCAGGACACTGTTGGTCGCACAAGCTCTAAGGTGTAAGGACTAATGTTTTCTGCATTTGGTAATTAATGATGCAGATTTTTTAGTTTTGGAATTTAATTGATAACACATGCCATTCTGCCCTACTTTTCATTTAAAATGTGATGCTCAGTGGTAACAACAGTTAGTTTCTAATTAGTGATTTTATCTGTATAGCTTAAAATACTTTATGACAGCAAGTATTCATTACTATTTCTATTTTGCAGAATTCATCTTTGGGGTTTTATTTTTTGCTTGATTTGCTGAGGGACAAATATTGATTTGCCAGATACTGCATGATATGTTATAAAAAGGTTTGAAGTTGGAACCAGTGTTTCCTGAATCAATTTATTTGACCATAATGCTTTCAAAATGCTCTTACTAATCTGTTTCCGAAATGATTATTTAATGAGGTAGGTAAAAAGGTGGCTTGTCACAGTGTTCTGCAACAACTGACTGTGAGACATATACATTGTGCTTTTTTTCCCCAATGATTTGAGTGGTATAATTTTATACTTCACCCCAAAGATGAAAACACACTTATTAAATCCTAGGGGCATTCTTTAAAATGGCCATATGCTTTTTTCCCCTTTTTTTTTTTTTGACACATAATCACTATAACTTTTTGTCCCTTTTTTTTAATCTTATGAAGCTGATACTACATGTGTGCCACAGCCATTACTGCTGATGCAGTAGTGTGTGCCATCTTGGCTTATTCAGGAAGCTACTATTAATCACAGTGTATATTAAATAATCTTTGTTTCTACTGTATCTATACTATAATGAAACCAATACATGTTCTAAAACTTAGCAATGTGTGTGTTACTTTTCCACCAATAGAAGTGTTTTTAAGAGAGGACTGTATCAACACTGTTTTAAACTGTATTACCCATGCAAGGAAAATTACCTTTTAATTCACTTTACCAGAGGTGGAAAGGGAAATGTATTGTATTTGCCATGCACAGCCCCGGAGCATCCTCCTGGGGCTACTAAAAATGGCATCGAGTGTCACATCTGACCCAGCCAGTCAGCAGTCTGGGAAGGCAAGTATGTGACTGCCATTGTCCAGCAAGCTATCATTTCCCAGATCCAGGTCTGGCATTTAGGTTATCTTGATAGCTCTTCTTTAGCAAGCAGCAAAAGGAATCACCTTTTACTTCACCAGATATTCCTGAAACAAACCTCAGGATTCAGGAAAAGAACAGGTGAAAACAATTGGTAAAAGGAATCCTCCTCTTATTGCAATAAGGAAAGAGACACATCACAGCTACCCTTAGAGCTTGCATATTTATTGAACAAATCCTACTAAAATAGCTAAAATACATTGGGTACTTGCATTATTAAAGATCACATTGTTACAAAAGCCTGCATTTTCAGCAGTACACAACTGCAACTATACATAAATGCCACAACTGCTGAATATTACTTCTTGCTCTATATACAGCACAGCAAACGTATCTATTCTATTGGAAAATAAAGTGTACAGGGAAAGGGATACAGAAGGTAGGGAAAGGAAAGAAATCTAGAAGTGCAGTGCATGCATTGGTATTTAACAGTCAGAAGCTAAGACAGTTCAGAACAAGGCCTGCCCTGTAAAAGGAAGAGCTAAAAGACAGAATTATATAAAAAATTAAGGTGGGCTTTCAGACTGTGTCTAACACAACAACACTCCATGAGTAGATGATACTGCTTAGTTTTGTGGTTTGTGTTATTTTGTATTGATAGTAGTTTGGGAGCAAGAACAAAAATGTAAAGTCCACATGTTGACAGTACTGTGGAAATGTACTCTTTCCCCTTTAGGACTTCTCTTCCCAGAAATTTGCTGTATTTTTCTTACTATATCCCCTAGTTTATGGATTTGAAGAGGACATTAAAACTTGTCCCTTCTTTGAAAAAGGCTTGTAAGAAAAAAAGACAAAAATCAAGAGATTTTGAGAAGTTGGTGGAAAATTATTGCTCATCTTTCTCCATAAGATGGATAGGAGTCAGAAAGGAGATTTTACGAAAATTACAGTTTTGTGATTGCTCCCACTATAACTGCATGTTTGTGAGTGGACACTGATAGGGAATCAGTTCCTCACTTTACACTATAAGTAGTTACTCACCTACAGCACTGAATAAGAAAGCCACACTGAAGACACAAGTAAACAAGTCAGTCCAGTCTAAAGAACAACATTCAGAAAAACAAAGTACCAACACCTTCTCAGAACATGGAAATAAAAAATAACTCCATCAGAGCTACCTTGCCAAGGAGCATATTTAAAGTCCAAAATAGCACCATTCATCAGTGTCTCAAATCCCGTGGCAGCATCACGATCACTTACCACAAGGAAACCATGAGTTTCATACTACTTCTATACATCAAAAGAGTACATGGATAAAATATAGAGATATACAGACAATCGATGAAAATAAACTACTAGGCTTGTTACATCTAAATGAAAAAAAGGGGGACTCTCAGCCTCTGCAAGAAGCAGTTTGGGTTGGTGGAAATGGAGAGAGTGGTTTACCAGTTGTGTGTGAGCTGGGGAGTTTGAGTAGTGAAAGACATTGCTGTGGTAGAACCAGGCCTGAGGGCCCACCTGTAATGTTTGTAAACATGGATTCACAGTGTGAAATTCTGAGAGCTTTCGCTTGAGTTAGAATGTTAAAAACTAGTTTTTATGGTACACGTTTGTCCACTGTTATTCTCTAAAGCAAGGCTCAGAGTCCCATAGTTTCTTCTTACACTTGATGATTTACACAGAAACAATTTCCAATATATGACACCATGACCTCATCAAACCCATACACCATATGTAATACGAATGGAGAAATTATGTTTAAAAAGAGTAGAGGTAATTGATTTTGGTGAAATGTTGTCCATAGCCACTCGCTGGAGCCAGGAGCGCCCCCTCCGCCTCACTTTTCTTGCGATTCACTTCCTTTGAGATTGGGAGATTTCCCTGTGGAGAGGAAAAAGTGATATCAGCTGTACTTCTGTTTGGTGGGATGCTCCCTTCTCCCATCCTGAGGTTTCCATAGTTCCCCAGCTTTAGTTTGTCTATTAAACATGACTGAATCACCTGTGAATACTGATGCCACGGAGAAGAAAGAGTTGTTTGAAAACCAGGCAGTTCTTGCAGCACCTGAGAAAAATACTTCACTTGGGCATGAATGAATGTGTCCTAGCAGCCAAAAATGCAAAAGATCCAACATAAAAGTGCATCTTATTTATGAAAGATAGTATTAATATTAAGAGAACTTTTTCCAGCTTAGACCTCTCATTTTTTAAAAACCTTACTGTTTAATCAACCAACATACACTAGTAAGTCACTTCCCTGCATTAATCCATCAAAAAGAGCACACTAAAAACACTGCAGTGTCGTTCTGGGAGGGTAAGGAAGTGGTGTGCCATATGAGCCAGCTGCCTCAGATACATCTTTGTTCCCTGTACATATTAATCGTGCCTATTCAGCGTAGTTTTTAAACAGCATTTAAATATATGTTTCATTTTAAACCTCAGAATGAAGCCTAAAGGCTAAGCACGTGCCTAAAGTACTTTGCTGATGATATGTCACTATGGGATTTGAAACAAAAATAATTTGTTTTGCTAGTAATATGTCTTAAGTTAAGGGGAAAAAAATCTGTGTTTTTTGTGTTTAAGAGGTAAGAATTGTAAAGGTGTTTTATTGCTTATATTGTTTAGGATATGTTTGTCACACAAGCACAATGCTTCTCTTTGTGTATGAAATTAAAGTTATCTTCTTCAAGTTCATTTTTTTCTGATGTGAGGGTTGTGAATTTCTGAATTAGGAATTAAACACATGGCAGTTTCCCAATGACCAATAAAGTGCAATTTTCAGCAATTTTCCTTTCCTGGCTCTTCAAACCCAGAATTTTCACTGGGATGTTCATACTTGCCACATTTACTTGTACATGGGAATGAAGCCATCCCATGGCTCTCTCCCTGCCTTTATCAGAGTTTACAGGATAAATTCTGCTTTTAGGTAGGTGAACTCCCCATGGGGTTCTGCACTGCACACAGGAGCAGTTTTCAGTCTGAACACAGAGCAAAATCCCTTCCTGGAGACAACTGGTGATCTGTTCCTTTGGGGCATCAAGAAGTGGAGCAAAAGAGCAGAATTTGGTCAGTACATATGCAGAAGGATAAGGAGCTGTAACGTACATTTGCTAGATCCAATATGGGTATTTTGCCAGAATTTAAAAATGAGAAAATGTCATTTAAATTTTAGTAACTGCACAAACATGTTTCCTCAAAAGACTCTAGAAAATTCTATCCTCATGACAATATTTTTGCTTATTTTTGTTTTACTAAATTTTCTACTTGTGTATCATTACAGGATATGAAGGGAAAAGTAGAAACTTACACAGGCAAACAGGCACATCACACAGACCAAAGGTCTGGGCAAATTTCCAAAAGCATTGTGTAGGGCAGTTCCTTTTCAGCTGTGAAAACAATCTCAGTCCTGAAATCCTGCCATACAATCATGAGATATAAAGTCCCATGTGACGCTTCTAGGTCTGGAAATAAACTGTGATTAAGAACTGAAGCCTTTTATATTTGTTGGTTGCATGAAAAAAAAAAAATTCAAAAGCAAAAAACCACTTTTATCTAAAATAATAGTTTTAAAAAATCTATTAATTTCACTTTGTTCTTTCAGCAGTTCAAGCTGTTTAGCATTGAGTAGATAAAACTGCTCAGCAGGAGGACCGAAAACTTTCTGCAGTTTTTTTCACCAATTTATCTTAATTAATTTAATAGTACAAATGAAAAAAATTTCCAAAGATGTACAATTTCTGTTGAAGATGATACTCTGCTGGAAGCTGGACTGTGTGCAACAAACACTGAAGTTGCTTTTGAAGGTCAACTGTGAAATAAAATTTGGAGCTAGTTCTAAAAACTGGTCGTTGTACCAGCATGTGCCAAATGTCTTCTGAAGAATTACATAAAGGCTAGGAAAAATCGTTGTATTTTAAAAGCAAGAATCCAGTAACTTTAAAGGGGAAAAAGATTTATAATATGTTTTGGCTAGTTGAGAAACTGTTATCCCTTCTGAGAAACTTTTATTTTAAGCTAAGTACAGCATAAACCCACAGCTATTCATAAATCCAATGTAATGCAGCATTGTTGCTATGCTGCACATAGTGCACAGCTTCATTCCTGTGCTTCAGGAGAAACTTCATTTAATGATGAATGACAACTTACTGAAAGCTTCTAACTTAACATTTTGAATAAAAATTATCTAGTTAACACACAGCTGATTCATAAAATTAGCAAATTCATTTGATGTAAGTATGACCCTATAGAGCACATTCATCATGCTCTGGCACTGCTACCAGCCTTCTCAGCTGAACTTTTGGAATGCTGTGAATGCTAAGAATGGCAGTACTGCCATATATGCTAGTTTAAAGATTGGCAGGCTGGCACATGAGCCTGCAAATAGCCCACCTATAAACTTTAGAAGTTCCCTTGTAGAGGAAAAAGTGTAGAGGAAAGTATAGTGTTATCCAGATGGAATAATAGCAGAGTTTTGTTAACAGGGAGCAGAAGACTAGCTAATAACTGAAACTTAATCAAAACGATTTTCCATGTGTTCTCTTCTTTACTTACCTGCTTGAGCCAGTAATTGAAAGGGAATATGAAAATAAAACATATACATCCTGTGGTTCTGTGTAATCTGTTATATTTTGCTGCTGAAATTTCATGTCCAGTTTCACATTTATTAAACCAGTAATGGTAACAGAATAAAACCTTATTAATCCTGTCTGATGAGCCACATCTTCTGCCTTTATGCTGTGGTACTTCTTGTCAAACTCATATGAAAACTGCCTTGCTTTGTATGCTTGTTACTCAAGCCAGATAAAGCACAATCAAGATACCTAATAAAAGATAAGCAACACCACCTAGTTCCTCCTGCTGCATTACCATTGACTTTTCCATCTGCATTGCTAGGAAAGCATTGCCAAAATTAAGCATTCAAAACTCAGATGTCAAGCTTGTAAAATCATGAGACAGGCTTAAGAAATATGAGCCCTTGAAAATTAGTATGTTTTCCTTCTGGTGTGCAGCCAGCAAGAGTCCATGTTTTCTGCAAGCCCGAAGGCTAAAAACATAATTATAAAATGAAAGCTGAGATCTTCAGTTAACTGCATTGTGCAAGGAGCCAAGGCTTTAAGAAAAACAGAGTAACATGAGACTCATGATGAAATCATGAGAATTGGCTACTTTCTTGAAGTGGTTGTAAAATAAAATCCATTGAATTTTCAATTTTTTTTTTTTTTCTGAAAACCTTCATCTTAGCAAACTATTATATGAAAGAAATCACATAAATAACTTTACCTTTGGAAATCCCCCATCCCCACGGCTGGTTGGAAAGATCTTCTGGCTTACCCAAATCATTGAACCTGGCTGATAAACCTGTAGTGACATAAATATATACAAGACCTTACTAAAAAAGAGAGATTCATTAAATGCAGTGGTGTTCATGTGACAAACCACATTACTACAACAAGTCTAATGTCAGTAGAGCTTGGCCCAGAGTGTTTAATGTTTAGTACATATTTTTTGTACCCATGACAACATCTGTCCCTAGAGAATTGCAACTATATTGTTTTATGTTTATCTGCATTCAACAGGTGCTTTTAAAAAAAATTTAAAAAGCATATGATGGATTTTTTTTTATATATCTCTAATAAATTCTTTACAAGAGGATGTCTTTGCTAATGAACTTGCTAAGGATATTATGAGAAAACACGTGCATTCCCTTCTGCCAGAGGTCACTGGCAAAGGGCTGTTTAATGAAGTTCATTATCTTTGGTGATGACTGCAGATGACAAGAGCAACACACCTTTGATATCCTTTCCCAATGAGTGGTGAACTAGAATGTATAACTTTGTAAGATCATTGAAACAATTATAATTCTGTGTTAGCACGCTGTATTTTCCACGTTAAAGAAAGTCCAACACATTATAAAACACATACAATAAAATAGCTGGCAGCAGGATTTAAGGGTTAAGGTGCTGGCCTACGATGTCCACAGGAAAGTTTTTCTATGTAAAATGGGTAAGATTCAAAGCTGGGCTCTGACTGCAGTGGAGGTTAAAGTGAATAAATACCAAGCTAATGCCTCTCAACTTCAAGATGAAGATCAGAACTCCTCTTCATCTCAATCTCAGAAACACTGAAGCGGTGAGGTACAAGTTACACACAGTGCTGAAATACTTAAATTTATTTTCCTGCTCGGTCTGTCTCCTGGGCCCTTGGTGTTTGGTGAATTGAACTCTTTCTGCATGATGCCTGGATGTCAGTGTTTTGAGCTAGCCATTATAAATTAGACCATTCAAATTTGTTTGCAATTTGGGAATCAAAACGTTCCTTGTCAGTTAAGTAAGTGCTGGACCAGTTTTACTCACCTGCTTGCTACTGTGCATATATTGAAATATGAGGAAAGTTTTCATTTCTGTGGAGGTGCATGTTGACTATTAGCTGTCACAACTGTACTAGTTCTATCCTGGAGAAATTACTGGAAGATTATTTAAATCATATTCCCAATAGAAAATACTGAACTCTTCTATAATGCGGGACACAGAGGAGGGAAATTTAAAACACAGAGCTCAAGGCAGTGCCTGCTTTGTGCATTGTCCCATGCTTTTCTGCAGTATAAACCACTGTGCTTTCTACTGATTAAAGCAACAGATTTTTTTTTT
>VWZW01000742.1:246951-260642 GCA_013397115.1 Edolisoma coerulescens | reverse complement strand
TTTTTTTAATATCTGAGGTCTCAGACAAGCCAGTTCAGCTCTCTGGGTGTGTTTGACATAAAATAACCATTGCATAGCGCAGGGCACTCTGTGAATTCAGTTAATGCTCACTTGAAGCACTTGAATGAAAGATACCAAGTAACCTCTGAGCTCTTCTGTTGCTATTTATAATCACTGGTTACCCATTCTGCAATTATGTCTTGATTTTATTGTGTAGTCATTCTCTCTATGTGAAAACTCGTGGTGGGAAAGAGCAATAGGAGTTCAGCTCTACCACAGGACATGCTGTTCACACCAGCAAAGTATACAAAATGTACATAGAAGGATAGTATAAGCATCAGAATACAGTTTTAGTCATTATCATGAATACAACCTTCTGTATTTTCCAGGGAGTCTGAGATGTATTTAGGTTAGCCCATAGGCCATGTTATCCATATTAATAACCTAATAGGAATAAAATAAGCACATGAAGTTAAATGAAGAAGAAAGGAATACTCAAATTCATAAAAACTTGGAGGAATTGCAGTTTGAGGGTGGATTTTGGGAACGGGGCAGGAGGGAAAAGGTGTAAATTGTAAGATTAGCTCACAACTATGCTCCAGGGTTAAAAAAAACAAACACCAAAACCTACCACCACCTTCAAAATACCCCACACAATCCCCAAACTATCTTTCACAGTAATTTTCTGTAAAGAAAAAAAATTCAATAATATCCTTAAAAAAAAAAACAAAAACAAATACTGTGTCCCATATTGGTAGGTAATAATCACATGGACCTGTTTCACATGAAGTGACTGTTCTGCTATGACTGTACCAGAGTCCTGAATGGACAAAGGACTTTGGGTATCTGCCTTGGGAGTAATGCTGAAAGGCTGGAGAATCATGGCTTAGATTCTGGCCAAATGGAGGAAGATTCTGGAATGGAAAAAAGGATGCTGGCATAGAGAAGTCCACTTAAGATTTACTGTAATTCACTGCAAGGGAAAAAAAAGATAAAAAACAGACCATGACACCTTGCTGTGCTTTATAAATGCAGAAACTACTTAGAAATTCAAATATATTGATAACTAGGGTATTAGAAAAACATATAGAACATTAATTCAATGACAGCAGATCAAAATTACTGATATAAATGTTACAAGATGAGCTACAGAGAGAGGAAAGCAATGCTCCATTACAGAGTGGGATGTAAGGGTTACAACATTCCAGCTGTTAGCATGAAGCAAACACTCCTAAATAAATGCTTCCATTGATACACACCAAATTTTCATTTCTTAGTACTTCCTGTGTGACTGTTACGCAAGTGCAGGCTTGGCTGAAATAACCAAAGTATCAGGATTCAGAACTTAATTACGGAGCTTTAGGATGGATTGAAAACTACAGTTACTGCAAGTCTGCATAATGCTGACTCACATTGATAGCCTCAGTATTTGATCCTCATTAGCCAGACAGTTAAGCTAGGAAGCTTCATCCATGAACTATCAGATCTGGGAAGAGCTACCTGAGACACTGCTATACAACAACATGGAATTCTGCCTGAAACATTGAGGCCAGCTTGAAAACTGGGAATTATGGGTCCTCTATGAGTATGTGTTCAGTTTAGTAGCCTCCAGTCTCCTGAAAACATACAAATAACAAAATTTAATATTAAAGAAAGAGGAAAAGTGGAGGAAAAGAAATGCCTAGTCTATTTACCAGCTCTCTCAGATTCTAGAACTACTCATAGTTTTTTGAGTTGTTTTGGTTTGGGGTTTTTTTTCAAAACCAGGAGGATTCAAAACCAGCAGAGTCTTCTTTATGCCTTTGCCCAACAGGCAGAGAAACTCTTTTGCTCTTGCTCTGTTTCACCAACATTTCAAAATTCTAATTCCTGTTTTTTTCATTTGAAGCCATCCCTTCTTAAAGAACAGTAGTAGGGGAGCACAATCTTTTGCCCAACCTTAAAACAGATACATGAAATAATTTTAACAGAGCTGAACTAAACATGTTCTATCAGTCATATCAAAATGCTAAAATTGATTTGGTACCCACTCTTCATTCCTATTCACCAAGAGCATCTTTCAGATATTCAGAAAAATACATCAAGAGGAAAACCCCCCAGATTTATGGCATGCTAAACTTACTAAAATGAGCATACTCCTGTTAAGCATTTCCAAGGTTTTTATAGTTAAGAAACAATTGAGAAAACCCTTGGAATTACTTTTCCAACTTTTTTTTCCCCATGTGAACCACAACTAAATTCCTGTAACGGAGTCTCATTCAGGGCTTACAGTGGTATTCAACTGCACTCTTGATTTCTTAACTAAAAGTTTATTGAAGAGCAACTGCTCTAAGGTAATCAGCAACCACCTTTTAGAGAAGCTTCCGACAACTTGTTTGTCTTATAGATCAATTTTGAGGCAGCAGGGAATGAAAACAATAAGGAAATGACGACAAGTACTCTAGATCCTAATTCCAAAGTAAAGGTGACCATCTCCAGTAATTCTGCAGTAACCTACCTATGAAAGTAAAAAAAAAAAAAAAATTATAATAGAAAGATTTACTATATGGATTAGCAGTGTGATAGCAGACAAAGATGGCCACATGCTGAGGAACAATGGAGTAGAATGATAAGAGGTGTGTGTGGAAAAGAAAGAAAGAGGCATGTTTGTTCTCTCTGCAGCACTAAAACCACTTTGCAGCTGTGAGGACTGAGTGCCCTGTGTGCCTAATCCAGAACAGAGAGAGGGAGAGAGGCCACCCTCCTCCTGAGAGTGGGCTGTATAGCCAAAAAGGAACACTGGTCCTCATTTCTGTACCAACATTTCTTTAAAATTTCTTAGTTACCAGCTAGTTTGAGCTGTGGATGTACTTTTCACAGCACATCCTACCATGCACTTCTCAATTCCCCCAAATGCCTCCCACTGCAGTAAAATGTTTTCTTTCTAACCAACATCCCACAATTGCAATCCAAATGCATAAACAATCTTACTGCACCACTGCTCAAACACTAAATAAATAATTTTGTGAATGAAAATCTCACTAATTCTTTTTAAACCAAACTGGAGGGAAAGCTTGTGCTAGGATCAAAGCCTTTGCTTCAGTGCAAGGGGTAAACTAATGCTCCTATCCCCAGTAATTTATTTTTAAGACTGTGAGGGGAACATTATGAATGTATAAAATACAAATATCCACTGTGTTCCTAACCTAGCACACAAGATTTAATACATACAGCAACTGTCAGGGGAACGGTTGCTGCTTTTTAAGAGTTTAGTTAGGCAGCAGTATTCTATCAGTCAGCTTTCATTTTCCAGATCTTCTGGATAGGGCAATGCCAAGGCTACATCAAGAGTACTCATCATTACTCCTCATTTCAATGAGTCCTTGAAGTTTTGATGAGCCTTTGTTATATTTAAGAAGCTGTACTCATGATCAAACAGGATGCTGCTATTGTGATAGGCTGGCTCTGGAACAAGCTCACTGAGGAAGCTTTCCCTACTGAAACAGCAGAAAACAAAACTTGCCCAAGTTAAAGTGCAACTTCATTACCATAGCTTAATAATTTAAAAATGCTGTGAACACGTGATTTAGCAGATGTGAGGCTTAACAATTTTGTGAACTTGTTTGCTTTTTTGAGTGTCTCTGCATCACGACTCTCCTCTGCTTGAGGTGCAGCAACAGTCATCCCATATAACCTGACTTCATGATTTCAGTATCCTGTCAGGGCAGCAGATTTTTCTGTCATCCCTGTTTTCCACATCAGTGCCATGAACATTAAAAAATCAGAGGGGAAAAACAATAATTTACATTTATTTCACTTGGTTAATTCCACACAGTAAAGAAAGTTAGATAAACGGTTTGAGAGAACTGATGAAGAATTACATCATGATTCTCCAGCTGGGATTGCTCCAAGCGCCTCACCTTTTTGTGAGACTTTACCTGCCATTGCAATGATAATTAATACTTGGAAGTATATCAGCAGGACACGGCAGGACAACTGTACACCTGAATTTGCCTTTGACTTCTCTGCATCAGCATCCTTTGATGTCTTTGCCTTTTCACGGGGAAGATATTACTGCTGCTTTTTATTCCTCCCCATCTGATGACTCAAACTCACAACCACATAGAGATGAAAAGGCCTAAATGAGGCAAGTATGCCTTTCCTTGCATCCCCCTCTCCACACTGCAGATAAATTATGAAGTTTATTCATTAAGTATTTGGGGATTTTGCAGTCCTTTTGCATCTCTTCTGCAATTTCTGTCAATTTCACAGAATAGGATGTCATTTGCTCCTTCCCTACACAACATAACGAAGTGACCTTGGAAGTAGTTTTTTTAGGTTTAATGGAAAAGCTTCTCCTATAAACCCATCTTCATCTGGTGTTTCCTTTGTTCTTCTTAAAGCATCTATTCTTGAGGTCACACTGAAGTGTCTGCTTCTATGCAGTCTCCTGCCTTGGCTCATCTGCACCAGCTGCTTCAAGGGGTTCCCTCCTGTCCTCATCCATATACAGGTTGCATCCTTTATATGTGTACTTACATATAAGACTTCTGCCCAATTGTTTACCCAGTAAGAACCCCTCGACAGAAAATTCAGCTGTCTTCTAACATATGTGATTGAATGAGATTAGTTATAGAGAACACTTTCTAACTTTCCCTGGGGAGGAAAACTCACACCACCTGAATGTAATTCAATTTTTAGGAAGAGAGATCAATTTTCACTTTTCTGCACCGGTTAGGATCAATCCAGCTTGTGTGCTACAAGTGTTGTCATGCTGCATTTTTACTTCATTAATACACAAAAATCATTGCAAAGCATTGTTAATATTTACCATGCATACAAAGAGTAAGGGGAAAAAACCAAACAGTACATTGTGAACACTGTCATAAATGCTCTTCCATCTTCTTAGTGAGTCAATGAATTTTACAAAGATACTCATTACCAGAGTATTGCACTCCTTGAAAGAGAAAGAATGCATTTATTTCAGAAAAAATAAGAAACAAATGTATATTATGTGGAAAGTTCTGTTAAGCAATAAAATGGCTGCAAATTACTTTGTTCCTCCAGTAAATTTCTGTGTATGTTCTCTGAAACTGCAAAACATCACAGAAATCAAAATAAGAAAATCAACCATCCAGAAAACCAAACTCAGAACCCAATACAACATCACATATTTAGTTTCCCTCTGTACTGCAGTATTTTTTTGTTGCTTTACTTAACATGCAACACACAGAAAAACAACAACAATAAGGCTGAGAATTAAAATAATACTCAAGTTCTCAGTTAATTATGTAGGAGTTTGTAATTTGCTCTTCAAGTGCAATAAGGTAGAACTTAATTGGTCACTATTTGCATCTACACCTAATGGTAACTACAGAACAAGATGCACATAAGCATGTCTCTTGTTACAAACTCAGGTGAACACACAGCATGGCAGCAAAAATTCTGGACCAAAGGATGCATAGTTGTTTTTCAGTAGTTTTATACCTAACATGGACGAATTACTTGAGCTACAGAGGAGAAAGAAAAGGAGCATGGTCAGAGGCTGACCAAAAAGCCTATTTAGTCCAGTGTCCTCTATTGAGTTTTGATCTTAAGGGAAAGACCAGCAAGAGCAGTGGCCAGTAATTAAATCCTTAAGAATAAGAACAGAGACAGACCAGAATAATGCTTCTCCTGTGTGCTCTGTCAGACCTGGCCCTCCAGTCTTGGGGTACACAAAATGTATACGCCAAGCAGTCTCCCAAAAAAGTGTTTCTTTTTTATAATTTCCTATACATTTTCTAAATTAATGGCCTGAACACTGTAACTTACAGAAGGCTCAAGAGACTGCTTTGGACTACAACAGTTTTTCTTCCACATACCAAAGAGATGAGCAGAAATCCAACCAGGGGTGCTGCTCCCCAAGTGGAGGCAAGCTCACTGCCTCTGCCAACTGCTTTCTTGCAGAGCCCAGCCACGAGAGCCCTCCTTTCCCCTCAGGAGATGCCAGCCCCTTGCCCAAGCAGCATTTTGCAGGCAAGTATTAAAAAGCCCCAGCCATACTCTTGGAAATGGAAGAGAGAACCACATTGTAGAGCCAGTACTTACTTACCTTATTAAAGGAGATGTAATGAGGGCAGCTGACTGTTAAGGAGTGCTTGAAAGCACTGTGGTGCATTTACCTGAAGCCTCCCTATTACCAGGCTCTACTAGGCAGACAGTAATGCAGCCAAGTGCTACTCCAGATACAAAAGCACAAAATGTATCACGTATGTTCTGAAGGCTAAAAGTAATAAAATATCTGTGGGTTCTGCAACTCATCTAAGGAGCTGTGTAAACTCAGACGCTTTCATGATGGAGATTTATCACAGATACACAGTCATTTTAAAGCAAAGAAGGAAGATTTGTTCCTCTCTTACTTGACCTTTCTAAGTAGCTCTGTGGTGTCAATGTGTGCCTTCCAAACATCAGTGCTGGAAGAGGCCAGGGGTTCTTTCTGATAATCTGTGTATTAAGCCAAGGCTTTTGCCACCTCCAGTGAGGACACACAAATTTCTTATGACTTTTTTCAACTTGCTCCCACATAAGTATGCCAAGCTAGTAGAGAGACAATCAGATTACTGTTAACAAAATTATTCCAGAGACACTTCTTCCTGCAGGATGAGAAAATCTTACTTATTCTGAGGGTGGGTTGTTTTTGCTTGTTTGTTTGTTTTAATACAGTATTTACACAAGGAAACATCAGGAATGCTCCCAGCAACATGCACACAGGGATTCATTCAGTACTGCTACTGTGAATTTGCCAGACCAGAAGTCCAAATTGAATTACATGCAACACTCAAACAATGATTCATACTATCATTCTACATTAAACATTTGAAAAGAATATTTTTTGCACCTTTTGAGATTGTGCCTTCAATCAATATGGTTTAATGAGGTGAATAAATACTTGAAATAAAACCAAAATACAAATAGTTAAAACTATTTTTTATTAAAATATCCTGTCCCAGTCAATGATGCCAACTGAATTATGTTTATGAAGTTGTTCTAGAACTATTAAGTGTCATCCATTTCCCATCTCGTTAGCCATATACAAGGATCAGAACTCAGGTATGAAGCAGCAGTATACCAACATTGGAAAAAAAGTAAAATTATTGTTAATGACAGCTTTAGATCCCAAGCTTTAAAAACCAATGTCATATCTGTCGTGTTACTAGATATATGTTCTTATTTCTGATTTTCCAAGATTTCAGCCTTTGAGAAAAAATTTAGTAAAGGTTTTTCCTGGACACAGTATTGCATAAACCTCCGATTCCATGTGTCAACACAGTTCTGTTTAGATAGAGTATGCTGGGGCAGAGTAACAAAATTTTAGCACCCAGAGCATATTTCTGACTGAGTAGAAACAAGTATATAAAAAGCTTTTGTCTTTTCATGTGCATATGAGCTGTACCACTGAAATAGCCACAGTATCTATAGCTTTGGGCAAAAATTACTTTTTTTTTAAAGCCCTGCTTTTCTACTCATAATCAAATAAAGGTTTGTTTTCTGCTCAGCTGGGCAGGTGGGTTGACAGAAGTATTGCAAAGACTAGTTTGTATTTCTGCTTATAAACTTTGTAAGCTGGAAAGGCTTTAATTCTCTCTGAGTTTTCAGCAATCAAGCAGCACTGCGCAAACTACGTAATATGCACATTGCATAAGCATAATAAAAAAGCACAATATACACATTCAGATGGCCAAAACTGCTTAGCTTTCATCCCTCACAATTACTTCTCTTGACCAAATTCTGCCCATGCTATACACGAACAGAAGATGATCTGACAGTCCTGCAGGTTCTGTGTGGCTCTGACTTACCATAAAGGAGACTCCAATTCCAGTTCCAGTACCAGGCTTGGTAATAATCAACCAGGTATGAGTTTTCTCATGCCAGACCAAGAGCTGCTTTTGTCCAGTGTGTGTCTAGTAATAGGCTGGACATAATGTCTCATTTCAGTCCCTTGCCTTTTTTTTTTTTTCTCAGAGCATATAAAAGGTTCCAAATAATGCTTGCCTCTGCCAGACCAATTCTAGGCTCCATTCTCCACAAATAATCCTAAAATTATGAAGAGCTGTTCCAGCTCAGGAGCACAGAAAATTACAGGACGTGTAAAGACACCTGCATGTAACTCCCTGGAATAAGGTTAATGGCTAAACTGGGATGAAATCTTAAACATAAAATTTGCTTCATAAGTATCTTCACCTAATGTAAATGATACTATAAATTTCTCTACAAACTAGAAAATAAACCCCACACAAACAAAAAATTAAATGGGATGGTGATTCTTTTCTCTTCAACCAAATGCAGGCTATCATTTCTTTCCCTCTGACTTAACAAAGAAGGGCTTTTCTCCAAACTGTTTTCGACCCTGAATGTCATCATCCCCTATTTCTCTTTTTCCCCAAGTAAGACTATAAAATGCAGGAAATGTAAATGACAGAACATGACAGAATAACCTCAGAATTGATGCAGTTCAGGCAAGGATGCACTACAGGAAGCATTCAGCCCAAATGACCTACTTCCAGAGCCTTTTTGCTCTGGGATGACACAGCTATACTGTACGACAGCCAGCCTAGAGATTCCACACCAGTAAGAAAGGCTGACAAGAAAGCCATCTCATTGTGCTAAGCCAGGAGCAAATTAATGATTGGCTCTAGATTATCTTTTGTTTACTTTCAGAAAAGTCAAAATTAAATTACTAAGGATCTGTTTGCTGATTTACACATTTATTATTGTTGTTAGTTTAAATTCCTCAAGCACCTGCACTGTGACCTCTCAGAACTTAACCTAAAATCCACAAGAAGGAGAAAAGGACACACCTGAGTGCTTTGGAAGCAAATAAGCAGACCACTTCTCTAACTGTCTAAAATGATGGTCTGGTTTCTTTCTTTAAAAACAAATATTTACCATAACAAAAACAAACACAACACAAAACCCAACCCTTTCCTGGTTTTGGTAGGAGCCTTCTTTGAGGTCACAGAAAAGTGGAATCAAGACTTCCTTACTCCCACTCTTCTAACAAGTTCCTTTATTTAAATGATTGGATCGCTTTCAATTATTGGATGGGGCAGAAAAAAATTTAAAACCAATTCTTTTTAAAATTCTTTTTTAGTAAGAACCCTTTTTTCCCCCTAGTCAGCACTAAAATTTTAGTTTATATTTCATGACACTCAGCATTTGCCATGAAGGTAGTATACAGAAGTTCTAGCATTTCAAATTAAAAGAGCACTTAAGTCATCTCAGGATTTTATATATTGCAGACAAATATAAAAGGCTCTTTCCTCCTTCAAAGAAGACACTTAAGGAAATACACTATGCAGAAGTAAGGACAGATCCTCAAATGGCAAATGTTCTTCTGTAAGATGGCTCAAAATGTCCATGAGTTAAAATTATAAGAATAATAGAATGTGCACTTTTCTGCTTTTCTGTTTCTCTTAAAATTGAGGATATTATTATTAAACAGGTGCAAGAAAGATTGATTAATTAACCAGGTAATTCTAATTCCAAGTCCAGGAAAAGGAGAAGCAGCATTGAAAACTAACATGTTAAATAACTTGCTGTTACTGTTTAAAATGTTTAAATTTTCTCATTTTATGAGAAAAGAACATTAAGAAACTAAGAGGGTAAGACAGTGAAGTTAAACCAAGAATTCATTTGTTCTCACTTAATAAGTTTATTCTACTCACTTTAAATTTTACTGTAAGCCTAGCTAAATAATTAATGAACTTTCAGACTGGCAAAGGAATAAGAAGGCCATTTTCCACCATTTTTTAAGGTCTATCTCAGTCTAGTGAAACACAATAGCTAAATTTTCACTGACCAGTGAGAGCAGCATAGAGCCTTTGCATATACTGTGATATTAAAAACAAAGTAAGCACTTTTATTGTCATGTATGTCAGTGTGTAGAAAGTGTTGATATGAAAGAAGAGTATCTCCTCTCCTGCAAATTAGAATGGTTAGAGAGATACTTGCAAGAAGAAATATGCCAAAGACAAGTGTGCCCACTGCTGCAAGGAAAGTGTGTCACTGGTCTGACTTAAAATTACATTCGGTGTTAGTGTGCCAGGAGTGAAAGAAAGGGGAAAAAAGGGTGGTGGTAGGAGAAGAGATTCTGCCAAGTGTCACATCTTAAACAACCTTGCGAGCTGGGGTAAAACCTAATCATACATTACAATTCTGATCACAAAAAAGAAGTGGAACTTCTAAAAACAGCTAAATGAGGTTTATATTTATGTTACACTGCAAAGCAAATGATGGGACTAGACAGGTGGGTAACAACATTTTATTTTTTGCATTTGGATAGCTCTAAGTTGTATGTTATGTTCTGGCCCAGAGACTGGCTTTACAAAACTGATTTCATTGACTATTACAGGAACCTTGCTAGATTTATAGAACCATCTGCTGGTAGAAATCAGTGGCTATTTTATGCCTAACTAAACTTAAAATAATCTTTTGTTCCATAGATAGGCATATATTGCACATAGTAGCCTGCATAACATCTAAAATGTGGGCTGATTGTCACCTTGGTGTTGGTAGGAAAACAGTTGCCTTATCCAATATTCCACAGTTGTGTGAACAACATGTATTTTAACATGATTTCTATTCACAGTTTAAGTGAATCATTTCCCTTTTAATTCCCCACCCCCATCTATTCATTTATACACAGATGAGCAAAGCATTTTGATGAAAGTAGGTTCCAGAATAGACTAAAACTCCAGAATCTGCAAGTTTATTTTTGCAGATAGGAATGATATAAAACAAGGAGCCAAAAACAAAAACAAAGCCTTTATAACAGAGTACATATTTGCTTATTTTAATCATTCTTTGATCATCCCTCCTCTCCCATATCAAAACAACCCCAAAGAACCAGACAGGGAAAACATTTATGCAATTAACTTAACCCAATCTTCATAAGAGCCTGTCCCTCAGAACCTCACACTGGGGAAAATATTCTATGCTAATGTACACCCTATGCAATGCTACTAAAAGCATTGCTCAATACTAATTAACAGAAGTTTGATCATGATTTTATCATGTAGCACCCAAAATACATCACATTTTTGCCAGTACATGTATTTAGATATGTGTCAGTGATAGCTGCATCCTCAACTAAGAATGCTATAGGATAACAAAACATCTAAACTAAATCTGCCTACTCTGAGCACTTTTTCGGAAAAAAAACCCTGTTACCTTTGTCCTGCTGATTCTGAGACAGTCCTCCTCAGAGAATACCACATTTACATGCATATCCTTAAAATCAGGAGTTTGTCAGCAGTGGTATCTCAGAGTGTAATAAATGGGCTTTAATCAATAAAAATACAAACACAATTAGCACTGAAGGAAAGAGGTTATTGTTCATTAAACACATTCCAAATAAGTGCCTGTAAGTTCAGTCTGGTTTGAGGCCTAGAAAGTTTTTCTAGAACAAATCTGTGTCACAAAGAATGGTAGTTTTCAGAAGGTTAACCTAATAAGAAAATTTAGTTTGCACCTTACGTACTTCCCTGACAGACTAACACTAAATCTACTTCACTTACAAAGTGCAATGACCTATTTCTTCTTTTGGGGAGAAAGGTGTCAGTGTTGGCATTACTGGATATTGTTTTGTCTGCATATATTGCTGCCTGTGTTATGATGTGTATTTTTCACAATAACTTAAATATTTCTTGTTTCAATTAAATAAGCCTTACTGCACAGAGAGGGATTTCAGATTTTTATTCAAAAAATGCAAGAAAATAAAAGATTCAACAAAAGGAGCCTTTCAGAGTACATCAGTTATGGTATGGCAAATCCCCATAGCCTCAAAAAGTATGTCATATAAAGGTCCTATTTATAAATGAGTATTGGGAAGAGGGAAATAAGGCTTGCATTGACACAAAAAATTATTGATACTCTGCTAAAGCAACTAATTCTTACCATTTTTAGGTTCTGTTAAGTCTTGGAATTGCAGTTTCTCTCAAGTACCACAAGGAGAACAATCTGAAAACAATTTTTAAAAAATTAAAAATGAAAAAAAAAAAGTAATTCTGACTGTCACAATATTTAAAAGGTTTTTTTTTGCCAGCATAACAGTGGGTGAACCAAGTATAAGCTTCAGTGGTTAAGATTAAAGTCATGCAAATTATTCTAACCACACATATGCTTATTTATCATGCATCTCTGCACTTCAGTGGTCTGTAGGCTTAAATATAGGACAAAGGAATCCCTGGTACCTGGATTTGCAGAACCCCATGCTATTCTTAGCACTGGGTACATTTCTGGAGAGCCCCATACATAATGGTTAACACAGGTAAAAATCAGTCAAGAGGACAAATAACTGTCACTCTATGTTTACTGTAATTTGTGGTCCATTGTTCCCAGGCATACTACTAAGTGTGGGTTTTTGCAATCAAGGAACAAGTATAACACAATGTAACGGCCCAGAGAGTAGGTATTTTTGGAAATGGCACTGCATTACATAACCTCCAGTTTTCTCCCTCTCTCTATTCCACACACACACCCTATTTTAAACAGGGAGAGAAAAAAAAGACGAGTAGGTCCTACCTCATTTACCTTAAATTATCACTCTCTTAATGGACTGAATTTGTAGCATACCTCCTTTGTCAGCTTTTTTATAGTGACAAAAATTAAAGTTCTCTTCTACTGATTACATATTTCTTACCTATAGCGTGTATGTATGAAATATAATTAGGTATGAGTCATATGTTTACACAAACACACACATACATATTGGATTTAAAACTGCAAACTCATACATCTATAAACGTACACAGAAACGTTTGAAAAAAGCAGCACGTCACTACATGTTCAGCAAAATAGGGTTTGTTTTGGTTTTGTTTGTTTTGGTTTTTTTTCTCAAAAGAACCACCCAAAATTTAACTGCTGCACATGCAAAAATGCAGAAGGCTGTTGCAAGAATGACTGCTTTCTAAAAATAAACCCCAGCAGCCTGAGAGGAATCCAGTGTCAGGGCAGAGAAGAGGGAGATTCGTTTTACAAGGGAGAAGAAAGGAGATGATAAACCTATCCTAGAGCCTTGCATGCATGCTAACAAAGCCAAGTGCATTAGGTTCAAAAATGCATTTTGGTGTTTGCGGAGTGCAAAACCCAGAAAAAGGAAAACATTTTAGAAAATCACTTCTCATCTCCCCTTGCATGTGTGCAGAAAAATCCTCAGCCTAGAAATCCAGCCTTAAAGCACAAAGACAAAGAGTTAGATACATATACTGCACATTTTATCATTTTCCTTAAAAAAGCCTGTTTGGAAATGTGCACCGAGAGGGGAAAGCCAAGCTGCAGCAAAGTCCGGCTAAGGACAAAAAGAAATCAAAAAGAAATGAAAAGAAACAGAGAAACAGAGAGAGAAGAAAGCGGAAAGGGGGGAGAGGGAGGGAGAGAGAGGGAGAGAGAGAAAGGGGATTAATTAAAAAAAATAAAATTCTGTGGATTGGAATTGCATATACTTACAGACAAAAGCCCCCGCTCCCTGCTCACTTTCTGTCCTTTCTACATGATCTGAAACACAAATGTGGATTACAAAAGGGCAGCATGCTAGAGAAGGGAATTTATAGTTGGGGGAGTGGAGAGAGGGTAGGGGGTGTGGGTAAGAATGACTGCGCCTCTTCCAAAGTGCAGCCTCGGAGAAAAAAAAAAGCAAAAAGGGGGGGGGGTGGCTGGGGGAAAGTCTCTCT
>VWZW01000742.1:150711-236945 GCA_013397115.1 Edolisoma coerulescens | reverse complement strand
AATGTGTGGGAAAACTGTGCCAGAGCAGGCTCCTGGCAGGGAGCTGCAGACCCATGGAGAGAGGATTCCATGCTGGGGCAGGTTTCCTGGCAGGACTTGTGACCCCATGAGGGACCTACACTGGAGCAGGCTGTGCCTAAAGGACTGTGCCTTATGGAAGGGTGACCCACATTGCAGAGAACTGTTGCCTGTGGGATGGACTCCCGTTGGAGAAGTTCGTAGAGATCTGTCTCCTGTGGGAGGGACCCCAGTCTGGCATCTCACCAGTATATATAAATACCTGCAGGGAGGGTGCGAGGAGGACAGAGCAAGGCTCTTTCCAGTGGTGCCCACTGACAGCACCATGGAGAATGGGCACACACTGAAACACAGGAGGTTCCTCCTGAGCAATTCAGTACAGATGGATAAGAATGTACGTATCTCCTTTTTCTTGGCCTAGAAGAAATTAACTGCCCATCTGCATTTGGTCATGTTTTATCTAAGGCCAAAAAGACATATTTTAAAGGAAATTTCTTGCTCCTGGAGAAAAAAAAAAAGGAAATTTGAAAGGCAAGGGAGGTAAAGAATGAGAGAAGGAAGGAAGAAAATCAACCAAGCAGCAAAGTGCAATATTTCATTATAGGTTATGGAGGTCTTCAGTAGGTTACTCTTCTTGAATCTATCCAGATTATCATCTGACACAAGGTTAACCACTGTGTGTGAAAGACTTGGTTGATCAGCTTAGTTCATAATTGATATTATTTCACCCAGTGCTTGCACTCGGGGATAACTGGCATTCTCATTTCCTGACACAGTAACAAGGTGGTGCACTAAAAATCACTGCAGATAAATTGAGAAAGTCCCTTCAGGTCAGTGCTGTGACATTGTCAGCTGTATGAAGGGACATATAACCCTGTGCCTTTTGCTTTTGCTGCATCTTTCAGTATGTATCCTGTCTTGTCGTCCTTTTCTTTTACTCCACTATATATCATGAAAATTTTATTATCACAATAAAGGAATTGGTTTCAAACGTTAAATTAAACAGAGAAAATGTACTGTTGTATGTTTTCTTTTCACTTTGTGGCTAATATTTGTTTTTAAATAAGTGCTTTCCAAAGCTGTTCAGATTCTGCTGCTTGCTCGTGTAATAAAGTCATAACTCTGAATTTGCCTATCATAGTCTGTTGCCCTGTAAATTGCTAATGGTGAAGTTCAGAATTTTTACTCCCACACAACAGCAATTTAAAGATAGATTGTATAAATTAAAATCTCATTTTGTGTGTTTAACAGCCATGTTAATCATCTTCAGGATGACCAAGAGAAATAGCATGTTGAGTCACAGATTTATAAAGAACATGAAAACTTCAAACCTATCGCAATATAAAAATTACAATTTAATTACTTTAGATCCCAAGTTAAAAGTGAGTTGCAATCTGTGTATTTTCTAAGTTCAGCTTGAAAGTGGTAACAGTATAGTTACATTTTTATGAGAGACAAGTTCTTTTAGGATTGCTCAGAAGTTCTGGATAATATTTTTAAAAGTTGCAAAACTGCAGTTTAAAAAACCAACCAAATAAACAAACACCAAAATGTCCATTTTTATTTGCGATATTGCACATCTAAGAAAATATAGTGGCGAAAAAAGAAACAGCAAAGAACATCGTAATACTTCTATTTTTAAACAAATAACTGAACTCAGTTTTTTCATCTGATTTTTCTCCTTACAGGTTGTAACTATGTAAGATAACACATCACAAGGGCGTATTTTTACCAAAACACATCAAAGCTCATACTGACCAAGTACAGACTGATTTATCACAGACGCATCCCTCACATTCCTCATTTAATCTGCATTTAAGTATATGGCTGTGAGAAAAGCACTGGGTGGTTTGACCTACAGTACTTTTCATTATAGTGACACCCACGATGCAGCTTGATTCAGCATCAGCTGAACTCACTGGGGCTTTTAATGAAGGCTTTAGATGAAAGACCTCCAGCAAAACAACTCGAGGTGTCTGCCCTCCAGCTGCCTGAGAATGGCAGGTGCTGAGCTGTAAATTCACGCTGTTCACACGTTTTCTTAGCTCAAATTCACACTACATACAGTGGAAATCCTGCAACCTGAAAGGTAGAGTGGTATCTCTGTGCCCAGTTAATGAAGGGGTCATTATTCTTATCTCAGAGTTTGAAGGATTTTACTGGAAGAGTAACTATACCTTGAATTTTAAGGTAACCGTGGTGCCTCTCAATGCTTCACAGTATTTATAAGCCAAGTGACTGCCTAATCCTGAAATGGTCACCCTGCTGGCACTTCTGCAGCTCTGGCTTGCTGAACTCCAATCTATTTTGCTGTTTATTTGGTTTTGAAAAGACCTGAAGGCTTCAGACAGTGTCTACCACCTCTTGCCTGGAGTGAGCTTCTGGCTTTCTCCACTCCTTAGATTTTGTGGTCTGTATTTCCACCTCCAAGTTACAATTCACAAGTCCAAGTTTCAAAAAGGTCTGACTTTCTGCAAGTTTTGATTTCTTCAGAAACTTTCCCTTGCCTCCATGTTTCCTGTCCGTAGAGTGATGACCAAGGTGTGCTTGTACTCATAAGGATGCCGTGTGTCTGTTCATGACAGAATGGTCATGCCCTGCAAACCATTTTACTTCATATCTGGCACCTTCAGTCCATAAGGGCACAGTGTGAGGCACCTCTAATCAAACATTTCTCTTTCCAGCCTGGCAGGGAGAGGGGATGTGTTTCCTGGTAGCAGATGACTCCTTCGTATCTATGAAATTGTGGCAACCTCTCTCACTATTTTTGTATCTGATCACATAAGTGCAAAATAATTCAGGCTGGAAAAGATCTCAAGAGATCTCTAGCCTATCCTTCTGCTCAAAGAAGTGTCAACATCTGAGGTCAGGCAGGTTTGCAAAGGGTTTTTTCCAGTCAGGGCTTGAAACTCTGCAAGGACAGACACTACCTAGCCTCTGCATAAGCTCTGCCACTGACTGACTGTCCTCATAGGAAAATTTTTTCTTTAATCCAATCTGAACCACGCATTTCAGCTCATGTCCATTGTCTTTGATCCTCTTCCCATACACCACTAAGTGTATGGGAACTCCTTATTTGATTGTTTACTCAGCCCTAAGACATCATTATACATTTTACAATGGGCAAAGGAAAACAGCGGTGTCAGAATCATAATTCCACTGTGGCAGCAGCAGGAGAACTCACACTTTTATCAACTGAAAAATGAAAAATATTTTGTCAAGCAATAGTACAGCATGCTATAAATTTTATCACTCAGTTTATTCTAACTCATGTTATCTGAAAGTTATGTGATTTGTAGGCATTTTTAGTCAACTTGAGGACTTACAGTTATTTCTGGTGTTCTAAGACTGTGGAGTTCAACAACAAAATTACCACACTGCAGAAGAGTCAGACTCTGGTTTTAATGTCAGAAGGGAGAACTGATCTTTCAGGACCTTGTCTAGATGAAAAAAAAAACAACTCAAATTGTGCTAAATGAACAACAACAGATAGCTTTGGTCACCTCTAAAAAGGAGGAATAGAAAGATGGTTTTCAGAGTTGTTTATGCAGGCAGAATATGTTTTTGGAAAAGCTCAGTGTTGTTACTCCAGAGAGTAAGTAGCTACAAATGGGGCATACATGGTATGAAGTTACCTACCTGGGCTTTTACAGTTCAGTAGGAACACTAACAATAATTTATTTAAATACTCCTGAAAAAAATTGTCTTTAACTTCCTGCTTTGCCTAACCATGCTGCAGTGTGTCTGAGCAGGAGAGCTGAGTCTCAGCTCTCTCTGCATATCCAGTTTTGAGATGTGGGCCAAAGCAGCAAGCCTTAGCCAGGTCATTTCCTTGGTAAGGAGCCCAGGAAAACGCTCACACCTCACCAGCAGTGCTGTGGAAACAGAAGGGCTTCACACATTTAGCTGTCCTGTTGCAAAAGTTCTTGCAGGGATAGAAGTTGTGCTTCTTAGGAACCTGATTCAGGGTGTGCTGGAAAAAATGCTGTCTGTACGAACATCAGGTACCCTACTTTCTACAGAGCTCACTCTACCTACAAGCCGCCTGATGGATGGAATAAGTGATCTCTAATGGAACCATAGAATCATACAATTATTAAGGTTGGAAAAGCTCTCTAAGATCGTCAAGTCCAACCATTAATTTACTATGCAATTCACCCCAGTCAGCAACCAAACATTTACGAAACTAGATTTGTGACTGGGAAAATAGTGGGGTTATATCAATTTGCACTAATAAGCATCTTCACTATTTTTGCCAATTTTAAATCTTTTAGCTATAAAATATTTTTAAAGAAAATAATGACTAAATGGTCTAGCCCAGTCTATTTGTCAGTCTGTTCCCTGGAATCTTCAGATGATTTATAACCCCTGTAATTCTCCTTTTGAAGTGAGCCTTCTAGAAATTGTCAACTTATTCCCCTCCTTTTGAACAAAACAAGCAGCATTGAGGTCAAGCATACACCTCAGTAAGAAAAGTTTAAGGCATCTGGGCTTCTGTGTGTATTTTTGCTCACAGAAATCTAACCCCACATCTGCCTGTCTTTGAAATGGAGAAAAGTTACGTTCTATGGATGAAAAATTTGGGACTGAGAATAAATGTGGTTATTTAATATTTGTTTTAACTTGTTCTATTAGGAAAATATTTTCTTCACATCTCACAGCTCACAGGCTTGTGTACATTAACCATACATTAAAGTATACAGCTTAGCTGTATCTGGCAGTCTGTTATAAAAACTATGCAAAAGGGATAAGGGAAAAAGAACTCATAAGCATGCCATAATACCATCTGAAATGCCACTTCCTTGCTTTATTACCTCCGAGCAGAATTCTGTTGCAATACTTTTCAATTAAACATATTTCAGGAACTTCAGAAGAAAATAAAACCAATTTTTTATAGGAAACATGCCCTGTGAGCATTGTTCTTGGCTTCCTTTACAACCAAAAAGGGTTTATAATGGGCCCCATGCCACCATGCATGGAGCAGGAGCGGGTGTGAGCCATGGAGGGGCTGCGGCAGAGCTGTGTACCAGGCACCACCATGGCAGGGGCAGCTGGAAAGTGACAGCTGTCATGATGTGCTGCTGCTTTGAGGACACTTCCCCTTCCCCTTGGCAGCCCTCAAGTGCAAACTGTGAAAGCTGTGCAGAAGGAAAGCTGTGGCATAAAAGGAACCGTGGTGGGGTGATTCAGGTGACCAGAGTGCTGCAGTGGATGGCTGCAAACCCTTCAGAGGGTACAGGCAAGGAAGAGAGGCAGTGGGGGAGCCCTGTGTGTGAGGGAGTGTTTTGTGTTTTGACTGCCAAGAGATTTATGATGGTAACAACTAAGGTTGAATTCTTAGGGGAAAGGCCAACAAGGCAGATATCCTGGGAGTCTGTTACAGACCACCCAACCAGGATGAAGAGGCAGAGGAAATACTCCACAAGCAGCTGAAAATACCTGTAGGTGCTGGGCCTTGTTCTCTTGGGAAACAAGAGAGACCCCACAATCCAGGAGGAAACAGTCAGTGACCTGCTGCTCCACTTCAACATGCCAAATGGTACTGAGGGAGCTGGTGGAAGTGCTCTCCGAGCCACTTTCCATTATTCTCCAGCAGTCCTGGATAACCAGAGAGGTCCCAGGGGACTGGAAGTGAGCACTCTCTCTGGAAGTGCTCAAAAACACGTGTAGATGTGATAATTAGAGTGGAGTTGGAGTGTTGGGTTAATGGTTGGACCCAATGATCTTCAGAGTCTTTTCCAACCTTAATCACAGAATCACAGAACCATTAAGGTTGGGAAAGACCTCCAAGATCATCATGTCCAACCTTTGACCTATTACCACTATACCCAGTAATTGAAGTGAGAGGTGGTTTTGACTTCATATTATGCAATACAGTGAAAAAGAGAAAGTCTTTTCCCTTGAATATTTGCAGCAGTGAGAAAAATCTCGTGTTTTCTCCCTGAACGTGCCCCAGCAATTCCCTGCAGCATTGCTTCAGTGAGAAATGTTGCAAAAGCTAGAAAGAATTTTCTGGGCCCCTCTAACAGTGGAAAACTTCCACCTGTTAAGCTAAAACTTCAGCATGAACTTCAAATTTTAAAGTTAAAGCACTGTAAGATACAAAGTTATGCTTTATACCAAACAAAAACTGAAATACTGCAAATGCTTCATGACTTTCATTGCATTTAGGAGCAGTTTTGAGGTTATTTCAAAACTCAATTTTTCACCTTCATAGTGGATAGAAGAGCCTAGTCCTTAACCAGCACATCACTTCCTATTTATTACTCTTCTGTTAATAGTTAACACAGTTGTTTTCTCATGCTGCAATTTCACTCTGACATTGCCACTATATTGTGAAGAAAGTATGAATCTCCTGCCACCTCATTTTCAGCTACAAAACCATATTTGTTCATCACTATGGCAACGGCTGCCCCAGCCCAGCCTAATAGGGTGCTTGTCTAGACAGCATTAAACATACCTGTGCTTATGTGTGTCTGGTTTTAGCAGCCAGGTGTGCAGAAGGTGGGGTGAAAGGAAGAGAGGCAAGAGAAAAGAAGTGAGTAAAAGAGTAAAAGTATCTCAGAAGTCACCACACTTCACAGGAGAATTTTTAGTTCTGGAGGCTTTTCCTGGGACACAGTGTTCCTCACTCAGGACACACACATTTATGGATGTGCATGAAAGAACTTCAAACTGATTTCTGATTGAACTGAGTAAGGGGCCACCACCACCTGCGGGCTACTCCAGAGCAGAGGCATTTCTCAGGGGCAGAAAGCCATTTCACAGTTCCTAGGGAGAAGAGTAATGTGTCTGACGCTGATCCAGGTGAGCAGGTCTTAGCAAGGACCTGAGGAAAGCCTTATTTGTGGTTCATATCTGCTGGTTGGATCTTGGGGAAAACAGAAAAAAGCACCCCAGCACTGTCCACTTCCCTGTCATGAGAGACCCCTTGGAAAGGGACAGTTACCCCAGAGACAGTGGGGCAACTGAGCTTGTGTACACCAAGAGAGCCACAAGACTTCATCCTTCCAATAAAAGGAATGCATATTTTAAGCATTTTTCATTCACACTGATAATCTGTATTTCACAGTGGAAGAGCATCTAAGCAGGCATCCTTCGCCATTTCCTGTGCATGATACAAGCAAGTACTCCCTAAGCCATTTCAAATTAACGTTGAGATGTTCTTCTGGAAGACAGGCATCAACCTTCTGGCTGGCACTAACTGACAGAGAAATACAGACCTGTTCAGAATCAATTCAAGAACAAGATCTGACGGCAAACAGGCTCCTAGCAGGTGTTGGGAAAAGCCAGAGATGAGTTTTACAGCTGCTGGTGGTGCCAACACCCTGTTTCTGTGTTGCGGGGCTGATTTGTTGCCAGAGCTGCTCAGAAAGAGCATCTCTCACTGAAGAGAAGACAGTTAACATTGTTGGAGAGATACATATTCAGCATGTTCTCAGTGCCACCTTGTCTAGACAGAGAGTTACTGAATCCATGAGAAAATACTCTCCCTGTGGAAACACTACAGGTAGCTCCCACCTCTGAGTCCATATTTTGTCTGTACAGGACAAGGGGATGCAGTTTGCACTTTCTGAAACACATTGAGCAGGTTGAGAGCAAAGACTCAAAGGGACAGTTTTTAACAAGAACAGTATCAGGTGATCATATGCCCACTGCCCATTTTACAGCCATCCCAAACTCATGCTCACAGATTATACGGTGCTCATATGTTGCATCCCAGTATCCCACCTCAACATCAGTAGAGTTACATTATACCCTTCCATGTTCTTGGCTCAGCATGATTCAAACTGGAGCATCTGATCATTCCGAAAAGGGATATTCTTGTTGCATGTTCATTCATCCTATAAATATGAGGAAATGGTAAGCAAAATACCTGCATATTGTATTTTATAGTTGAAAAGTATAACAACAGTCTCGACTGTAGTCTGGCAAAAAATGTCCCAATTTTGAAGAAGGACAAGAAGGAGGACCCTGGAAAATACCGGCCTGTCAGTCTCACTTCAGTGCCTTGCAGAGTTATGGAGAATATTATTCTGGGAGGTATTAAAAAGCACCTGAAGGACAACGCAGTCACTGCCAGCACAGCTGCATGAGAGGAAGCTTATCCAACCTCATTTTTTTTTTATAACAAGGTAACCCACCTAGCTGATCAAGAGAAGACAGTTGATGTCATCTTTCTGGATTTCAGTAAAGCTTTCGACCCTGTCTCTCATAGGATCCTTCTGGACAAAATGTCCAGCACACAGCTGATTATTTACTTTATATCAATCTTTCCTACCCAGAAGACCCCCATTATTTTTGATTCCCCATCAGCACTATTCCAGCCTAGATGTCAGTGAGGGTTGGACTTCAACCATCTGTTTATGGTACTGTACTAATAGTTGTAATTGTTTGGTCTTAGGAACATCTCTTATGTAGTTATTGCTCTTCCAAAGTCTTAGATGTGTCCACATGATATAAGTCACTCTCATGCAGCCAAATTAATTACTTGTGGCTGTTTGAAAATGCTTGAATTGTCTAAAACCCAGGGTTATTTGGGTTAGCAATTAAACCCAAGACAAGCTTAATGAGAGCAGTTACATATATGAGGGTACTGTTGCTAGGCTCTTACTCAGACTCCTTGAGTTTCCTTTGTTTAAATGCTCTTGGGAGAACAAAATATCTTCCTGAGACATCAAGTGCCTAAGCTGAAGCATCACTTGTAAGAGCTTAATATTCTCCATCAGGAGGCCAGACTGCTGATGAATCGCAGTAATTGATGTAATGTAGAAGAGATTGTATATCAGTGAGGATTTAATCTCAGTGTTAGTATTGCCCCTAAGAAAATTACCATCTGTGTTCAATAAAGGATGCAATTCACTGCTTGAATATGATTTTTGTGTTTAATGCTTAGCATTAGTTCCATTTCTGAGGCAAACTGAACTATTCAGGATACTCTTCGGCAAAAACTGCAGATGAAGAGGCACAATTCAAATACTGGAAGAATGATGTCTGTTATACAGAGAGATGCTCCAGAAAGTTTATTACTTTTCTAAACAGAAATGATGTCCAGATGTCCAAAGTCTACTGTAAGCTACTTGTCTCATGAGGCTGCCAGACATGCAGGAGAGCTGATGGTGCCTGAGCTCTGATCCTGATATCACTCTGCACACGAACTACTGGATCCAAACTGAATTGAAGCATTTGCTTCAGAATAATAGGAGCACGTAATTCTCAACTGGACTGAGAAAGGAGTGCTAGAGTGTATTTGTGTTTAACATCAATTAATAAATGTTTTTGTTTCATATGACATGAAATGTGAATTGTAATAACTGCTGTTCTCCATGAGTAATAACAGCCACCACTACTATACGTTTGATTGCACAGTAAGGTGGCGGCAATTGCAATCACTGCAATCTTTAAAGAGGACATTACATTTGCTGAAAAGATGCAAAAAGACAAATAGTTTGCATATTTTAAAAGGAAACACAAGACCTTATTAAAAAGTTTCTTACTATAAATCAGGGAAATCAAACACATTGCAAAGGTCTACAGCAAAGCAGTAGAACTTTTAATTTTCTTCAGTTCCCTGTCATAATTCCCAAGAAAAGTCAACATCCTCAAACCTTTACAAAATTTAAAAAAAACCCACCAAAATGAACCACGACTCTGCTTTAACACTTCTGTTTATAAAAAGGTGATAACTTCTACTTCTGCAGAATCATTTTTATTTCATGTTCCTTGCCTGAGTGGACAAAGTTTTGTAATATTTGCAAAAAATTTTCAAGCTAGCATCTTGTTTGGCCGTGCAGGTTTTCTGGTATGCTGTTGTACATTTGCTGTTATTATTCTTCTTGATGCACTTACTGCTGCTTTCATCTTGCCAGATCCTATCTAGAAAGAATCATTAAAACAGCTGCTAGGCTAAGTGAAGGAAGTTAATGGAAGGAAGAAAGGAGTGTTGGATGCCGTGAAAATTTCTCTGGTGTACAACTTTATCAAGTAAATATTGATAAAGTTGTCTTGATAAAAGTCACAGGTGCTTTTTTATTAGAATACTAGGAGTTTTTTTCAGTGGGACAAGGATTTGGCCCACCTGTGTATTTTTACTGACAATCTTGAGCATAAACACAAAGTATTTAAAGCAGTTTTTGGAGACTGATTTCTTACTTTTGTCAACTTTTTACAGTTGCTTGTCTACGCCTCTGTTGTGCTTAGCTTGACAAAACAATTCTCAGTTGTAAACTCTGTGGTGCAAACTGTACAAACACAACATGTCCTGCTTTTGCCTGAAGTGCCACAACTATGCTTGATATGGATGCCACTGGATTGTAACTAACAAATAACAGAAATAGTATCTGTTTCTGACCTAAGGCGGAGACCTGCAAAAATTCCTCAGAGCAAATCTTGGGGTCAGATTCTGGCTCCAGATACAGCCTGACAAATCCTGGGAAAGAGAGGAAGTGCTGTGCAAGTGCAATTGAAAGCAGAAACCAGTTTTGCTCATTATTTACCTGGAGCTGTCCCGGTAGCATGTTTGGATTTTTATCTCACTCATATGAACATAGTGACTGTAGCTGCCTGTACGCAGTCTTAGAGCTGCCAAGGGCTGTGACAAATCACAGTTCCAGGCTGTGCTGCAATGCCACAGATGTCACATGCTGGAATTGGAATGTGTGGCATTCTCACCTGCGAGCCAGATTCTGACTCAGCCCTAAGTGTATGAAATAAAGTACATTGAATACATACGTAAGAAAATTGCTACCTAAAGGCCAACAGCCACAAAAGCCACCTGCAGCCTTCAGCCCCCAGGGACACCATGGCCTGTGGGAAAGCCAAAATAGGCCTTCCCATCCTGTTATCTCCTCGTGCTTCCACTGCAATATTCTCTGGAGAAGAATGAGCTGAAGGTTAAATATTCCTCCCATTGAACCCATAGGCTGAGCAACCCTTCTGGTGTGTTGCTTGCCAGGGTAAACTGAGCACTTGGGGTAGAATCTGGCTTTTCTACTTCTATTTTAGTTTCAGCAGCAACATTAATAAAGCATGGCAGCTTGTCCTCATTCCAATTCAGTGGCAGCCTTGTTATACAATGTACTTTGATGTACAGTAATCTCTATCTACTATCAGATTGGGAGACAAAAACACATTGCAACACAGAATCTGATAATTTATCTCATTCTGATTTAGGAGCATGAAGGTTGCATCTAAAATGTGGAATTTGGTCATTACATAATGGACTTTTTATAGGATTTTTTTTATTGCTTTTGAAATCTGTTGTGACAGGTCTTTTTGTGTTTGTATGGATTTGTCTCTGCAGCATTAGTAGCAGTTTGGCCTTTCAGCACAGTATTTATGGAAGGAAGGGGAAATTGGCAAAGGGAAGAAACACTGAACCATGAGTAAAACATTAAAACAGAGAAAAACATTGAGTGATGGCTGCTGGATCTGACTGGCTTTCAGAAATGGAATCATAAGCACTCCCAGTTTCTCCTGGGTCATTATGTTTACTGTCATGGGTTGTTATTTTCAGTGTTCACAGAGAAATTGAAAACATTCCCTGAGAAAGATGAAGATCAAGTTCCTGGTTCACAAAGCTAGTTATTCATGGGGGAAAAATAAGTATCCTTAAAACCAAAAATTATGAAAAAATGCTCCTGAGTGGTAAGATCTAATCAGTAGTGTTATTATAGACCCTCAAGTAATTAACCACAAACTGGCTTTACTTTTAAAAGTGAAATATTTTACTCTTTAGCCTTTCTCTCTAGGAAGGGATTTGAGTATCTCTGTCAGATCTGAATCTCCTTAACAATTGACCACAGAATAATGTGTATTAAAATTCAGACAGATTTATCATCTCAAGAAGATCTAAAATAACTCTAATGGGAAGAAATTAAAATAACAGAGACCTTCTTTCTCTACTGTATCAGCAGAATCAGAAATGAAACCAACAGGATCTTAGTGTTCCCAAAAGGCTTAATACCAATAGAACGAAACCACCTTCAGATTTGCATGAAAAAAAAAAATAGTGCAGTGAATGCTTTGCCCTAGTATGATGCAAAGACAGTTCTAAGAATTAATATGTACTTTTCCTTATTAAACTGCTCTGAAGGCACAAGGAATGTCATTTATACATTAGGTCTTTTCATGTATTCCTGCCATAGCGTCACATAATGGTTTGTGTTGGAAGAGACCTCCAAAGATCATCTAGTCTAATCTCCCTTTCATGGGCAGGGACATCTTCCTCCAGACCAGGTTGCTGAACAACCCATTCAGCCTTGCCTTATAATTCCAGGGATGGGGCATCCACAGCTGCTCTGAGCAACCTGTGCCAGGGCCTCATCAACCCCACAGTAAAGAATTTCTTACTTGTATCTGAAGTAAGTCTACCCTCTTTTAGATTAAAACCATCACCCCTTGTCGTGTCACTAGAGACCTGGTAAAACATTTTTCTGTCTTTCTTATATGCCCCTCAATGCTTCCAAAGGACACGTTAATGTCTTTCAGGAGTGTTCCCTTCTCCAGGTTAAACAACCCACTATCTCAGCCTGTTTTCATAGTAGAGTTGTTTCAGACCTCTTATCATCTCTGTGTTCCTCCTCTGGAGCTGCTGTAATGGGTCTGTGTCTTTCTTGTACCAAGAACTGCAGAGCTCCAGGTGCAGGGGTGGAAGGGGAGAAAACTAACTCAGAGAAGTGCTGATCTGTAGCACACCATCAGCACCCTGCACCCCTAATAATGTTATTTCACCAGCACTCAGGTCTGACTGCATGTTGTTTAATATTAGCAAAAGGCACTGCTATGAAAGCTGAGATTAAGCACATGGGGAATCCTGAATATGTGAGAGTAGGGAGAGACAGAGAACAGATGAGCTGGGAAAGGAGGGTCTCCATGCAAGGCTGGTCAAGCAGCATTCTTCTCTTCCAGTCTGCTCTCCCTCCGCTACAAAAAGCTTCTGTGTATTTGATTTCCAGAAAGGGCATATGCCATCTCTCACTGACCTTTTTGTCAGGGGGGCACAGTGAATGAAATGAATACAACACAACAGTGTATGCTGACAAGTTTTTGCACCTTATTTGCTCATGCAAAACAAACAACTGGATTCATAACTCCAATCACACAAAAGGACAAAAAGGGCTAGACTACCATAAGCAAGCAACCCTGTTGGCAGCAGTGATGGAGACCTCCCTCTCTGCCCTGGAAGCAGCAGCATCTTTCACCTCTGCAGCAAGAAATGCTAGCCCTGAAACTCCACAGACAGGTCTGCACACCCTGAGAGAACCATGAGGAGATGAGGTCCTGCATGTCTTTTTCTAAAGAGCAGTTGCAGGGATTCTTGCAGCCAAAATTGCTATTAGAACAGTGTTGCACACCTGAAACCTTAGCTGAGCGTTAATTCTCTCACTGGAATTCTGCCCTCTAAGTCTTGCAGACGGGGGATCAGATTGTCTGTGGCATCCAGCTCCTACTGTCTTTTGGCAGAGTGGGGTGGCTGACAGGGAGTTCATAACAGCACTCTCAATCTTTCTAGCTGGGGGCCCAGTGTGGGTTACACCACAGGGGATGCATGCCAGCTGCTGCACTGGGGAAAAAACTCACTTTATCTGCTCCCCTCTCTGCACTCTTGGTTCATTAGGGAAAAATCACACTCGAGCTATGACCTCTGAATATGCTGAGACTCTTTCCAACACAGAAATGTATCCAAGTAAAGCATTTCCCACCTTTACTGAAATGTACAGGTGCCTAAGAAAACACCCAAAGATGACTTCCACCCAGTCAGAAGACTTCTAGATGTCTTCAGGGATACTTGGATAACCTCCAATTAATATGAAACCATCTGCAAATTTCAGACAGTGGTTTTAACTGAAAAAATTGTGTTCTGGTGATAGATTGCAAAGGAAAGTCCTAAAAATGAGCAATATGACAGAGAGGAGAATGCTTTTTATCTTGTTAGACCTAGGTTAGAGCCTTAAATAGGACCTGAGTGTAAGATTCATAGATATTCTCATACCCGAGGGTAAGAACTACATTACACCAATCTGTTCAAAACTTCTCTGTGGTGGAGATACTATTTCTTTGTAAGAGTGTCAAATGAGCACACATTTACCATTGAACTTACCTTCCAGTAGATACAAATACATCATTTTCTATTCTATATGTAACAATTGTGTTGGGGATTCATATCATTGTGCTTTACCAGCTCTTGCTGCAAATAAGAGGTTGTCAGAGCTGTTCTCTGCTGCTGGGCCCCTTGTTCCTCGCTTTAATTTCACTGTTATAACAAGCAGGAGGTAACAGGAGGACATATAACTTTCAAAGACGTCCATGAGCTGTATTTGACTTTTGTCCATGTCAAATTCCTAATTCTGTAGCTTAATATACATAGCACCACACAGTCACCACATGAGTAGGCAGACCAGGGAGTGCAACACCAATTATTAGCTTGAACTGTTCTAGTGAGGTTGGNTTTTGTTTGGTTGGGGTTTTTTGTCACAGTCCACAAAAAGTATCTGAGAAGAAAGGGAGCAGTGGTCTGTAAAATATATTACCAGTACATGCTCTTATCTGCAATACTGACATGGTACTGCCTGATCCAGTACTCAGTGGAAAACAATTTCTCAGCAAAGAGTTACAGATTGCAGTAGGGTTGCTGCCAGAGCAGAATGTCAGCTTAAGCAACAGAGCCTTGAATCCAGCACGGCTATCATGAATCCTTGCTGGAGGATACCCCACTAGGCTTTAAATTTTGATGCACTGCAGAACTGCCAACTCTTTCTTACTCACCTTCAATCATTCATTACTTTGTATGTCACAACTTTTTAATCATGAATCTCAGTAGAGAATTTATGAGCAACTCCACGCATCCATAAGTACATCCCTTACATTCTCCTCTTGAAGCTAATTTTATAACCCTGTGTAAAAGAAGCTGACAATGAGATCATCTGTAAGGGAGTTCTGGATCATTTCATTATTACTGGAAACACAATCAAGGGAAGAAGAGACCATTTGGAGTATATTTTTGCCAATCTTCCATCATATAGTGACACACAGTCCCTGACATCTACATTCTTGCATAAATTCTGCTATTTCTTTCCTTCTTTCCCTCTATTAAATGACATCCCAGGAAAAATCAGAGTCTGAACTTCTGTGGAACAGTTATATTTAATGTTAATTTGTAGTGCCACAACAACTGGGGGTTTCTCCCCTTTGGATAATAGGAAAAATGTGGCTTTCAGGAGCACAAGACTAGTGAGAAACAGTGAAGGTATGAATGCTTGCCTCTTGTTTTGCTGAAGAAAAAAACAGTCTTCACTCTCTCAGACCAGGTCAGAAAGCTAGGCTTATCAGAAGTCATGTGTTCTGAACAAAGCTTTTTATCGGTAGCTTGACCTAATAAAGATATTTGTAGAGGGGACTTTGTGCTTTGGATAGCTGGCAAACATAGGTCAGAACAGATCAGTTCAGCTAGGGGTTCAGATAGAGCCTCAGTAATCAAAATGTACATGGTGTTCAAGAAGATGGAGTGACAGGACCATGATGGTCTCAGCTTGGTGTAAATTTAACAAAACTAGGGGGCAGAGCTAGCCTAAATATCTTGAAGACAGGTAAATGCAGTTATTGTGAAATGTGCTGTCTACCAACTGTCCCCTAAGAAGAGGCAGTGTACCTCTAAATCCCCAGGCAGAAACAATTCCCCAGGCAGCAATAAACTTCAGCTCTGATTGAGCCAAATCATTCCCAGGTGTTCAGTTTTCTCTATATTACTACTGATATTGTCAACAAGACTGCCGTTACTGCTAAATCTTTGTTTAGTGTCAACTGGACTTGTGAGGTCCAAGGGGAATTGGATCTTTTCTTGGGAAATCCTAGGCATGACAGGATACAACCTTAGGGAATAATTTTGATTCAGCTTTACAGGGAGGATAATTGTGTTCAGGGAATTCAGATGCTGGTGGAAAGCCTTGTGTTGAGTCCTGCCCAAACGCAGATGTCCAAGAACACAACAGCTGCAAATAATGAATCACATTTCCATTGATAACCATATGGGGTTTTTTCCCCTCTCAGATTTGTTTTCTTGTGGTTTAACCCCAGCCAGCAGCCAAGCCCCATGGAGATGCTCCCTCATGAGCAGGACTGGGAAGAGAATCAGAAAGGCAAAAGCTGCAAAACTCATGGGTTGAGATGCAGACAGTTCAACAGGGAAAGCAAAAGCCACACATACAAGCAAAGCAAAACAAGGAATGAATTCAGTGCTTCCTGTGGCTGGGCAGGTGCTCAGCCATCCCCAGTAAAGCAGGGCCCCATCACACTAATGTCACTTCAGAATACAAACCCCATCACTCCAAATATCCCTACCTTCCGCCTCCTTCTTCCCACTTTATACACTGAGCCTGATGTCACAAGGTCTGGAATATCCCTTTGGTCATTTGGGGTCACCTGTTCTGTCTGTGCCTTTTTGCAACTTCCCAGGTACCCCCAGCCCTTTCCCCAGCGTGGCAGTGTGAAAATCAGGAAAGGCCTTGGCTCTGTGCAATCCCTGCTCATCAATAACAAAAACATCTCTGAATTATCAACCCTGGGTTCAGCACAAATCCAAAACATAGTCCCATACCTACCACTGGGAAGAAAACTAACTCTACACCAGCCAAAACCAGCACAGAACCTCAGAATCAAAGTTGAGAAAGATACAAAGAGAAGATCAAAAAGAAAAAGCTCTTTCCAAAAGCGCAGCAGCTCAGAGGCCACTATGCAAGATTGCACTACCATGTGATTGCACTGCCGTTGTACTGCAGCTGTTCACTGGGAGTAAAGCAGAGGTACAGAATCTAAGTATGGGGGCCGTGGGTCTGTTCTTTCATCTCTGAGATACTCCTCACTTTCCCAAATTAATATGTGGTGCAATCACTGCTCTCTATCACAGTGATTTCCCAGACATGCTTAAGAGATGGGGAATGTCAGATAAAGACAATATCACAGTAAAAGTTAATTGTTCAAACAGGATCAAAGTGAGAAATTTCCCAACGATCCTTCAGATAGAAAGCATGAACTCATAGTGTATAGCTGTAAAAATTACTCCCTTAGTAAAACAGCCACAGTGTCCAGGCAAAGGTCCCTTCATTTTCTCCCAAAAGATCCAGATAAAAGTATGAAGAAAAAAGAATAATATAAAAGCAGCAAAATGCACTAAATGGAGCAGTCCCTTGTTCCAGGACTTCTTGTAACTTTTCACCCTAATTCTAATGCTCTGGGTTGCCAGGGAGTCAGAGAAAAGCAGACCTGTAAATGTATTGATTCCTCACAAAATTATTACCCGCAGAACAAGCAGTACTAATATTTAGTCTTGCTCATCTCCTTTCCACCAGAGAAGATAGTGCAGGGAAAGCCTTGAAAATATGTTGCTGCCAGGTATATATCTGGAAAACAGGCTTTCTGTCTTGGAGATGGGGGTGCATTCCCCTGGGAGGGGAGCTCCAGGTGGTGGCATCCTTTATGGTGAACCAGTATATTGTGCTCCCTGACTTCTTGTGGACTTTGTTGTGGCCATAACTTTGACACAACTCTTGGTATCTCCTGTTCTTATATGTTTTGTAAAAATTATATAAGCTTCTGCCATAGCACCATTGATTGGAACAAGAATGCAGAAAGGTTTTGCTGTTATGACACCTCCTGCTATTGTCCATAAAATAAAAGGCTCATCAAGGCAAGTTTACAAGCAATTTTATAATAGACATTCGTGTGCATGTCTATTATATAATAGATGATGCATCTGTTATGTAGAAGACATACATGTGTATACCTATTATAAAAAGCTCTGCTTTACAGGAGAGGTAGCATCTTTTATTAGCAAGCTGATACAGTTTGTAAAAGTCAGGTAAGATCATCCAGTCCCTTCATCAAGCCAGACAAAAGTACCAAGCTCCATGCCAAACAGATGTCAGAAAAGATACCTGCCGACACCATTCCTCCTATTGCCACACAGGCAGTAACATGTCTTGCACTGGATTGTCAGTTGTTCCAGATAAAAAGTGACATTTTATACTAAAATAACTTTTTGGAATAAAGCAGTATGAAAATGAGCTGCATTAAGCATTCTCTTCTATACTGTTGTTATGTACTTCTAAATACAAAATACCTGAACCACAGACTACATATCAGACCTAGGTTCAGTTTGTCCATGCACATAACAAAGGAAAGCAAATATCTAATTGAGAAAAAAGTTATGCCTTCAGAAGATGTGATTGATCACAGTAGCCACAGAAAAGGAGAAAATATTCGGCACTTTGCAGGTTGGGTATTAAAAATATTACACCATGACTTTTATGATAAAGAAAGAAAGAGCTTTTTTTTTTCAAACTAGAATAAAACTGTACATACATTTCTAGACTAAAATATCCTTAAACCCCTTAATAAGAAAAACAACCGCATGAAAATATGCAGGCATGTTCTGGGACGGACACTGTCTTCTGTCCCTTGTAGTAGGCAGTACAAAACTATGCAAGAGAAAATCTCCTACTCAGTCTATCATTTCTAAAACAGGTTTTCAGTACAGATCACATATTCAGGCATCTCAGCCCCACCAACAGCAGATGGAGTGTCTGTGCCCCCTTCCCGTCCTTGCTGAGAAGGCAGGCAAGGCATATTGAGGGAGACATGAAAGAATAGGGGCAATGTTCTACCTGGAATAACCTTGCCCTGGACATGCAGTCTCCTCAGGTTTTGGGAGTGGTTCTTCACCACAAACCATCTGTAAGCAGCTGTTCTGTGCCTAGAGCAGTGGCTGTGCTTCCAGCTCCTGTTGTAACTTGTGTGAGCTCCCCTGAAGAGCTCATTAAGGCACCTGGTTTAAGTGGTAAAATGAAAGAAATTTCCATCATTTATTAGAAGACATAATTGTAAAACTGGTATTAAGGACTTTAAGGGATTATAGAAAATCCTCCAGGCGCTTGAAAAAAAAACCCCTCCATTAGGAAGGCCTGGAAAGATTGCTTTTTCAGCTAGTTTTCCTGTATAACTCATAAATATTGCCTGTCAAATCCCAAACTCTTTACCCAGACAAACTCCTGCTGAGCAAATGGAATTTTGCCAGAGGAAGGACTGAATAAGGTTTTCTGCAGTTAACTCTCTGAGCCTGGCACTGAAGGGCTCATTGTCATGATAATGCTACCTACTATCACTGAATCTGACAGGGTCTGATACATTTTTATACACTGTCCATGTGTGTTTGTTTAGTTTGGGAATTCGTTTGTCACCAAATATACACAATGCACTGGTCAAATTCGTGTTTGCCCCACACACCTCTATAATTCATGCATTGTTATTTTCCATCATTTTTGTGCCAGGTAAGGATACAATTGCAAGAGTTCGGTTTTTTTTTTTTGGTAACTGTCAAGCTTTCTTCAATTTGTGGTTCTCCTAAAGACAGAACACTACTGACAATAACTTTGCTATCCTTAACTGTCTTTTATGAATCCCTTAGAGGCATCCCTTAAGAGTTGCTGTATCACAAAGCTGAAAAACAGTGCTATCTAAAACTATTTCCTTTCAAGTACTAAAGTTGCAGACATATGTAGTCCACAGGCTAGGTAATTTTTAAAACTTTACAACAAAAGGCAAGATTCTGATGTTTTTACTTTCCCTTTGACAGAAAGGTTTTCTGTGGGTCCACCCCCGCAATGAAGTACCATAAGATAAATAAGAGCATTATCATGCAACTTCAAATTATTGGTCTTTATCAATACTGTGTGCACAAGTATCTGCTGCAGTCTTGAAGCACTGCAGGACCTTGAAATTGTCCTGACCTGGATTTCGCTGGTACTGGGTAACTTCCCACTATTATTCCTCATAAATGAATTACACAGATTGTGTTTACCCTCTGTTGGAGGCACAGCACTGTGTGTTATTGTTATGTCTAATGTCAGCATTTTCTCAGAGCAGAACCAGACAAAAATAAATTGGCTGAGATTAACCTAACACACTTGAACTTCACAGGCCCACATGAATTCCAGAAGTAGTAAATTACAAAAGAAAGTAAATCTAAGTGTTTTGTGCGCAAAAAGTTCAGCTTAAGTGCTCTGAGAGGACTCAGTTCCCATTTCACCCATGAAAGAGGTGTCTTGGTCAGATGCCAATTCAGTTAAATGCATGAAAGTCCAATTCTTCCATAAGACATGAACGAGTAGATACTACTTGGATGATCTAATATCATTTCAGTGGGCTTGATGTAAAATCCTGAACAGACTGAAGTCTGACACCTGAAACCAAACATCTGAATCATGAGCATGAGGTCTGCTCCCCTTTTCTGTGCATTTTGAAGGCACTGGGCTGTTTTCTGCACTGATCTAGTGCACTGAGGACAGCAGTAAAGCAGCTACGTCAGTTAGAACATTGTCACACTATTCTCTTTCAGTGGCATTTAAAAGGAAGTGTGAAAATTTCAGAATAGAAGGCCTTAAATTATACTTAGCAACACAAATGAGTGACTTGATTTCCAAATGAATTGGACACCTGAAAGTTCTCATTCAGCTGTTGTTATTTAGCACCCTAGAAAATAAAGCCACTAATTTGTACAAGCTAATTACACATATGATACACAGAGGAATGTGTGCGTGCAAATAGTCATCCCCCTATGCTCTTTCTGTCTTCACCCAGCAAAACTGACGTGTCAGAGAAGATGCAAGAGAGAGCCTGAACTCAATAAATGGCAGATGGAAGGATGAGCTCAATTTAACACAGATGATAGTCTGGATCCCTGGATGCCACACACTTTATTCATAGAATCATAGAATCAGCTGAGTTCGAAGGGACTCATCAGGATCATCGAGTCCAGCTCCCGGCCCTGCACAGGACACCCCAAGGGTCACACCATGTGCCTGAGAATGTTGTCCAAATTCTTCTTGAACTCTGTCAGGCTGTGCTGTGGCCAATTCTGCGGGGAGCCTGTTCCACTTCCCAAACACCCTCTGGGAGAAAAACTTTTTCCTGATATCCAGCCTAAACCTCTCCTGGCAGAACTTTAGGCCATTCCCTTGGGTCCTGTCAATGGTCACCCCAGAGAAGAGATCAGTGCCTGCCCCTCCTCTTCCCCTCACAAGCAGGTTGCAGACCCCAGTGAGATCTCCCCTCAGTCTCCTTCAGGCTGAACAGACAAAGTGCCCTCAGTCACTCATACAGCTTCTCTTCAAGGCCCTTCACCGTCCTTGTGGCCTCCTTTGGACAGTGTCTGACAGCTTAATGCCTTTTTTCATATTGCGGTGCCCCAAACTCGAGGTGAGGCCAGCCCAGTGCAGAGCAGATGAACAGCAAAGAACTAAATGTATTCTAGTGCAAGCAAATTCCGATGGATCTGGCATATATTGCCTGTTCTCTCTCTTTGCAGTGTGCATGACAATGAGTTTGCAAAATTCCTGTAGAAGTTGATCTTATAACAGGATCTTCTTACGTACACAAGAGGTGACTGGAGTGGGGTTTATGGCTCTGTGTTTAGGTACCAGTGATGCACGTCTCTGCCTGTGAGCTGGGTGTGCACCCACCCCTGCCAGTTGGTGAAGTCCTAGTCTATTGAAAGACTATAGAAAGCAATCAATCTGACCAAAGATAGGTGTGTGTTTTAGGATCAGATTAATCAATTTCTCATCTCCACTACTTAGGCAGACCCTACACACAAGGCATGCATCACTTTCAAGGTTTTCCTTGAAAGCTTACACCCATCTTCATTTAGTTGCCAGAAATCTTTGTGAAAAGTCAGCCATCTTCTTGGAATTTTGTTTTGTCTCAACATTTCCTCTCCCATTTCCCTTTGTGAGACTGATATTCTTGCAGACCAATCCCCTTGTCTGACCTTCCACATTTCTCACTGTTGCAATCCCATTCTATTCTCCCCTCTTACCATGTTTCTCAGTTGTCTTGCTTGCAAATGCGAGCCTAAGAACCATCATATAAATTACAGTGTTACCCCTTTAGTCTGCAGCTGTCTCATTCTAGCCAACCCAAAAGTTCAGCAAGCTTCTCCCAGGGAACATCACCTTCAGTCCAAGCTGTCTCTGGGCCCTCATGTTCAAGTCCTGATAAATGTCAAGGATATTCTTTTCAGGAGTATATAGTATAACTGGACCCTGATCCATGACATGTGTACCTTTCAGCACTTTTCACTACATACAGCAGCACACAGAGAGAGCTCAGCCCTGATCTCCATTTTCAAACTAAAAGATAGACCTACAAAAATAACAGAAGGCCGAATCTTTTTATCATGTCTTTTCCAGGAAGTAACTTCACAGGGAGAAATGTTACTTTTCCAAATGATTGCTGGCTACTCTACAGAATAATTATGCAGCCTGCAGAAGGATGCAGAGCTTGTAAAAGACTGCTGCACATACTCGTGTGTTTTTTCTAAGACATTTTTTCATTCAACTTTTTTTTGGATATGCATGACAGAATTCACCCTCATTTTAATGTGGTATGCATCTAGTTTTCTTGTTTCAACAAGCACGTGGAAGATACCATTTTCCACATTATTTTTTGAGGGCTTTAGAAAAAATTGATACATACCCAACCAAATCTGAATATATTCTTCTCACTCCTGTCTCTGATTGAGTCCAGCATATTTTGAGACATGCTTTAACAACAAAGCCAGGTTGTTTTACACCTACAGCTGAGGAGAGAAGAGCTGTTAAAATAATTCTTTTGAAGTATCCTATGGCCATAACTCTTAATTCTTCATTGTCTCTAATATTCTCCTTCTAAAGCCTGTTCTCATCAATAATGCTGGAGTGAAATGGCTGTGAGCCAAAACTGGGAAACAGCACATACTTCTCCAAGCCTTTTCCATTTCCTGGGTTCCATCACAGTGATGTATGTGTGTCCAGAACAGTGGTGGATGGGGAGGGGAAATGATTGGGTAGGTTGGTCTCCTGCTAAAAATATTCCTGTTAGTACAGGAGGCAGTAAGAGCAGCTGTATCAGGATATTATACCAAAGGACTGACAAATCCATGAGCTCTTTCTCCTGTGGTATCAGTACTTTAAGAGTGTACTTTCCATAAGTCTTGATGAAATGGTCAAATTTCTGTGTAATAATTTGTAAAATGCCCTTCCAAACAATATCACCCCTCATTTGAAATTTTACTGGAATCCTGTTGGCTTGCTGATTAGTGTGAGTTCTTACAAATGCTCCTAACAAATGCACCAAATTAAAACATTTGACATGGCAACTTCACTGTGAAACCCACAGATTCTGCAAGGCTTCCCTCAACTACCCTTACGACTTGTCATCTTTGTTACACGGTGCTTTTCAGCTGTTTCATTGTCCTTGATAAAAGATGGAAAGCAAAGAATTACTGAACAAGGAAGGTAGTTGAAAAAGGTTTTATTCTATTATCTCTCTGCTAACGAAAGTCCACATTTTCCATATACCTCTTTTACACATTTGCTATATACACTACCCTAATCATTGCTTCAGTAATTTACTTCATCTCTGTATTACAAGTAAAGTAAATTATTTCTGCAGAAATGTTGTAAACACATTTATTTTCACTCATGCCTATTTTCACTTCCATCTATTTTCACTTCAGAAATGTTAAATGACAAGACTGAACAGTCAATGTGTCAATTTTAAATATTAGAGAATCTTAGTATGTATAATTCAATTTGTAAGTGCTGTGACAATGTTTTCCTACAGAAATATTCATAAATTTAAAAGGAGGGGCAAAATTAATTCCTGACTTATCTACTTCTGAGGACAGCAACTCAAAACAGTGAAATTCAATGGATGCGGAAGTGGAGGACCCTCAGTGATGGGCAGCGATCAACCAGTGCTGTGGATCAAACCGTGTCCTTGCTCCAGTCTTGATGACTGGGAAAGGACAAATGCTGTCAATAGTGCCTTGCAGTGCCATCAGGCCATCTGCTTGCACAGCTCAGGTGCAGGAGGACTGCTGCAAGGCATCTCATTTGCTGGGCAGGGAGGTAACATATGGAGCCCTCACATCAACACCTGTCCAATATAAACCTGCAGCCACACCTCCCACGCCACCCGGCGCCTTTCCTACCCTTTTTTAGGCAGGTGCAAGTGCAGACGCAGGTTTGAAATGTGCTAAAGCAGGTGCTTTTCAGAGTTCAGACCTCTCTGCATCACAGTGTGCCTGCCAGGCCAAGCATCACCTTGTAGCACACAGCTGGGCATTCTCTCACAGTCCCTACCCAGGGGTGTTAGGAAACACTACAGGTGTGGTGGGATCAGCTGCATGCTAGGCTGGGATTATTCACTAGTCTCAGCTCTTGATATCACTTAGGGATATCATGAGCAAAGAAAATGGAGAGCAGCAATGGGTGCTGACAGCACTTTCTCAGACTCTCCTGATTTCCTGTTTCTGTCACTGGCCCCTCTGTACCAGGAAGAAATGGCAGAGTGTTGTGAGAATACAAGGAGAGACAGGTGGCGCAGGGATTAACCTGCAGGAAAGTCTGTAAGCGAGTAGATTGCAAAATAACTGAAAGTAAATATTGGCTTAATGACTATATAAACATATGTCTCTCCCTTCTTCTCAGAGCCATGAGGGAGACACGGGCGAGTATGAAACCAGTCTCCATGGCAGTGCGGCTGAGACACTGCCCTGGTGTCATTGAAACCCCCTCACTGTTAATCAACAGCAGAGATGGAAACGTTAACAGCAGAGAGACAGAGAAACAGAGCTCAACCCATATGCAGCACCTGCTTCTAAGAACCATCTAGTGGCTGCATCTTAAAAATCAGGACGGGGCTGTCTAAACCCATTAAGGCACTTAGCATACAGATGTGCAGCAGACCTGTCATTTTGGGTTAGGGAGAAAAGAGAACAAGACACTCTGCACACTGAGAAAATATATGAAATTACAGACAGTTTAAGTCAGACTGTGCAGTTCATGGCCTGTCAACTTCTCCATTTAACATCCATTTTCAAGATTCAACTGATAAATTTGCCCTGAGCTCAGTCTTGCACAGAAAGTTTTGGAAAAGGGCAGGCAAGCAATCTTCCATTATGCCTTTCTTCACAAGCATTTGAAAACAATTGTGAAGCCATTTTAAACTTCAGTAGTGCAAGGGGATATCTACTTTACAGTAACTGGGTAAGGATTAACAAAGCTAGGATGTGGACAACATGAATACCTACAGCAATGAGGCACTATGAAATGCAAGTAAATATTTGGATTGGAGACTGCAGTTGAACAACCAAAACAGATTTCTATATACTAGAAAGTGTAACAGTGAAGACAATAAAAAAGTGAGCGTAGATTAAGAATGTTACCCATGAACAGAGAAGCTGTTTTGTTGGCGGTGAGAGGGTTTTCTGCTTTTCACCCTTAAAACAATTTCACTTTTGGTGTAGCTCTTCAGAAAGCGTTGTACCTTGTTCAGGAATTAATTTGGTCACTTGTTATGCTGCTGAGCTTGCTCTGCTAACTGTTGCCTCTGTGGGTATTTGGAAAGTAATGAAAACTCCAGTTCAAGAAGTTTTGCTGTGCAACTCTGAAACAATTCGTGGTATTTTTTTTCAGATTGGGGTGCTAAGAATAGAGAAGGTCACTTCATGAATGTGATCAAAAATGGGTAGTACCCCTTTTGCAGGTGATAGTGAAAATGTGCTACTTAACCCATGAAATTACTGTGGGTCACTTACTGTACTCTACTGTCACTCTCACAGAGGTGACCAAAGATTGGCAATACATGGTCACCAGTCACCAGCCAATGCAATACAAACTACCAGGCTCAGAAAGAAGATGGAAATGAAATTTCTGTGGAAACAAGTTTTCCTTGAAGAACTACTGGTGTGTATCTAACCTTTTGAGTGCTACGCCTGCAGGACTCCTGATTCCTCTGGGCTGAAACTATGAATACTTGATCCTTAAATGCATTCCCTTGTGGATCCACCCAAAGCTCTCACCTGGTCTCACCACAGACGCATTTTAAAGGATTGTTTAGGTTGATGGGGATTGTACTTGGGCATAAATACCCAGGCTCTGGCATGGCTCTTTCCCAGGAGCTGCAGGTCAATGCTGCTCCTGGTGCTGTTTCCAAGAGCAAAATAACCCCCCAAAACATCATACAAAGAAGTATCATCTGTCAAAGAGTAGTGACAGATAAATAATGCTTCTATTCCTATTGACAGTTGTTGCAAACAGAGGTGGGAACCTCGCTGATGCTGGTCAGGTTGAAAAGAAAAGCCATTCAAGTTTTAACATCAGGACACAAAAAGATCGTAGTTTAGGGAATGAATGGTTTAAAGCAAAGAGAACATTCTTTGTACATAAAGCTCGGTAGGAAAAACTGGAAAGGTTTAATGGGAAGTTAATGATGTGCTAGAATGTAACCTGTACAGCTGTCAGTAGAAAACCACCACCAACTACTCTCTATGATGCACTTTCAGTTTCCCTTTTAGGGTTTGTCAGGGTTCCTCTGCCTTCAGAGTTGTAACTCACTTTTCAAAAGATAACTATTCTCTCCAGCATATTTTTTCCCAGTCTTCCTCTATGTTTCTTCAACAAAGTCCCTGACCAGCCTAGGTTTGAATCCTTTCATTCTCTCGTTTGCTAAGTCTCTCTTTCCCCCTATAATTTCTCTTTCCTGCTCTCTTTTCCTTCAAGCTATCACAATAGCACTAGTCCACAAACAATCCATAGTTCCTCTTTCTTACCTCTGTTGCCCCTCCATTAGAACAGAGTCTCTTGTTCAGTCAAATTGACCTTATTAGTGTTCCATCATATTTACTGGAATTTCGGCTCTTACATGGAAATATGACTGGGCCATCCATAATGAGCCCTGATAGTAGCTGCCCTCTGGGTCTTTAAATAACATGTCAAGCATTTTTCCTTCTTAGATTATTTGCACTGCATTGATTTAAAGCCACTGGTGATGCACAGAAGAGGACCAGCAGGGTGAGGGTGACCGCAGTTCTTCAGTACAATCATTTGTAGAGTGGATTAAGAGAGGTATGTTATCTGCAGCATGATTAACTGTATCAAAGGTGCTAGCAGATAGCTCTGGAGTTTGACCTTCTATTTTGACAAAAGCTTTTTAGAGACCTGCTATCAAATAATTGCACAAATATTGAGTGGGCAGTACATATAGCTACTTATTTTTGTGCCTGGTGAGTTGTGTGAAGGCTGAGAGCTCTTTCCTGCAGAGAAAAATTTATGGAGTCATAGAATGGTTTGGGTTGAAGGGACCTTAAAGATCATCTTTAAGGGCAGGGACACCTTCCACTAGAACAGGTTACTCAGAGTTCTATCCAGCCTGGGCTTGAGCATCTCCAGCGATGGGGAGTTCATGATTTCTCTGGGTAACCTGTTCCAGTGCCTGAACATCCTTATAGTAAAATATTACTTCCTAATAACTAATCTAAACCTCCAGCCTTCACGTAGACTCACTCGTACTAGAAGGGACTCTAAATTCTTGCCAGAGCCTTCTCCAGGCTGAACAGCCCCAACTCTCTCAGCCCGCCCTCGTAAGAGACATTACTATGTCATAAGAAACAGATTACCATTCTCCACCAGAGTATAACAGTACTGAGAAGTGTCAACAAGTGGAACAATAGTGAGATGGTCCCTAAACTACTCCACAAGTTTCTGTTGACTACACTGCTTTATGCTGCCAAAAGAAAAGCTGTTTCAGAGCACTGCCTTCCGATCCACATCTGACAGCTCTCGAGCATCACTTCTCTGTGTCCCCATTGTCTGTGTGTGACATAAGAGTGGTAAATGGCAGTGCAACCCAAACCATCTCGCTTTTTTTTCTCTTTTTTCATGTTGTATGCCATCCAGGAGCCATACTCTGAGGGAAGTGAATGGGGAAAAGTGCATCAAGTCAGAGGGCAGCTGTAGTATCAACTATCTCTTTTCCTCATAGCATTCTTGCCTGGCTTGAGCTTCCAGCAGCAACTCTCGAAATGCAGCAGCAATCCAAGTTTATTATAGCAGATGATACTAATACTGTCTTCTTTTTATGTAGGATAAGAATAACTTTTATTTCTGCCTGAGGTCAGCCATATTTCTAAACTCTTCAGAATGTTTGCACTAAAATATTTACACAGGTAAGAATTACATGGCAAAAGCTTATTATGCTATGACATATAATAGATTGTGATTTTACATATACAGAATCAGATTCTTTATATGTATAAAATCACAAAAGAACTCTTTTAACTGCTGTAGCTGGGTAAAATTACCACAAATAATTTCCTTTTTTTTCCCCAGCTGTTTAGTTATCAAAACTCCATATCCAACAGTCTCTATGGGGTAGATAAGTACAAATTTAACAATTCCACATATGCAGTAGAATTAAAAAAAATTGAGAACTTGAGTGCACTGAAAAAAAATACATCATTTGTGATACATGTTTACTCAGACTGAGGGATTTCACTGTCATACGTTACAGCAAAACTCCCAACACAGGAAGGACACGGAGCTGTTGGAGTGAGTCCAGAGGAGGCCACCAAGGTGATCAGAGGGAGGGAAAACCTCTGCTATGAGGAAAGGCTGAGAGAATTGGAATTGTTCAGCCTGGAACAGAGGAGGCTTTGGAATGACTTCATTGTGGCCTTCCAGTCCCTGAATGGACTCCACAAGAAAGATGGAGAGGGATTATTTACAAGAGCATGGAGTGACAGGACAAGGGGGAATGGATTCAAACTGAAATAGCAGGTTCAGATCAGATATTAGGAAGAATGTCTCTACTGTGAGGGTGATGAGGCACTGGCACAGGTTGCCCCGAGAAGCTGTGGCTGCCCCATCCCTGGAAGTGGTCAAGGTCAGACGGGGCTTGGAGCAACCTTGGATAGTGGAAGGTGTCCCTGGACATGGCAGGAGGGGTTAGAACCAGATGATCTTTCAGGTCCCTTCAGCCCAGGCCATTCTGTGATTCATTGGACACTTCATGACATGGTGGACTCTACCAGGAACTCAGCATTTAGATTAGGGCAGCATCAGAATCATGGTTCTCAGCCAGAATCATCACCCGAGTACTGCACTGACCTCTTGTACACACCAAGCAGCCACCTGAAGCTGGACTCAAACAGGCCAGAACCGGAGAAGAAGTGTCAGGGAATTGTTCAGGAAACTGAATTTGTTCTTTTTCTCATTAACGGGCCAATAGGGACCTTGTGTGTGTCAGGCCAGCTACTGCACAGGAGCACATCAATAGCAACAGTGGCAAGAAATGCCTCCCTCCATCTTTAAGCCAAAAACTCTGTGTCATTTCCTCTTGGACCAGAGCCTTGCTACCATGATTCATGCTCTGCTTGGTTACTACAACCCACTGCATCTGGAGCTGCACAGATGCAGAATAAAAAGCTACAAAATGAGACACAATCATGAGAATCCTGACTGAGGAATAACTTTGTCTACAAGACTGGGGTGAGATATTCTGGTACATTGAAAATGTCATTTCAAATAAAGTCTTGTCCAGCCATTTTTTCTTGAGCAGATCATAATGGAACCATGGAGAAGTAAGGGGGAGGTCTTTTATGTCAGCAACCAAGTCATTAACAGAATGGGTGAGCATATTTAATATTACTCTCATGTTTACTTCCATTGTCTAGATATACCAGTGAGAAAATTGCAGAGAGATGGAAGGCAGATATCTATTTTTCTCATGCAAGGGAGTTTGCATTACTTACACAGCCTCTAGAGCTTATGGTGTACTTTTTGCCCATAAGCACTAAATTCAGCTAAGAAATAGCATTTTGGACACAATTGTCTTTGACTCACGTAGTGGATCTGAGTCCAGCTCAATTTCTCTCCAGACTGGGGAAATCTGAATTTTATCAGCTTCATGAATCACTACCAGCTTTCCTCGCTTGACTCCAGAGTAACCCTATTTCCATTCTTTGGACATGAACCCACTCAGAAACAATGTGAAATAATGGGTGGAGGGTCCTTGTGATGCAGTGCCTGGTTGTGAAGAAGGGTTAGTCATCTAGAGACTGACAAAAGTCTTAACAAGAGAGCTGATGTCCAGTTCTGCAGAGGAGAACACTGAGTACAGCCTGTTCCAAGCCAAGTACTGTCTTCCAGGCAAACTGATCCCACTTCCTGTCATTTTTATGTAGTAGCTACAACACCTTGCAAAAATTATGGCTTGAAGCTGCACAAACCAGGTATAAAGGAACAAATTACCACAGCAAATGGAGCAGTAGCTACAGATGATGATGTAAAGTGGATGTACTTGTATGTACATAAGAGGTTCAACTTAGTAGCTTTTAAATATATGTTAGCATTCTAACAGGGTTTTGCCTAATGTTCTTATGCTAATATCAGGCCAGGCAGAACCATGCTGTATGAATGTTATTCATCAGTGTCAGTCAAACCAGTCATAATCAGAGTATAGCATTCTCTTTAAAATATATTTTGCTGTTATTGAGCTCATGCCTAATCAAATATTATGAAAGAGTAGTTCCCAAACACTGCCACTGCAGATTTAGGTGAGGTTGAACAAAGGATAGCCATTAAAATGAAGCAATTTGGTTTAATGGTCTCTAGTCATTCAGCATGGAAAGCCTTATCAAAACATCTGACAGTGACTATCTTACTTTATTTCCTGAGTTTAAATATGATTCACACTACAACCAAAGTTGATTTTGTCAACTCTACTACAACATTTTTAATTGGGGGGGTGGGGGGTGGGTAGAGAAGAGAGTGAGAGAAAAAAGATATATAAATAGTTAGTCAAGGAATCTGTATTTAATCTAGCTAAATAGGTTCACAAATCATACTACTGGCAGACAGAGTATAAAATCTTCAGAGATGTTGAGTCTAGATGTAAGTTCCTAAATGCCTAGTCACTTTAAAAAACAGGATGTAGGCTCCCAGCTCACTGCACTGAGTGTCTTACACCTAATTTGTGTGCACTTTCCTTTCCACTCAACCCCCTGGCCGCAGGGTAAACAACTGGAGAGAAATTTACAAAAGGATGAAACATCTAATCCCAAGCCTCTAATCACCACTTTCTAATTTTAAGCAAAACAGTGCATATCTTTCAAAGCTCTGCCTCACTATTACTTATGCAGAAAGACACCTAAATATTAAGACACCTGCATTGTGGTGTGTCTTTGGCGAGGCTTAAGCAAGAAGCAGCTTCATCAGCGCACTCAGGGACAAGATCTAACAAGGTTTTTCGTTCCTCTGACTCCACCCTACCCATTTTCTACCCCCATTCCTGTATCTGCAGCGTTCTCACACAATATCCCATTTTCAAACACCTAATCCTGAAACTAACTTCAGGTCAGAAGCTTCAGCACTGCCCTCTGACAGCCAGAGTCTGGGCTTGTGCATCAATGCCAGCTGTACTGCTGTTGGAATAACCTTTTTGAAGAAAATCAATCTCCTTTAAACAGAGAAGAGCCACGATTCCTATACCTTCAGATCCTGCACTTCTCATTCTTGTTTTTCTCTGGTCTAACCTGAATCCAGGGCTTCATTGTATTTACTCCCCTGCTCCTACTGGCCAATGAGAAGGGAGAACATCAACCACAAAAAACAGAAGACCCTCTGATCATGGCAAAACCTGGTGAGATATCTCTGTTGCTATGATGAATTTCTCAGTTTTTAAAGGTGAGTGTACGGTAGTCGCTATGAACAAGCCAAGCACAGTGAGTGTGAGATGACCACCTAGGCTATGTACAATGAGCACCTTCACTTGCATAGGCTGAGCAATGATTACTGTACAAGTTAATTAGCTGGTTGCTGCCCTGATGCTGAGAATTCCTTCAGACTGGCTAGTTCTCATTCTGAAAAAAAAAAAAAGGTCTTATTTGGCACTTTCTTGATTCTCCAAGGAATGTCCGGTCAACAACATTAAAGCAAGGTGTCAGCCAGGGACAGTTTTTGGGACAATTGCTGCTCCATTGTTCACATTGCCAAACAAGCCTTCCCAGAGTACTCATTTATCAACTGTCTGAACCACATTTTACATTCAGAGGTGTCTAACACTGTGAATGAAACATGATGGTGGCAACACTTGGACAAAGACTAAACTTCCCCTGCTGCTGACAGGTTGGAAAGCAGAGAGCTCTGTACATCATTGACTGGGATTCCCACTATTGAGGGTGAGAACAATCCTATTAATCTAAATGCAAAACTAATATTTAGAGACATTCTTAGGATAGGTAAGGAGAGGTTATCAGCTCTTGGCAGGTTGTACAGATGTATGCATGGTAGGTTTTCCCAGAGAGTGATCTCTAAAAGATACACCCCAGAAAAATTACTGTAAGAATTAAAGCTTCTTAACCTTTATTTGTGTTCTCCAAAACCCAACTTTTACACAACTTTGGAGTTTTACATTTCGTGGAGAGAAGGTATATCTCCCACAGACAGACTTTAGTATCCTACTGAAAGCAGGCATGTGTCTTCGGAAAACCTTTGTCAAAAATCTCTGGTGCCTGTGGCTTATTTAGCTTTTTCTCTGCAGATTGAGAAAATAGGAGCTAAAGATTTACATAAAAGGGACACTAAATAAAAGGTTTACAAATTACAGTACGTAACAACTCTATATCTGGAAGGAATATTGATATTCCTTCCTTTTTTGATTCTTTTCCCCTTCAGTTTTCTCAAAAAGCTCCTCAAAAGCAGGGCTAGTCAAAGCATCCATTAAATGATAGCAGCAGCGGGGCATGCCAAGGGAATAATATCTTGTGTGAATGTTTTAATTTAGTCATCATTTCTTGAAGTTCTTTATTCCATTGGAACTATGGAGAATGAAAAATTTTGCTCAGGTTTTATGTGTTAAAAACTGGCTTTGTTCCTTTGGCTTTTTGTATTTAAATTATAAAACCGGACCCTTTCAGCAGAAAATATCTTGCCAACAGTAAAATCTTTTTGTGGAAAGTCAGTTTCCAAGAAAGAATGTTGATTTTTTGACTGGCTGTTCTTAGCATTGATCTTTCCCTACCAGTGTGGAACATAATGTCAGTGAATTATCACACAGAAGGAAATTGTTTTCTTTTCTCACTGTAGTAATCACTAGGCCAGCTTGTCTCAAACAATATGAGTGACACCATTTAATTTGGACCTGAATTGATTTAATCCACAGTCAGGCTGATGAATAAAATGTTGACATAGAAACACTGAAACTGAGCTAAAACAAAAGAACTTAACATATACTGAAAAACTTCAAGTCTGGAAATGCTGGACATTCAAGCTTGAGCGGGTTGAATGAACTTAGTTATGGTCATCCACTTAAAATCTGGTTAAAAGGCTCATAATGAGAAAGAATTAATACAATACTGCTCATTTAGTTCCCATCAGCAAAACTGTCATTTTACCACTTCATGGCTCTGTCAGGTTATGTCACAGCCCTCTCACTTCAGGTCTTTCCAGTTAAATTAATACTTTATTGCTTATTAGCAGTGCTATTGTCCCACCAACAGCACACACCTAGACACCAGTCAGACCCATGATTAGATACAACAGGACTATTTGCCAACAGAAGAAAGGAATCACATTTAAACCCTTGAATCACTACAGCCTGGTTTAATGGATCTGAAAATAAATGCACAATCTGAAAATAAAAGCCTGCTTATCAGTTGTATTCTCCACAGAAGCAGTTGTGTAAGGTCAGAGTGAAACCTTGGCTCTGCCTTCCCAACACACTGAGCAGTCCAGCTGAACAGGCACAGTTGGTGTTTTTCTGCTGAGTTGTTGCAAAAATTTGATCCTGTCGGATAGCAGCATGAAGGAGTCTGACTCATATTCATAATGCTCCTGAGGTGCTCTGGGGTAATGGCAGTAATATGACTCTGTTTGCTTCGAACACTCAAGAGAGGTAGAAGAAAAACACCATAATATCGTATGTGTGGCCTTAAGCATTCTACAGCCATGGATAGACTGGAAACAAACAAACAGCAGAAAAAAATGTGGCCGTGCATTATTTAGGTAAGAGGCAGTAAAGGCTCAACAATCACCAGTGATTGCCTGCGACGGGAGATGGGCTCAGCCAGACATGAACACATCTGCCAGTGAAATATGCCTGGTTAGAAGTTAGCCGCTAATCTCTTCAGCAGAGTATTTACAGTCCTACTGTAGGCCTGGAAGAGTAGCTATGGAAGATTTTTAACAACTGAGAAGCTGTTTGCAATGAGGAGGTTAATGTATACATTTTATGATGAGCTGAAGTTTCTACTCTGCACAAAACTTCTAAGTTTTTCTGAGCATCCTAACACCTTTTTTTAATACTGAAGAAGGAAAACAGAAATCACCAGTACTGACAGGCAGTGTGAACCCTTGATTCCAGCAAAATCCACACAGGAAGACTGGAGAAGTTAGCCAAGAGAGGAGCCACAAAACTTCAATTATCCATTTGAAGTGTTTCAAATATCAGGGGCAACACCGGCAGAGGCTACAGACCCACTGCAGACCAAAATACTGGCCACAAAGTAGTCACTGCATGATCCTGTGCTTTAGCACAGAGGGCTGGAAATGCCACTTCAGCAGGCATTCCACATTCTGCTTATCCACAGCCCCAGCCCCCAGGCATGGGGTGGGTGAAGCTGATTTTCCCTTTGGAAGGACACACATCTTCACCTCAGCCACAGACTGGACAGGATGATGATCATTCCCTCTCAGTGTTACCAAACCATCTTGTCCTTTGTGTGTTACTTGGACAAAAACATCCCACCTGGAGATAGGTCTAACATGAGTAAATGTATCTAAGCATGAAAAAAGGTAAAGTAGCTGCCATGTGATAATCAGTTAAATTTGTTGTTATTCTATGCTGGCTCAGAGTGGCAGACAAAATACGAAAAAAGCATGTTTGACTTCTCTTTCTCCCATAACAATCTGCAGCTTAACTATAACATTCTCTTGTTGGCACCCTTTAATAAGGCTGAAATTCAAAAGAAAAGGATTATGAAGGAGGTGAATGCAGAAGATACAACTGTGAAAGTTCATAGTGGAGGAAGCTTTAGAAAAGTAAATGGATGTGACTCTGATGGCAGAAGTAGACTATGCCTGATGCAAGAAAACATAGTTATTAAAAATTAACTCCTAGCATTTATACTGAGAAAGAAAAAGTGCAAGAGGTTACATAAAAACCACTGTCAAGCAGTGCTGTTTGAAAAGAAATAGTTTGAAGTTTAAAGCATATTCCTGAGATAAGCAAAGCAGCAGGAGCTAATGGATAGAAAGGGGTTCCTCACTGCCTGCTCCGGTATCAGGACACACCCAAGGCTTGCTTTTTTTCTGGACACACTGCAGCAGTTTGATTTGCTGACCTACTTGGGTGGAACAATTTTCCAAGAAGACTCTGTCCAACAAGCCATAATCTGTATCGTGTGATATAGCCAAACAAAACTTCAATTTTGCCAGAAGCAAGACTGATTCAGTAGCAGGGGACTTAGCACAAGCTGACTGGGGTGGTGCTCTGATTCATCTGCAACACCGGCTAGGACAGGGGGACTCTATTCTTCACCACTGTCTGCCTGAAAGAAGGCAAGGACCAAGTCTCATTAGTCCTGGCCACCATCCTAGGAGGCAAAGTGCTGCAGAACTATAAAAATCATACAAATCCAGAAAAATAGGACTAGGAGGCATCTCAAGAAGCTATCTAATTCACCCCCTACCACTAGCACTGCACTTCTTGCTGCCACCATAAATGTAGCTGTTGAGGAAGTATTCACAGAAGAGAAAAATGTGAACCAAAGTGCATACATAGCCACCCACAGCAATGTTGAAGGAACGGGAAACTGAAACTCATTTACTACATATTCATTTTTGCCTTAGACTCTGTAGCTTTTGTAAGTCCAGTCTAAAAATAAAGTCAGAATGTTGGCTGATATTACAAAGAACTTGATGAAAGTACTACAGAGCTCTTGAAGAAAGAGTGATAAAATTATCCTTTTTTCCCCCACTGAGATTTTCACTCTATTTTTAACTCTGTTTGTTTCCCCCCTCTGAAATGTTATAATTACTGGAGAAGAAGAGCAAACTTTTGAAGGAGAAGCTGAAAATTTCCTGGTGTCACCAAAATTTTCAAATTGTACTTCTGGCTTCTTGGCAGTTTCCTTTATCTCTGGGTATAGAAACAACACAGCTTCAGGGCAAAGATCCCTCAGAAAATTAATACCTATTTTTGGTATTGTTTCTTTTTTTTTTTTTCTGGTCTTCTCAAAAGTAAATGTCCCAAATACAATGTTGTAAACTCTCAACAGTATTCTTCTTAAATATTGCAGTATTTTCATAAACAACTTCAGTCTGAAAAAAAAGAAAGAATTGTTAGGAAGCAAAGACAGACTGTAGCAGAAGCCAGAAACAAATCTGTTTTCTTGAAGACTCTTCAGTGACTAAAGGAGGCTCTCTTCACTTGCATCATTTTTCTGGTGTTTAGGTCAAAGCTATGACTGCATTTTTGTATCTGAAGAAGTTTCTTAGTGGCTGCATATAGAGCAATGTGCCAGAGTAGCTGGAGGGTTTTTCTAACATATTTTCTTTATTTATGAAATAGACACCTGCTGTTTACTTTAGGTTTCCCTGGAAGCCTTTGTAAGATTGAATAAGGCAGTGGTTCATGTCATATATCTTCTAGATCTTTTTCCTTGGCTGTGCAGAACTGGGCTACTTGAAATAAAAACTTTTTCATTTGTGAAGAATTTGCTGCTAAATCTCTCTCAGTTTTTCTCTAAAAATAGATTTTCCAGAGCTGAGTCACAGGTCATGCTCTGATGTAAACAGGGGGCAGGCAGTACAGGCCAGCACACAGCACTGCAACAGAATAAAATGTTGCAGCAACACAGCTTCAAAAAGATGCTCACAGTACAATTCCTGTGAGTCACAAAACTTTCAGGATTAGTCCTTTATGTGCCATCCAGCCACAGAGAGCAGCCACAGTTCTGGCACATTCAGTCCATCCTTGCAGGAGGTACGGGCTGTTACCTCTGTCATCTCAGAGCTATTTCACATGGCTCATGGGTGTTCCAGCAGCCTGAGCAGCTGGATGGTTTTTAGAAACAAGTGGGAAATATTAACCTTTTCATCAATGATGTCAAGATTCCTTCAACGAAGAAAACTTTGTGGGAAGGTGGGTTTTTTTCAACTTAAGACACAAGAAACATGGATGGCTTACTGTTTTATAGCTGCTGCCCAACCCATCTCGCTTTGGAATCCAAGCTGTGTTGCATTAGTCATTGGTTACATCAGTCAACTTTTTCTTATAAAGCTTTCTCTGAGGGCATGGCTGTAGAGCAGAGGGGATCTGGGCTCCCACACATGACCTGACCATCCACTGCCCACTCAGACACAATGGCTGGACACAGGACAAGGCAGCCACATGCTGTGGTCCCCAGGTACACAGTACAGCCACATCCTCTTTTCAGAAGGACAGGCATTATTGTAGCCAATATAACTAGTTCCCTGGAGGCAGAGGGAGGAGGAAATCATACTCCCTCAGATCTGAATGTATGAACAATAGCTTAAAAACTTACATATTAAAAATTCATCCTGGTCCTTAAGTGCTAAGATGAGCAAAGAAGGGAAGTAACTCCTTCAGACACCCTTTTTTACTGCTTTCCAAAGCTGGGCAGCCCAAGTAAGTACATGCCTTTTGCTTTGGAATGTCAACTGGGAGTGTTAGCAGTGTTTTACTCAACAGTGGTGAACATTAATAGCCACTAATTAGTAACCATTAATGATTGAGATGGAAAATGGCTCAAGAGAATGGCCCTTTCTGGCTGCTGTGGACCACAGGGTGCATCGATGGTCATACCTGTATTCTCCTTACCACAAGATATGCAGGAACCACAGGGGAAACAAGTCCGAAGTCCTTGATTAGAGCCAGACTCACGTATATGCAGGCACCAAGGTGTCAAGGTGGGGCACACATTTTCCATCTACCTCTTTAGAGAGGCAGAGGTCTTATTTACTTCACCTAGGACAATTCTCCCTTTAATACCTGCCCTCTCCTACATTTTAAAAAACCTCATTTACCCTCTAATAACGCCTGGTATTTTACCAATAAAAAAAGACCACCTGGCAGAACTGTAAGAGCATAGCTAGAAGTCAGAGGCTGGCTGCTGGACTTGCACTTGCAGGCTGAAGGACAGTGCACTTCTTCTATAAGATCAATGTCTTTGCCTACTAAGTGACAGTGTGACCAAGAGCAGGGTGGCACAACTGTGTATCTTCTGCAGGGGATGATGGAGAAATCTGGAAGGAAGCTCAAGAAAAGTTTGGATTATAGAGCTGATAAGGGAAAAAAGAAGATAAGGGTTTCCTTTCCCACTGTGCCCATACATTGTCCTACAAAGGTTTTTCCAGAAAGTTTGCTACTTTCTGATCCTTTTTTTCATTCTAAATAATGCCTGTACTGATATACAGGCTGACTGAAGTACTGCAATTATTATAAAAAAATCAGGGGAATTTTGGAAAACAATGTTCTTGTACCAGCTGCCTCTGCACAAATAATCCTTGCAGATGTAAAAAGAGCAAATGCATGTCAAACTTTGCCACGGGCCAAAGGACAAGTTGAAGAGCCATCTATGGCTGTGCAGTTGTGCACAACAGCAAGAAGGTTTGACAGTCCTGTGTTCTTTCAGAAGACCTCTTGTCCCAGCTCTACATCACATGAATCATTACAATTATTATGAGACACTTGATAGTCCATCAAGGTACTTCATGACATTAAGCCCTTTCTTAGTCAACTCCGTCACCAAGGAAACAGAAGTGCGCTGTCTAAGTGACATATTCCATGTTCAGGTGTTAGCCATCCTCAATGTGATCTTGTCAGGAGCAGACGAACTGACATGATTAAACTTTTGGATGAGTCTGATTAACCAATTAATCCACGCTCTACACAATTGCTTTCAAAATTATACTCTATGTCTTTGAGGGGACAGAGAAAATATGGTTTGAACTATGAGGTACACTTTTCTTCTCACCATGAATTGTTCTTTTGCAGAATTTACATCAAAGCTACATTAGTGTGGTGCCCAGTGAAACTTGGAAGCCAGCAATTGCAGATATATTATCAGAATATAGGAAAAGGATTCACAGAGAGATTTTCATAAGGTTGACTTGAAGTTATAAGAAGAAAAAACTTCATACCAAGCTTCTTCTGATTTTTGGTTTTGAGTGCTTAGTCATGTATGTATGTATAGCTTTAGCACCATGTGGCTATGAGTGCATAAAATGGCATTTGCATTGATAACACCAGTTAAGAAAATCAAGTCCACAATTAAGACAGAAATAGATTTTAATTACAAATGAAGGTTATGTAAGTGTAAGTGCAGATGGAATAATTAGAGCCTTTATAGTGAAATCCTTAATGCTTGCTCATGAAGCCATAAGAAGTTATAGCAACATCTGGTTCAATAAGAGAATAGAATACTCTTTTCATTTTTTAAGTACCTGCTAATATGAAGAGAAAACGTCTCTGAACTGGAACACATGCAAAGTGCACACATTGCGCTTTGAAAGTCACAGCAGCATATTGTTTATTGATGCACGTTGAATGCTTTAAAGTAAGGCACAACAAGCAGTGCATAAAGCAGTAAATCAACTAATTTAATCTTTTCCACTGTGACTCATGTTATCCAGGCTGTACAGTGGAAAACAAAGTGGCATCTTGCTGAAAACCAGCAGACAGCACAAACATAGAGACCACTCCTTTACAAATACTTCACTGAAGGATGTCCTTTAGAATCCGGGGGTTTTTGCTGTCTTTGATATCATGGTAGTGAGAGAAACTGTAATTCGTTTTTAGCCTCTGCTTATGATTACAGCATTTGCCCAAATTTTATTTTAAATAAAAAAGGGCACATCACTCCAGATCACAATTACTGTGATGCTTCGATTACAAGGCAAAATCCTAATGTTTCACAGTCCATGACAAATAAATGTATGTGGCTTTTGCTGTTAGAGGAAGAAATGCCCTGAAACAGAAAAAATAGCACTTATGGTGTCATTACATTGACATCAATTGGCAATACCCCAGGATGACTGTGTCCCAGAAGTACTTACTAAATATCTCATGAAAAGAATAAGGAAATACAAACTGAAATAAAATTGCTCTATATACATCTTTCAGTGGTAAAAGTAATTTGACACGTAATTACACTTCCTGAGTGAATAAAATTTGCACAGGAAGTCTAGGAAGATAAGATGTCTTTGGAGCCTACTTTGGTCAAAAGAACTCAAAGGAAAAGTGTTTTCCATTATTCCCTCTAGTTGGCACTTTCTAAGTAGTTCCCCAAACCCAGATAGCAATGCTTCATTTTGAAACAGTAAAAAAAAAAGCTCTATCTCAGTTTTGACTTGTAATCTGAAGACTTGGATTCTCTGAGAAAACAAAATCCTTTTCCGCAGAATAATTTTTTTCAGGCTGTAAAGGTATTAACTGTCAATTCCTAAACCTCATGTATACACTTCATTCATGCACCTTCTACACCTACTTCCTTAAAAAATGCCTTATGAAAAAAATGTTGCATTGACCTCAGCAACTTGATCCATAAGAAAAGTAGGATGCAAGACTAATGTTTAAAATCACAAGAGATAGCAAGAAGAAACACTTTCTTTCCAGAATACTACCGTTCCAAACAAAGGGCTTTTTAATAATGATTTTATCTTCTTTTGTTTTCTTTTTCATTCTCACTTTTTTTTCTACTTCCAAAGTAACTTGAGAGCTATTACTTAACAACTAAATACACTACTTGCTGCTCTTTTTCTGCAGCTCAGAGACCCCGAGGTTTTCTGCAGGTGGAAGTGATGCCACCTAAAGACAGATTTATACTTCATTCTACCTCAGCTTAGTTAAGAGAGAGCAGATAGATCCTCCTAACTCTCCTGTGCTCTTGTGCACAAATTCGGAGTTACATTAAAACAAAGCCATCATAAGACCTCTCAGCAGGGAAGATAAAACTGAATTTTGCCAACTCACTGTGGGACAGAGCAGAGCTGTGTCCAGGACACAGAGTGGGAGTGGGAGAGCCAAGCACTGCCTGATTGCTTTGTCTTGCAGAGGAGGGGCTGGGGGTCATCACAGAGGCTTCAGCATCACTGCTGCACTTCAGACAATGTAGCAAGGCTCTCAGGTTTCAGCTTCCCCACACAAATTATCCTTTTTTCTGCATGTGCCTGTAGCAGGCGCTGGAACAGCAATTCCCATGTAAGCACAGCATATTCATAGGCATGGCACTCTGTGGATTGACCTGGTAGACATAAATCCAGAACCAGCTCTAAGTCATAGGCAAAATGCATTTCTGACAAAATGGTCCCAGTGCCACTGTAAAAAGATGATAAGGAAGTTGTGAATGGGAGAGGTTTAGGATAGAGCCTTCAGACAGAAGAATTTTGTTTATTTTGTTCTGGGACATGGGGTATCATTTTCTTCTGAGCAGCAGGTTATCTGCATTTGGGGATCCATTTGGAAACATCAAAATAGAGAAAAGCATCTACTTTTCCTTCGCACTGAAACCTCGTCATCTAAAAATTTTTCATGAGTTGCATGTTCGAGTATAATAGCAAGAAAGAGCAAACTGAGGTATGATTAAATTAGTCTGATGCTTGGTAAGTTTGTTTCAGTGAAGAAAAGCAGCCCCAGCTTTGAATATAGGATTCCTTGTTCCCTTTATGGGCAATAATTATTAAATTTTATACAGACATAGGTTGACTTCATGCACATGCACACAAAAAATCCAACAGCAACAACAACAGGAAAAAAAAAACAAACCAAAAAACAAAACCCCAAGCCAAAACAAAACCCCACAACGAAAAAAAAACCCCAAAAAAGTCTTAGAAGTTTTTGCAGAAGAGACTAGGAAGTTCTAAAACATTTTTATCTAACCAAGTCTAACTGAAGTAGTTGCATTCTGTGGCATACCTGATCTGAATGGGTTTCATTCATTTTAATGACTAACAATGTATTTATTATTTTGCACTACGTAATAACAGATTGATATCTCTAAAGAATTAAAAATGTAAATGACCATAAGAGTTTCTGTCTCAGTCTCTCTCCTGTTTTTCCTGGGGTGGTTAAGGACTAGCTTCACTATTTAACTCCATGCTTAGCATATTGTCTCTCTTTGTCTGTGTTCTGGTTATGAACCTGAATAGTTATTTTGAGGAAAAGGTAAATAAATACTGTTACATTGATTTGTATGAGAAAACCTGGGCAATTTTTGCTTCAGAAATGGGTAACCTAGTACCTGTTCAGCTGCTATGGAAGTCCTGCCTTTGTCTCTTTTAAGCCTACCCCTGTTTTATTGATTAAGCATATTGCAGTTTTAAAACATCTCTATCAAGGTCTATTTCTGATTACTAATCCCATGAAACAGCTGGAAACACTACCATACACAACTGTTACTTTCAAAAGGAAGTGAATAGAACATAACCAACGGAAAACAAAATAACCAGTCTGTGTAAAATAATCATAGTGATTTTTGCTGCAAAGAAAATAGGCTGATTTCATCCATTTCATACTTGATGTATCTTTATCAAAGTCTATAACATTTTTTTACTGGAAATTATGGCCAGCTGCCTTGTCTCTTCCAGCAGTTTTGCATTTGTTGTATTATGGTTATTGGAATATGCTTCCAATTTGCAGTGGTCTGGGGTCACAGCCATGGTCAATGAGAAGCCATAACCAGTGCCCTAGATGACAAACACATCTTGTGATAACAAGTCTGCCACTGAGTGAGTAGAAGGTGGGCCCTGTTTTCATCCTGTATTCTTCTTGTTAAGTAACCAGAGGGTCCATATGACTGATAATGTGAGAAATTATTGGTACCACAAGTTCAAAAGCTCTTCTGACATCAGTGCCTTTGTCTGGACTGAACTGAAAGGACAGTGTTTTACCCTTGCTAGAGCTACATATTCCTTTATAACTCTCTCAGTAACACGGAAGATCTCCTGGCACATTTGTAGTGACCATGATCTCCATGACAGAGAAGACTGAGTGGCCGAGGACTCAGCTTTCACAGCTGAAAGGAAGTAGCACAGTTTTGCACAGCTGTTTGTGGTTTCCCCACCTTGAGTGCAAAGACCTAAGCTATTCTAGCACTTCCACTGTGTCCCACAGTTTGTTGGAACTGGAAAAGGACTGACGAACAGGTTTGCCATTGTGAGGGAAAACCAACAGACAAAGAATGAACACAGTTTCTTTTTTTTTTTATATAGAAATAGCAAAATTATCTAAAAGAGCTGTTTCTGTGTCTTTGTCTTGTTTCTACTCCGGATGCTGGGGACCCAAAATGTAAGCAGCTCTGAAGTAGTGGCAGACTGCTCTTCTTATCTTCTTCTTAGCTTGCTTACAAAACTCAAAATTGGAGCGCTTGTATCCAGTGTTGTTTTAAGAGAAAAGATAGATCCTCTTCATAACAATGGATTTCTGGTTTCCACACGAATACTAGATGACAACTGCTTTTCCTAATAATCTATAAAGGAAAGTATTTGGGAGTGAAAATAATTCCCCTGTTGCTATCAGGATGTTTGTTCTGTCTAGGCCTGCTTCATGAAGATGATTATTTTGAACCTCTGGATTGCAGTTATCTGATTGTATCAGAGGTCCACTGTGCTATTTTCCAGCTGAAAATAGTCCATCACAGATTCTCAAATTGATTTAGGTTTACGGAAAAAATTCTTATTTGGAAAAATTAAAAAGGAAGGTGAACAATGTTACTGAAGTTGTAACCCCCACTCGCTTCAAGCAGTCCATCCCAGTGCTATGCTAAAATAAGACTACATTTGTTTGCAGATAAGCCTCTTGTGTGTTGATCAAAGATTTATAGAACAAACTAAATGGTATTATTTTAATTTGTTACGACTACTTCTACTGTCTTCAATCTTGATAACACTGGACATGAACACACTACATATGTCAAAGTTTAATACCATTTTGACAGCATTGTGCCATCTTTCTCTGGAAAGATAATTGCATTTTTGCTCAAAACACAAGGCTGACAATATGGGTTTAATTTTCTAAAAATAACTTGCCTTACTGATACTAAGAGCTTATTCTGGAGCTATAGCAAGAAAATTTTCTGTTCATCCACTCCATTGATATTGAATACTTATGGAAGAGAGAAGTGTCAACTGTAACTGAGGTTTCAAAAATCTTCTGAAGTCCCTAGACTGGATTGAATCTTCCACAATTCACATGTCAGGGATGGCACAGAGATCTGTGGGCTCTATTTCATCCCAAAGAAAAATCATGGAAGCTTTGAACATTTACTTTCAAAACAACATTGCAATATTCTTTCTTCCAGAACCATGACAGGTTTTCATAATCATAGATAGGTAGAGAAGAAAGAAATTCAAATAGCAAAACAAAAGTCAAATAGCAATGCGTTAGAGAGAATTAATTGCTCTGGCAAATCAGGTACAAAAGGGAGGTTTTTTTGATCAGGAAGAATGCAAATCTATGCAGTGAAAACTCAGAAATTAAATACGAATTTTAAAGCGACAAGTTGATGGTCATTAGTACAGTTTTCAGACTACACCTCCTCCCTCAAAGAAATTGGTTGGCAAAATCAAAAGAATACTGGATACATTTGTAAGACAACTAATCCTTGGAGAAATGGGGCTTGATAAACAGAAATTAAAATAGAAGATTTAATGAAAATGCCACTGTAGCAAAATAACTCTTCCGGCTGCTATGAGATAGATACTCATGAAAGCTGTAATGAGTTGGATGAGTAACTTGCTTTTAATCAGCCAGCTTTTGCATGATGACTTTTTAAAATATGCAATTTAGTAATAACACAAGCAAAATTTTTTAAGTAGCAGCTGAAGAATATGGCAGGAAACCTGAGGTAACAAAGACTAAAAAAATACTACTTCTTTGCTTATTAGTCAGTGACTAGGTGGTTTGGTTTATCCATATCTTGATTAAAAAGTAACCAATCTGTTAAATGCCACATTTTTTGAAATCACCAAAAATTGAGTAGCATTGTGCCAATACAGCACTTTTAACAAAACAACCTAAGAGTCTGCTAGGATGCAGTTCCTCCTGGGTCCAGAGGCACAGTACTCATGACACTGAATGTCTTCCCAATCCGTTCTTCCTTTGCTGTTAGAGATATCAGGATCAAAATTAATGATCTTATACAGTCTTTCCATGTGAAGGCACGTCCAAGTATCAGTGATCAATTTCTCATCAGTGAATGCAGTGTCTCAGTCAAGAAGTGTCCGTATCTGTTAGGACTGAATTTCTGGACAGCTCTGGTTAGAAACAGGGCAGCTCTCATGTGTGTTGCCATCTGTGGTAAAGATCTTCAGGCAATGATCTGTGCAGAAATGTGTTCTCAAGCATCTCTAGGACCAGGATCTCAGGAGTTCCTCTGCCATGGCAATCTGGGGCTCCTGTGTATCTGTAAAGAGGCAAAGTCTAACGGGGGGAGAACAACAAGAGACCAACAAGGAGGGCTTATAGGAGTGCAGTTTTTAACTTGACTCCCTCCATTTTTCTATAGCTGCACTACAGTCATCCTAACCTTTGCAAGATTTTCAGACTGAAGAGTCACAATTGAAGATTCATTACAAGTTCTGGATGAGCAAAGGAACTGAATAGTCACCTTACTGTTCCATCTGTTCTTCCCACCAAGAGCTCAAGTATATCCATCAAGTAGCTTTTCTGGTCCCAAAACTAGAGGCAGTAGCAGCTCTCAAGCTTCCTCAGTCTGACCAGTTCCTTACCTGACCACTCTTGCCTTTTCTGTGAATATCTTTTAATGGCCTTCCAGAGCCTTCTACGTTCTTTTCTCCAGTCTTGGCTTCTAGACTGACCTGCTTATTCCCTCTGACAGGTGATATACAACCAGGTCATCCTCTCTTAAACTGCATTCTGGAAATCCAGATTTGGAGACTTGGTCACGTGCACTGCAGCCAGCCCAAGGTCTCTGCTGTCTTTCCATAGGAATGAGAGATCACCAGATCCTAAAAGACATGATAGAATTCCTGCTTAACCTTTTAATTAAACAAGTGCTTTTCCTGCTGGTTTCTCCTTCCTGTTCAAGAAGAAAGACGCAGTGATAAAACAAGTTCATTCGGGACAGACCTAATGTTTTAGAGGCAAGAAAATACAAACTATAAAGGCATATACAAATCACCAAAGAAATTTGCAGGTGTCTATTAATCCCTGGCCAGTTCCTTAGCCAAATCATGCTTTCCAATGCAGCTGCTAATTACTTTACCAGGTCCTATCCCAGACCACACATTCTGAAGTCTAATGCAGTCATGTTGGCAGTGGCATATTCTTTTGACAGATTTCTTACAGGGAAAGTCCCTCTTCTGTAATTAATGTTCTCTTTTTAGTTTACCAGTAGCATCCCCGTGCTCACCAGCCTCCCAAAAGAAGACTAAACCATATTGCATTAGTTAATGAAATTATCAGAGCAGACAGTCTTTGTCCAGAGGTACTTGTTATATACTTCAAACAAGTCAAGAGCAGGGCGAACAGGGAGGGAAAACAAGTGGGTAGGGTTGTGCAGTTGCAGTGACTCAGCCTGTGTAATTAGCATTAGATGGTGGCTTTTATGTCATTACTCTACCTAAGGTGAAGTGCACAGGAGGACCAACAGGGGCAGTTTACTTCAAGACGCTGCAGTCTTTCAAGAGAATCTTTGTGCACTCGGTAATGAGTAATTCACTCATTCACTGTGTCCACTTCATTCCTCAGGACACAACTTTCAGCACCCTTTCCACAGAAAACTCAAAACAAGGAGGGCTGGCATTCCCATGCTACAGAGATTGCTGAGCTGCATGAGGAAGAAAGAATTGCCACTCTAAATTCTGGCTACAAGTAGAAATCTCTTTTTTCTTTATACATACAATTGAATTGCTTCAGTAAATGAATGGGTACAATGTGTGTTGGTGTGCATGCAATAGAGATAATTAACTGCAATACTTCCTTCAAGGGTAAATAGAGGTGAAGGGAGTTTATCTGCTTGTAATTTCAGCAAGAACAAGTTTATTTAGTTCTCATAAATATCAAACAATTAATTAATCCCATTTTTTAATTTATTAAAATCTTCAACACTAATGTAATGGTAGCTGCATAAATCTACCACAATAGCAAAAGAAATTCACAAAGATGTCTGGCAGTATAACCAATTTTTTGGCAAATGTGGTTTTGAAAGTTCAATATAAAACTACATTATTTTAAAATAGACTCTGAAAAGAAAGCTATACCTTTGTCGATAACAATTTCTTAATAAAATTTTACTATGAGTAGATCTTGAACAGAATGCTCTCTAATACTTTAAAGGATTCAAGTTACTCCTTAACACCAGATCACTATGTAGAGCTTCTTTTTGAAATGTACACCTTGTATTTGACACAATCACAAATAGCTTAGTGAAAGGTCAAAATAAATCCTGGCCCATTAAATCCTGAAACACATCTGGCTAAATGCAATATTTTCTGCAAAGGAGAGGTCTTCTATTCATTCATTAACAAGACAACAAATTCAGTTTGTATTCAGAAAACAAAGTAAGTCATACTCGAGAAGATACAATAGTCTGGGTTTGGGAACTGAGTAACCAGTAGCAACTGGTTTATCTTTACTTTCAGTGGTGATGTTAGCAATATTCGTTCCTTGAAACGACTGCATGCAAAGGAATCAAAGAATACAAGTATTGGAAAGAAATCAAACAGAAGAATAATTTCATGCATTAGGAATTAGATGATAAACCATTAAGAGTTCCAAAAGCACCAGTATATTTCCCTACATGCCATCCCTACTGCAGTAGCATAAACATCCCTAGTTCAGTAATAAAAGGTTTCTTTATGACACAGTAGATGAATTTCCAGTGATCTCAGTTCTTAAGCCATGATCTTAAAAAGCAGCTTTGATACTGACAGCAAGGAGACCAATAAATGCAAATTCATATTGCTTTATGACTGGCCTAGTAATGATCAATGCAGTGAAAGTTACTCCAATACTGTAATTCACAAATTTGCCCTTAATATCTGGCAGCCTTTTAGCCTCTTATTGAAGGAAAATCCCTGGAGGCAAAACTAGCTTACCCTCTTAAAGCATAAAGCAATGTTTATTTTTTCCTTCATCTCACCGAGGTCAAGAGAATATTTGTTTACATAGTTTCATAAAATCTTGATTTTTATCAAAACCCAGAACTACTATTAAATATAATACTGAAACAGCCATTGAAATAAGAAGGGTTAGATGGTATTTTTTTTGAGAGATTCTTCATGCTATGTTCATAGTTACTGGAACAACAGTAGACATGATTCCTATCACTATGTACAAATCAGTCATCCTGGCTATTTCACTGCACTTCACAGTACCTAATAAAAGAATACAGTCCTAACTTTGTTAACATATACAATTGGTTGCTGTGGAAAGGAAGTGGAGTGCAAGCTGGGGAGATGGGGATCTAGGAGATGGGGAAAACATGAAGCTGCCTTTGGATAGAAAGTTGTTAGGGAGAACATGGGACAGGAGAGATGGGAATTGAGCAACTTAAGGGTCCGGTCAGGCAAAAAAAAGAGCCTGGAACTAAAAACTAAGTCTGTAAAACTAGGACTGAAAATACAGGTGCTTATCTCCATAGGATACAGAAATACATGCCTTCCTACCTGTTATCATATGCCCAGTTCTGCAGGGGACCATATGACAGGGACTCTTGTACTCCTTCCTATGCCTAGTCCGTACTATTTTCCTTGACTGTTCTCACCTCTTCTTCCCAGCTTGGACATATCTTTCTCCCTTTCTTTCTCTTTGGGTCTACCATTATTCTTTCTTTCCTCTCCTGCTGCCCTGGTGTCAGCTTTGTCCTCAGGCAAGGTGGAGTTCTCTGCCCTGCACCCAGGGCGGAGAGCTGGCACAGTCACAGTCCCCTCATCCCACAGCAGCCACAGCTGGACAGAGGGTCTTCCACGCTCAAAAGCCAACAGCCAGGCTCTGACAAGTTCCCACCGCACTCCTGAGAGATGACTTCTTTTTTTGGACTTATCATTTGTCTAAAATACATTTTTCAGTGATGTCAAGAGACACATTTTGGTTGTAAGCAGCCACCCTTCCTGCCAAATCTCCCAGCCCTGCTTCAAAACATGGGCGTGCAGAGCTTCAACTGAATGACTATATTGGTTATATTAACACGGAAGGGAGCATGGGTATTTTTGCCTCACACAGTCTTCAGATATGGCTGAACTTTCCAAAATGTTTAAGTCTGAAGGTTAAATGATACATTAATGAACAGAGGGTTTTATAAGGCAACGTGCCAGGCAAAAATAACGATAGACTTCAGCAACTTGCCCTGTTTAAAACACCATGATCTGATAAGAGCAAAGATACAGATGAAGAACTCAAATACGAAAACCAAGAGGTAGTGTTTAGAAGAGATAAGCAAGTGTAACAAAATAAAATTAACAAATTGAAAACCTATAGCAGAAAAAAAATCTTCCCAGCACTGAAATTTGATCAGATGTGTAATACTGGTCCTTTGGGGATCGTGTAAGCCCCATGATTCATCACCCAGCCTATAAAAATAGGTTGGACAAAATATTAGAAACATATGTCCTGCTGAATAACCCTGTGCTCTGAGATAGATGAACCAGATGACCGAATATGACTTTTCCATCTGTACCATCCATGAATCCAAGAGAATTTCTGTATCTCTCTGTGGATGAACAAACCAGAAACCTCACTGAAAGACCTAGCCCTGTTGTCAATGCCCACGCCAATTAGCACCTTGATCCACAGCAGCCCTCTCTCCTCTAAATTCCTCTCCAAATTGTATTCCAAGGGAAAAAGCCCACAGAAGAGAAGAAAATAAACGTGGAAGTCCTCATGTGGCAATCCAGCAAATGTCTGAATTTCTTCCCTGGACAAAGGGGACAGAAATGCTAGAAAATGGAAGGAAGGAGCAAGCACACGATTTGCTAGAAATGCGATCTGAAAATTATGGCCAGTCACCAAGGTCAACACCTTATCCTGCAACACTGCTTCTCCTTCCCATGAGCAGCATTAGTGGCTCAGAGACTTTATCATTCTGCTTACTCACTAGCAAATGTACACCCCCTCTCTCATCAGTGCAGGAATCTTTGTGAGAGGCTTCAGTGATGATTTAAGAAGCAAAATTAATTTACAGCTTGAACAGCCAGACAAAGTGCCATCCACAGAAGAATTCCTAGGTGGCATGAGTAACCTGTGCTGTAAGGTCAAACACAAGGTTGCTACAAGAGAACTCCCTGCAGCAGCAGGAGCAGACTGCTCAGCAAGACAAGAAGAAAAAAGGCCAAACAGAGAGTGATAACAATTTTCACATTCAGTCATAAAATTGCTAATCCTTCACTTCCTACAAGGAGAGCCACATGTCTCAGTGCAATAGAACTGAAACGAGAGAAGTTTGAAGTCATAAACTGCATGATTTTCAATAAAAGGAGTGCAAAAAATTCTGTTGCTTAGTAGTCAGAATGCAGTTTAACAGTTCGTAGAATTATGGAATCATAGAAAAAGCTGAGTACGAAGGGACCCATCAGGATCAACGAATCCAATTCCTGGCCCTGTGCAGGACACCCCCAAGAGTCACACCATGTGCCTGAAAGTGTTGTCCAAAGGCTTATTGAGCTCAGACAGGCTGGTGCTGTGACCACTGCCTTGGGGAGCCTGTTCCAGTGCTGCTATTATTAAGCAATTGTAGAACTGATCAATTGAAACAAATCATGCAGCTGAGTTCTAATGCTTAACAGGAAAAAATAGCTACTTTACCTGCCTTCTATGGGTGGTCATTTTGGATTATCTGCTTTAAAATTCAGAAACAGCATTATGAGAACTGACACCTGGAATTATCATTTTGAAGTTGCCTTCAAATCACAGTGACTGTGTGAAAATCTGGGCCTTTGGCTTTCATCAAACCAGACATAATATATAAACTTGTGGTGAAAACATTATTTCTGGATCACCAATTTCTGTCTGGCCTAGTACACAACCTCCTTCATCCAGATTCAGCGAGGACAATGCAGTGTCCTGTCACTGGGAGTTATGACTGGCTGTCAGATGCTGAGTATGGATGTGCCTCCCCAAAAATCTGAATGTTTTTTGGTAGTTAAATGGCAGAAACTGGAACTTCCTGAAAACTGTCAACTGTCCTTTTCATTCTCTTTTAAGTCTTGATGCTTTAATGGTTACAGGTGTTTACATCTGACAACATTCAGATATTGCTGATGACAAAACCTGCTGTTTTCTCAAAAAGTCTTTCTAGTTCTAATGGCAATGTCCTGAGTAGAGGAACAGTTCCCTAGCAGTGGAGTTGTATTAATCAGTACTACCTAGCTGTGGATCTTTCTGAATCCATCCTTCTCCTTTTGTTCCCCTACAATACAGCATTGAAGCAGATGCTAGTAACTGACTTCTGCGTGTAATCCCATACACTTCCTTTTACTTTTGCAAAGGTTGCCAACAAATTGTACAGCTTGAGTTTCCACAACTAACATCAATAAATTTCACATTTAGAGCAGGAATTCAGCCACTTTTGTTATGCAGGAGGAAAGAAGCATAACTTTCATAATTACGAAATTTGTTCCCCACTTTATGAAAAGCGACTAGTTGTATGGGGTTTGTGTGGCCAGGTTTTGGTGGTGGTGGGCTATGGGGTGGTTTCTGTGAGAAGCTGCCAGAAGCTCCCACCATGGCCAACACAGCCAGTGCCAGCTGGCTCCAGGATGGATCTATCTCTGGCCAAGACCGAACCCATCAGAAAAGATGGTAGCGCCTCTGTGATAACAGATTTGAGAAGGAAAAAGTTACTGCATAGATGTAATTGTGCTCAGAGAAGAACAGGGTGAGAATCTGTGAGAGGAACAGCTTTGCAGACACCCAGGTCAGTGCTGAAGGAGGGGCAGGAGCTGCTCCAGGTGCCAGAGCTGAGATTCCCTTGCAGCCTGTGGTGCAGACCATGGTGAAGCCCTTGTGCCCCTGCAGCCCATGGAGATCCATGGGGATGCAGAGATCCACCTGCAGCCCATAGAGGACCCCAACTGGAGCAGGGGGATGCCCAAGAAAGGCTGTGACACCATGGGAAGCCCGTGCTGGAACAGGCTCCTGGCAGAACCCGAGGCCCTGTGGAGAGAGGAGCCCACACTGGAGCAGATTTCCTGGAAGGACTTGTGACTCTGTGGGGAACCCAAGCTGGGACAGGCTGCTCCTGAAGCACTGCACCTTGTGGAAAGGGACCCTCGTTGGAGCAGCTCATGAAGAACCATAGGCCATGGGAAGGACTCATGCTGGAGAAGTTCATGGAGAGGGAGTTCATAGAGAAGAAGTCTTATGAGAGGGAATCCACACTGGAACAGGGGATGAACTCCTCTCCATGAGCAGCAGCAGGAACAAAGTGTGATGAACTGACCGTAACCCCCATTCCCTATCTCCATGGGCCTCTGGGAGAGGAGGTGGAGTCCGGAAGGGAGGGAGGAGTGGGGGGAAGCTGTTTCTAATGGATTTTTTTGCTTCTTATTATCCTGCTCTGATTTTTGTTGGTAATAAATTCAATTAATTTCCCCAAGTTGAATCTGTTTTGCCTCTGATGGTAATCATTGAGTGATCTCTCCCTGTTTTTATCTCAACTCATAAGCCTTTCATGATATTTTCTCTCCCCTGTCCAGCTGTGGAGGGGAGTGACAGAGTGGCTTTGATGGGTGCCTGGCATCCAGTCTCAGGGTCAACCCATCACACTAATAAAGCAAATACCATTAACAGACATGTTGAGAGATACTGGTCTTTCTCTTTTAAGGCCAGTGAAACGGAAAATGTTGTCAGTGATAAAACACAGAGAGAGGCAGCTGGAAATGACCAAAGGCTTGGCATGACATAAATGAGAAGGTGCAGAGGCAAAGGAATGTCTCTCTGCACAGAGGCCTATTTGGCACAAACCATTGTTGTGCAACGTTTGGCCTAACGAAGACAACAAATTATGAGACCCCAGACTTAAATGCAACTGTAGAAAATGACAGTTTGATAGAGATTTGTCATCTGCTCCATCGTGATGGAGCAGAAAATGAGTAGGTAGCCCAAGACCGAGAAGTACCTCACAGAGAAGAGTAGCAGAAGAATACCCTGTTTTAGATGGGTTGCCTGTGGAAGAATGTGAGGACAGAAGAAAGGGACAGAAGAAAGCTACCAGAGCAAAGATATTCCCAAGGAAGGGATTGGCTGCACTAAGGGAAAAAAGAAAATAAGAACTTTGAAGCAGCTTGTCCCAAAAAGGGTGGAGAAGAAGAAATAACAAAAATAGAAGGTGGCATAAGGATTATAGACAGAAATAAATGTGAAGTCAGGCCAAACCATAGAATGATATGCAGACAGGAGAAAAATGCAGGGTAGGAATTCCATATGAACAGCAAAAGAAGTGGGTTTACATGACTCCTTAGAAAAATTTTATAGGCCATTCACAAAGCCAACTCACAGAATGGGAAAGTGGGCTGTCTGCCAGGATGAAAAATGTGGGCATGTCTCTGAAGGGATCATCACAGGAGAGGAGGACAGGGCAACAGGATGCATGATACAGCCAGAATCCTACTGGGATGACTCAAAGACACTTATGTGCAGCTGGAGGGAAAGAGATGGGGGGACTCAGTTTCCAGTGCAGTGCTTCTAGTATTAGAAGAGATAAAAAAGTAGACAAGATGTCAAAAAAGTACAAACAGGTATTCAGAGAAACAAAACCGTAAGAAGGAATGCTACTTCATGGAAGAAATTTTACAACTTCCTCCTGTTTTTTCTGTATCCAGATACATAAAACTTGAACATCTTGTTCTAATTTTAAAAGTGTGTTACTCACACTCTTGTTCCCAGTAGTCCTCAGGATTCCACACACCAGCTAAACACCTGGGCTGAAAACAGCAAACTATCTATGCAAACTAGCTATGGAGACTCCTCAAAACTACTTTACTCTCTCTTTTGGAGATGAAGCCTGCCACAGGTCACTGTCTGAAGTTAACTCTCCTAAGCCTCAATATTGAGACAGTCATACTTTTCAAGTATGCTGCATTTTGGTGTTGTTCAAAGTAAATGACAAAACTGCTGTATTTAAAATATTTATGTGGAGGAAAGGNACTAAATGCCAGTACCAGGCACTAAACTCACCTTACCTGAGGGGAGTACAAGCTTTTTTTGGAAATTCAACGTATTTTTATGTGATCCTACACACAAAATATATTAGATTTGGCAGTGGGATAAAGGGATTATTTTCAATGCTAAGGACAAATTAAGAAAGACAGCTCATTTACAAAAGCAATATATTGCATGTTGTTGAAATAGAAGTAATCTTCTCCAATAATCTATCAATACCCTTTGAACCTTTGAAAGTTCTCCTGTCTGCAATAGACATCAAGAGTAAATCCTACTTATTTTAATGTGTATATCTTCCAGCATTCACGTCTCCTAATCCTGTTTTCATGGCCCACATTTGTGAAACCTAGGTTTTCATGCAAAAATGAGAAGCTTTTTCGAAAGGGTAAGTCATGTTCCTCTCTTAAAATGAATACGGATAGCAAAAAAAAAGATAAGGAATGATTCTTTTGACTATCATACATATTCACAGGCCCTTAGAATTTACTCCAGTAAGGCACAAGAAGATTATTAACCCTCTTAAAATTATTAACTTTTGTCTAACTAAGCCAACTATTCAATGTAGGTGAAAACTTTTCTTAGAATGACAAGAAATGTTTGTATGTTGTTAATATTATGTATGCAGAGCAGGAGATACACAGAGAGATTTCCAATCTGAAATGTTTACCCTCAGAGACCGACATCTGTTACCATGATGTTTTAGATCTTACTAATTTAAAACAGAAGAGTGACTTAGAGCAATGTGTAAAAAATCACTTCAGATGTTCCCTCTTTGACTGTTTCAGTCCATCTGTAATTGCTGGTTCCCAGTATCCAAAAAAATATCTTGCCAAAGCACAGAACGACTGGGAAAGAATTCTAATATCCTACTAATTCAAGTATGTACTTTCCCTGGAGACTCTATTTTGAAACCATATTATTTATTGTTTGTAAATGTCAGTCATGCTCTTGTCAGACATTTTTAGTTTCCTGGGGTAAAGAATGAAGGATTTGCAGAAGAATTCAGAGTGTAAACCAAGTCAGAATGTTCATTTCAATTTCAGAATCATAAAGCTAATTTAATTGGGAGATTAATTATTTCAGTGGTTTTCCCTTCAATCCTTTGTGACCTCCATGTACAGTATTACGTTATCAAAGAATGAAAATGTCATATTTTCTGAGATGCATCCCATGATTTTACAGATTTTAAAAAATATATTTATAAAATAGAATCTATTTACATGGAAGTTTTCATTTTGACGTTCAGACTCTACAGCAATTCCTTTCTCATGAAAAATCACTGAAAACTCAGAATATTAGAAAATACTACAATGTTGAGATACAGTCCTGTAACCCAAATAAGAGCAGCAGGTACTGGAGATCACTGAAATCTGACAGGAATACCATTAGGAACTACCACATGCAAAAGAACAAAGTGAGTCTTGTACCTCAAAATTTCTTCTCAGCATCACTATTTACCTCTCACTGCTAGAGGTTTCCATGGGACGGTTACACTGCTAACAAAACCCATGCCATAAAACAGGATGAAGCTATGTCAACAGTTGATTTGCTCTCTTTGCTTCTATCTACTAGAATTTAGCAGTGAATTCCCCTTGGTATGACCACTCACTCCCTTCCTCTCTTGCCTGTTTTTTCCCTCTTCTTCCATCTTTCTGCCAGACTAAAATAACCTTTAAAATAGCATAAGGCTGTCACAAGCTCCCGCAGTAAATAGTGAATAAAGGAGATAATAACCCCAGGATATGACAAAGACCCTTTCCTTTCTGTGGCTTTTCTTTTGAAGAGTACAGAGCTATGTAAGAAAACAAGATTCCCAAATTCTTCGCATTCTAGTGGTTCAACACAAGACATTCCTTCCAGCTATATATATTCCATAGGGAAACCACACAATATAATATGTAATAAGAAGCCTTGCAGACAGAGTGCCTTGGCTTCCTGTAGGTTTTGCAAAGAAAATGCTGAACAAAACAGACAGTTCCTAGGCCTGCACAATTCCTGCCCAGATACGGAGATCTTACTGAGCTCCACCAGCATGGAGAATGGAGCTGGAAATAGCAAAAAGGCACACAATAATTTTCTACAATGTAGTATTAGCTTAAAATAATATTTCAGTCACTTCAAATAGGTCACCTCACTACTGGAGCAATGAAACTGTATTTGCCTTATAGAAATATTAAATATGTGTCATCAGAGTCACAGGCTGAATTAAGATCAGCCTGTATGAGCTGGGGAGAGCACAAGCTAAGCTGAATTGTATTGAGCTCTGATTTTGTCAGCCATTCAATTGCAAAGCCATAGAAAAACCACAGCCACAGTGGGCAATTGTGCTTTTGGAGATGACTAACTCCTAACCTGCATCCTGGGAACAACTAGACTAAACTAGAGTAGCCATGTACAGAGACTATTCATCACCAAAATAGAAAGGATTATAGGAAATATGAAGACAGGCTCTCCTCTGATGCACACTGAGGAGAAAAGAGCTAACAGTCCCAGCTAGCTTGCAGCAAAAGCAATTCTGACTAGATTTCAGGAGAAAATGATCTCTGCGGGAGAGGTTAAGCACCAGCACAGGTGCCCTAAGAAGATACTCCATCCTTGGAGATGTCTTGTCCTCAGTCAGACGAGGCCCTGAGTGACTTGATCCAGCTTGGGTATGAGATTGGACTAGATGATCTCCAGAGAACCTGCCAAAACTGATTTTTTTTTTTAATGAAGTTACCATTTTCTACACAAATATTCCCCAACCATGTTTAAACTCACTTTTCTACATAATTTCTTATTTTAGTACCTGTCTTTACCAACATGTTACCAAACAGGAAGCACAGCAAGTGTAGATAAACTTCCTCAGGTCCACGCTACCCTCCAGTCCCAGCCTCTCTCCTGACCAAAGCCTGTTCACATGTTTTTTAGCAGATTAGACAAAACAAAATTTTTTGCCTTGCAGACCAGCTCAACATTGCAGAGCTCATAGTTCAGGCCAGGAGAACCAGGATCAGACAGCTGATTTTGCCACCTCCACCCAAAACAGGCTCCACACGGCTGCTCAGCAAGTTGACTGGCATGTGCTACCAGCACATATATCCAGGATGTCATTCACTGAACAAAAAGCAGGAGGTTAAATTGCCATTTTGACCAGGGCCTACTCTACCAGCACAGCCATGCTCAGCCTGTGCAGTGAGTCTGCAAGTGAGTGAACACAAATACCTTCCTCATGAGAGATTAAACACGGCTAGCAATCAGAATCTAGGCAATGAAAGGCCTGTGCTCCTGTCTTCCTTAGACAAACCCAGTACTCAGCACCTCTATACTGCTGAACAAATTGGTACAGAGCTCTTCATCTACCCTTGTCCTCCTCCTCACTTTTAAAAGGCCACGCTGTGTGCTTGGAACACTTCTTAGACCCACAAACTGCTTCCAGAACTTGTCAAGGAAAGCCAGTGTTTACCAAAGTTTTGTTGAGGAGTCTCCTAAAAGGTTGCATGGACAACATGCAACAACTTGAGACAACAACTTGGGCCGGTTCACTACCTGAAAAAGAGCCTTGTGTATGCTGTGCTTGGCAGAAACTTCTCACTCCTACCATTCTTCAGAGGTTTACCAAAGGCTTTTATTTCATCTCCCACCCTGGATTTCCACGCCATGGTGCCAGCCTCAGCACACAGACAAAGTTCAAACAAGTGCCATGGCTAGTAAGCGATGACACAGACTATTAGAAACAGCTAAGAATTCATTCTAGCAGGCAATTGTATAGCAACCAGTGCAATATCAAGCAAATTATGACTCAGATTATATTAATAAAATATTTTAGGCAGTTTCTCTTCACAATATGGTATTATTTGTGGCAGGAGTCTTCCAGAAAATTTGTAATTGGCTAGATGAAGAGGCTAAGGAGAGGAATCTGTTTGAATGAAACATTTCAGCAGGCAATTTGAGCCGAAAGGCCATACTCAGGGATGGGTATTTGCTAGGAAACTAGGAGGAAGAATGTCTCAGATGTTGAGGAACATATTTGGTGCAGGTAGTTCATTGTGCAGATTGAGGTCTGGGTGGAAGAGCCCGAGGCAAGCGTCTGTGAACTGCCAACCTTTTGCATAACAAATGCACAGGGACCTCTGGCACAGCCAGGTGACGGACACTGCAGGAGCAGAGGACTTGGCAGGGAGACTCCAGATGTCCCCATGCAGGCTGTTAGAGTATAAAAGCCATGGGGTCCCTTTGTTGGGGGTCCCTCCTCCTCCTCCTTGGCATCAGCTCGAGTTATTCTGTTGTTGCCCAATGATTACATTATTGTAAGGACCCAGGGGTCTCTCTGCTGTGGGAAACCTGAAGTCAAGCTGGTGAGGAAACTGGCCTGACTGTGTGAGTGTGGGGTATGCAGGGAACCAAGCAGGGCATCCATCACCTCCCCGGAGCCGCCGCTGCAGAGGGGCTTCGGTGCCAAGCAGGTGGTGCCAGTGTGGTTGACAAAGCAGCCCCTGGACGCTCAGACAGCAAAGTTTCCTTAACACAGTAAAGTCTGACACCAGGAAATGACACACCCCCAAGTGCAAGTATTACAAATAAAACTCCAATACTCATCTAGGTTTACACTACAAAGAATTTGTTTGGGAAGACTGTGAAAGTAAGAAGAATATGAAGCCCCACCCAACTTAGCTGTACTGACAAAAGACCTTACCGGAAAAACAACATTTTTTCTGAATAATACCTTGTTTCCCCCTGGGGCAGGTGAGTGGGAGGCCACAGTGGCTTTGCTATATGTGTAACCTGCAAATCTTTGCCTTTATAGCTCTAGTGCTAATATACAACATCTAGACGTCTACATTTCAGGAAAGCACTCCTTATGTAAACAAACACAGGCTAAAGTTCAACCATTTCTTGCTAGATTCCCTAGAGTTCTATGTTTTAAAAATCACCTTTCAGATAAAATTGGATAGGCTGTGTGCATTTCTGAAGTTGTCATCCAGGCACAACACTTTTGGCACAGCCAGAGCATTACATTTTGAAGGCAGTACTTTAGAACAAGCATATTCAAATGCGAGTAGGATATGTATTAATTACTGCATGGAAAACACATAAGCAACCTGAACACGCTGCTTGTTCAGATTTTTAAGCTTCAGAGTAGAAGTTAATAAGTCAAAGCTATAAGAAAGCAATTGACCATGTTCTCTGATAGTTAGCAAGACTGATTCACATCTCTTGGAAAAGTTTGATAGATGCCATATATCTGCCTCCAAAAATCGTGCCAGTGCTGGCATACCCCACTTCTGGCAATGCTTGTAACTGCTGCTTCAGCATTTTCCTCCTCTGGTAAGCATGCTAGCCTACCTGCACGAGCCTGCCATTTGACCTTAAACAAATTACTCCCTGTATTCTTGGCCAGGGTACTTTGAGTGTGTTATTTAAAATGCAAAAAACTTTTTTCTTGTTTTTTCTACTGTCAACATTTTTCAAAAATGTTCCACATAAAAGATTGGGCTTAATGGGAACACGATTTATTCTGGCCAAGTTCTTGTCTTGGCATCATGCAGAAGGCTGGTAGCTATGATCTGGGTAGCTATAGGCCCCCAGAGCGGTGACCAAGTTTATCTACCAACTGTCTTCAATCTTCTGCCAAACATGAAAGCAGGCAAAAATGTCTTCACAGTCTTGAAACAAAACCAGAGCGGGGAGTGTTGAAGGAGGACTGCAATGAGGAAGCAATTAGTCAGAACTGCAAGGATTGTGCACTTCAGCCAGGCATGTGTTCTTTTATTTTTCAGGGTTTATAAGTGAAGACTACAAGGGGAGCCAAATTTTAAAGAACTAATTGTACATCTTTAGTACTTAAGTTCCATAAATATGTAATTCTGCATGTCCTAAAAACACTGATCCTGGGCCAAGATAAAGTCAGTTAAGAACACTATGACAAAAAAGGAAAAAACCAAAAAGAAAGTAAAAATAGTGTCTTTTCATACCACAAAAGATCTGTAGATCATCTTAAGCAAAAACATCATGTGGGCTTTTCATATTAGATTCTGATTTCTTCCCCTGCATTACTTATGGGACAGAAAAGAATGATGCAGGATTTTAAGTATCCTTCATGAAGAATATGCTACTCTCAAATTAAAATATTTCTACATGTGATTATTTATTTATACATTTTTACCTGCTGCTCTGTGGCAATATCCCTTAAATTCCATCTGCAGGCACAAAAGTTATATGAACCCTGCATATGTAAGGGGTGTCCCAAGGCAAGGTTCAAGACCAAATGCACAATTCATACAGACAGAAAGTACAGCCAGAGGCCACTTTGTGAAACACACCACATGCCCAGGTATGTCCAAAACCTTGGTTGCTTGCTGGACATCTTAATATGCACCTTAGAGCTGACAAGCTCCCCATGGCCTGCCTGTGGGCAGTCAGTGCAGCAGTGGTATTGATTAGGAAGAGAAATCAATCCTAACGCTGTTCACAGTTTTTTCTGGCACCACTCACAAAGCATGACAGAGATAAAGCCATAGGATCCAAGTTCCATGTGACTGCAATTCCACTGAGCAAGGAAGACCAAGGTGTGGAAAGTTTCACCTTTCTCTTTGGTGCTTTCCACCCAAAGCCCACGAGCTCAGGGCCATGAACTACACAAAGAGTGGGTCTTGCAGACCACCATAAAGATGAAAGGAAGCTGCTGGGTTGTGCTCACAAGCATGACCACAGGCAGAATACCCCAGACATGCCATATGCCACTGGCGTAAGAGATAGTGAATAATGAAGCCTTGTCTTTCTGACCACCCTAAGGGTCTTGCAAACATCCTGTCTTACACAGACTGTGCAAGATTCGTGTTCAAGAGCTCTCTCTCTTTCTCCTATTTCATTCTATCGCATGTTTTTCACAAAATGAGACACATGTGGTAGTCTGATCTTCAGCCCTCTGGCTAGGTGTTTGGTGTTACATAGCAATTACAAAATAGCAGGTGTTTATGATGTGTGTTTATTTCAGTACATCTTTTCTCATATTTGCTTAATTAGGTTCTGCATTATCATTTTTCCTGTTATTACTTGCTCAAAGACAACTGAAGCCATCTAGGTTGGCTAGTGCCTTTTCTTACTTGAAGATTGGTGTTGATAAGAATTATATTTTCATTCCCAATACCACACTAAGATCAATGACTCATGAATACCATGTACTCATTCGGTACAAACTTGTGAGTAAATGTCACTGCTTAAACTAACAAAGAAAAAAAAAGAACAGCAGAATACAGTGTGGATGACAAGTCCCTCACTAATTTCTCTGTATTTGTTGTCTTAAAGGTATAAAATGTTTGCCTTCCTTTACATGATTATTTACTTTGTTTATACCCATGCCATTTAATTCATTCTCTGATTCACCAGAAATAGCCTTCTTTCCTTGTGTAACACAGGAGAGATGTTGGTCTTAGCTCACATTAGAAAATGAGTAATGCCATTGCTGTTTCTCAGTGAGCTCCCAATCCCTGTGGGTGAAATTCATNGGGGGGGAGGAGGGGAGAGAAGGATCTGCTCCAGACCTATGCAACATTTTAGTCCACAGAACTGGGAGTTAGCACAAAGCTATTTAACCCTTCCCATCAGAGACTGACAAGCCATGAATCTGACAATGAGTGTCAGTCCAGACCCTTGTCCCCCTAAAGATGCAGCAGTCTGCTCTCAGCTTTCATGTTAGATCCAAGCCCATGACTCAGACCTGTGAAAAGACTTAGATCTCTGAAATAAATCATCAGCAGGACTTCAGTCAAAACATTCAAGCCTTGTGACCTCTGTCTAACCACACTGCTGAGTAAATCTTGGAGACACCTCAGGTCTGAGGCAGGCAGTTTAATGGGAGCTTCTTGTTCAGCTCAGCATCTGTGCAGAAGCGACTCAGAAAAGCCTCTGCTGAATTCATTACGAGTGAGGTCCATCGAGGCCCACAGATGCTCCCCACCTCAGTACCGAGGTGCTAAGTTTAGCAGGCATCCACAAATCACACCCAACATACCCCAACAGCTTGTTCAAAACTGCGGCAAGCCAAGAGAAAGCTGATAACAGTGTGTGTATCTAACAGCAGCACATTCAGTAGGTGTCTACTGGCATATTTTGATGTCACTTGCCAAGATTAAGACACACAGCTCCTAAAATTAGTAGTTTACAAGACTCTTTTATGATACACTAAATATTTTTGTTGGCCCCAGAAGGGATAAAAAGTGCACTAGCACCATGAGGTCTGGACAGAAGTTTTGTCTTTGAAAATTAAGATCTGGAAAAAACCACAGATCTGGATCTCCAAAAATGAGAACTTGGTTTTCTAATGTGTACACTGGCTACTACAACTATCCACCAGCTGAATTCTTACTCCCTGTCTCTCAAATTTCCATCAGTCATTACAGCTTTTTATGGAAAAATGTTGTCTTCCCTCATCTCCACAAACAAATTACACATGTAAATTAGTGAACTAAAAAAAAGAGTTGAGGAATATTCACTGATAATCAATGACAGTAATAACTTACAAAGAAATATTTTTAAGACACTGTCATAAAGAGGATCAGAAAATATCAGGCTGTGACATGTTTACATCACACAGCATTCAATGCCATCATACAGACTGTACATGAAATTATCCACATTTCATGACAATAAAGAACAGTGAGATCAGCATTTCAAATATCACACGAATCACCCCTGTAATTAGTCACTAAGGAATGACTACTACACAAAACAGAGTGTACTGAATAACTAATGTTCTGTAGTGCTAATGAAAAGCAAATCTATAGCTTATCTTATTTCTAATATAATAATTAATTCAGACACAGATCTTCTACTCATCCTAAAATCAGGACTTTAAATCAGAAACTAAAGGTCAGTTCTGTTCTCCATCACATCAGCTACTCTGAGGAGCTGTACAATTATAATCAGGAAATGCATAATTATAATTCATGGGATAATTTAATCCAATGAATCAAAATATTTTTTTGCATTCAATTAATTTGTATGCTACCAAGAAAAGCAGAAAACATGAGGTCATTTACCTGATATTAGTCCTTTCCAAGAACTCCAGTAGCTTTATGGACCAGCCTAGGACCCTTAATTAGTCACTCATTTCATATACTGTGTGAGACCTGTCTCTTTGCAAAATTATTTTCTTTCTTGGTTTCAGAATAGCACAATAACATTCCTAGATCAAAATCACATTTAAATGGCTGTATCACCTGGATTGTAAATTTATTTGAAATTAGTAGTACAAGTTAGAATTATTTTCCTCTTTAAGGAAGTTGGCCCAGATTGTTTCAATATTTTGCCATTCCATGAGCATCGTGTATATTGCTTGCCTAATTAACAGGAAGAGATTTTCAAATTTGACAACATATTTTGTGTATCAAGTTTAGATGCATTAAGAAGACTTCAATCTCTAAAAAACTCTCTTTAAAATTATCAAGAGTGGGGCATACTAGGTTTGAATCCACAACTCAGATTCACCAGTTACTTTTGGAAATCAAATTATCTTCTTTTTACAACCATGTTCAATAACATCAAATAAATCAAATGATGTTGTTTAAAATCAAATTGTCTCTCACCAGTTTTCCATGTGAGGGCATGAGCAGGCTGTGCAGCACTGACGAGGATGACGGAGACATTGGTGGGATCTTCTCAGAGACCTTGCAGCTCAGGAGTCTCATCCCATTGTGGCAGCAGAGGTGCAGGTGGACTCTGTGCCATTTCCAGCAGGGAGTCACGAATCTGTTGAACATGAAGGCTGGAAGCTGGTCACTGCCCACACAAGAAAGAGGGCTCCTGCTCCTCCTGAAGATTGGCAGTTAGAAAATAGGTTTGGTACCTCACACAACAGGTAGGAGGGTCTGGGACTGGGTGGAGTGATCATAGATTCATAGAATGGTTTGGGTTTAAAGGGACCTTAAAGATCTTCCAGTTCCAACCACAACAGTGTTGCTGCCACTGACAGCAACACCTTCCACTAGACCAGTTTGCTCAGGGCCCCTTCCAACCCGGACCTGAGCACCTCTGGAGGTGGGGCAGCCACAACTTCCCTGGGCAACCTGTGCCAGGGCCTCACCACTCTCACAGCAGAGCTTCCTCCTAATATCTAATCTGAACCTACTCTCTTTCAGTTTGAAGCCATTCCCCCTTGTCCTGTCATTACACGTCCTCTTGAATGGTCCCTCTCCATCCTTCTTGTAGGCTCTCCTAAGGTACTGGAAGTCTGAAGCCTTCTCTTCTCCAGGCTGAACAATCCCAATTCTCTCATGAGCCTTTTCTCATAGGAGAGGTGCTCCATCCCTCTGACCACCTTGGTGGCCTCCTCAGGACTCACCTATATTTTTAAGGAAATCTGTGACTCTTTTATTATTCCATGTTCAATTATGAGATGAGTTTAACAACTGAAAAATGGACAGAGTTTCAAAACTTCTTAGCTTCCATAATTGAGAACAGATTTTCAAAATAGACAGGTATATCAAGCACAAAGTTCTAGGGTGTCCAGTCAGTAATGTCACAATGGGAACTGCTAAACAAAGAGCATTAAAAAAAAAAGGCCCTAAACTGGTAATTGCAATGGGAATTTAATGTATTTAGTATTGCATACTTTTCACTTCTTCAAAAGATTAAGCACACAATACTCAGAAGCCAAGTTTCTCTTGCTTTGGCAAAGCTCATGATCCCATGATTCACAATCCTTCATGTTATAAATCAGGAATGGGGTGGAAATGAATTTGTATTAAATTTCAAGGAGCAGGATGACGGCTGAATCACTTTCCCAAATCTTTAGTGTTTAGAAGATGGATAGTGTGGAGAAGAGTATATTTCTCATCAATCCCATTATATATTTGCTTGATGTCAATATTCCATTTATTCCACATTTATTCTACTTAAACAAGTCCGCCGATGCAGTTACACTGTAAACTATTAGTTTGATTAAAAATTGTACTTTAAAATGTTATTTTAAAACTGTTTTTCCTCTACAACTTCCCAGTGGTCTCTGGGAACTGCTATATACAGTTCTGGCAAGCACTGACTTCACAGCTGCTATGAGTTATTTATTTATTTATGCACCATCCTACTTGGCACAATGGGTTTGATTTTGTTAAAGGCACAGTGAATGGGCACAAATCAGAAATTTCAAATTAATTCATGGCTATCAACTGTTAATGTTAGAGGCTGAGAGCCATTGCTCAGACATTGCTCACCCTTCAGAAGTGTGAAAGCCATAGAGGTTGCTCAGCCTTCCTCTCTCAAATGTAACTCGGCCCTCAAGAAAGGACAATCTCTGGCACCTCAGGCTCTGGGCCAACACATACCTGACTGGAAAAAACCTCACAGAAATTACCTGAGTGGGAATTTAGGATCATGAAACATTTTCAGGGCCAGTGCCTTAACTGATCTCTCACCTACCATTTCCAAGTAGGCAGCTGAAAAAGCACAAAGGGTGAATCTTACAGCATGAAAACACTTCTCACTGGGAAGGTGCTGAAATTTAGTTTTATTCAAGTCACCCAATAGCTGCCATATTCTGTGAGGCTTTCTGTCACTGGTGACCTCCACTTGTGTTTGAAGCCGAAATTCCAACACAGTGACGTCCTGGGCTGTGCTGAGGAGGATGTGCTGTCCTTCAGTGGTCAGTGTCAGGGAAGCTGTGTGAAGCCCTGGCATGCCTTGGCTGTGGAGCATCCCAAAGGTGCCTGACAGGGCACATTGTGACACCAGCCTGTGCTTTGCACCCATCAGCAGCTTAGGACTCAGGGTCAGTATCAGAAAAATTTACCCAGTGGATGACATTGCCTTGCAGCCCACCCTAATGGCAAATCTAGACTGCTTCTGAGGGCTCTTGGGACGAGTGCCTGGAAGGGCAGGCAGGACATTTCCTGCTGGAACTGGATTTTGCTGTGAAAAGCAGTACGAAATATCCATGTATGCATGCTGTAATCAAGCTGGCATGTTGTCCAACACTGATCATCACTATAGTTACAGGGCCTGATCTATTTTGGGTCCAAAATGACAAAGAAATGTAGAATATCATCCATTTGTAGGCTGGCCAGATACTACAGTCATGCAAGCATTAAAAATGTGTGTGGTAAATCTAGTAACTAAGCAGAGGTAGGCAGACAGAAATGTAGATTTTGAGATGCAAACATTATGTCTATATCTGTTTTGGTCAAATGACACATCCTTCAGCATAGGAGCTGGCATGCCCACGTATTTTTGTGGTACTGTGTAAGTAATACAATTCAGGAAATAACCACTAACTAACTGACAAAAAAAATCACACAAAAATGATGGCACAAGTACTGTCTTACTCCTTTTCTTAAAAAAATTAAAGCCCAGGAGCTAGAATAACTTGGATAAATTGTGGAATAACACCTCTGTGTTGTTTTTGTTTGTTACCAATACACACTGTACTACAGTGAACTGTTTGGAGTTCTTAACAAATGCATTCAGTCTGATCACATTAAATGCGAAGGTTCCTGTAAAAATTGTCTTGCTTGTGAAGTGGAAAACTATGTTTTTAATAATTTAAATATAATCTACCAATACGGCATTGTGCCACTGAATAATCGAGACATATATAAGGTTCATGTTATGACATTTCAAACCTAATATTTGCATTTTTCAGTCACCTTTTCTAATCAAGTCTCCACAAATAATCTGATTAAGATAAATTAATCCCTGATTTGATGCCTTGTGCTGATAAGTAAGTGCAGATAGTTTGCAGGCTAGTTTAAAGTTGGGGCTATGTCTAAATAACCACTGCCTCAGTCAAATCTTTTGAATCAGTTCCTTACATCACACTGCTACTGAAAACTAAACCACTTTTGATACCAAAATCAAAGGTATCCACTTTCGGCTCTTCATTTTCACCTTCAGAAAGACTTGGCAAAGGAGTAAAAGAGCGCATAACTGGATACTGATACCTTCTAGAGATTTTGAATAGAGGAACAGTGCTCTGCTACCAACCTGCTTACCCCACACACCAGGAACTTCCAACACTAGGAACCTGGAAACAGCCGAAAAGACAGTTCTGCATTCTCCTTCCTTGATTTTCCCCACGGTGTCAATGAGGCCAGACTCCTGGCCCACACATCACCCATTCCTAACAACAAAATCAGATCAGTTTAGCCCTCATCCTTAAAAGAATTTATACACAGCCACATTCTGTCCTTGTTCATACAAGCATTGATGAGAGGCTTGCCAATAGCCCACTTTTTGGCTTGCAGCTGTCAAACTCACAGCTGGGCCAGTCACAGGCACAGCAGCCAGCTGTTCCTCTGCTCTAAATTGCTCATGAACCTGATGTTCAGTGCCTCACTGGCTCACTCATGAGCTGTATGCCCAGGCTTCCTTCTGGCAGACAGTTCACCTCCTGTTTTCAGTGGTTACTCTCTGTGCTATTGATTCTTCCCCAAGTGATTCAGTGCTGGTTTGGCATCGCTTCTCCACTGTTCCACCATACTTGCACAACTTTGCCTCTTCCTTCTTCCTCCTAGTGGCTTGCACTGTCTCTTGCCTTCTTTATTGTATCTTCCTCCTCCTCACCTCATGCCTGCTGTAGTTCCTTGTTCTCTTTCTCACAGCACTATTCCCACCATCTCTCCTGTTCTTCCTCTCTATTCCAAGGTTTTCTTGCCTCCTCCTGGCCATTTGTCTTACTCAACCTTTGGCACATTTTCTTACCTTATTACCATCTCTGCTCTCCCATGGTTTGCTGCTTGATCCTCACTTCTATATTCATTCTTCTCTTCCTTCTTCTCCATATCTTCACACATTTCCAGAAGTCACCTACAGTGGCTGCCCCCCTTGGTGTAGACCCCTGCAATCAACACAACCCCATTTCTGCGTTGGCCTTTCTTCTTCTCCTTCATGCTGCCTATTAACATGACTAAGAAAAAGTAGCTGGAGAATCAGGGTTCTCTTTTCCTGTTCAGTTCACTTCAAACTATCCCTTCATGCTCCTATACATCACATATGAGTCATTTTCTCCTCAAATCTCTCTCTTCTAAGTCAAAAACCTTTTGCTGTGCTTCTCAAACAGTTATTAAAACATTTCTACTATGAAGACTCTCCTTGTTCCCTCCAATGTTTTTTTTCCTTCCAGTTGGATGTGTCTGATGCAAGTAGATTGAATTTGCTTGTAAAGTCCTGAGGGGTGTTCCTGACATGCTCTAGGTTTATTTGCTGTCTTGTGTACTTAGGTTGCAGTACTGCTTGGGACTTCTGTGCACTTCTAAATGACAAACAAATACAAATGATAAGATTCAGTTCCACTGCAATCTGAAAATACATTGCTGGTTTTTCTAATGCTGATTAGCAACTAAAAGTGAAGTTTAATTGCAGATAGTCCTCTTCAATTTTTTCTGTCATAATAAATTCCTCTTCTAGTAGTGAGCCTTAGAAATGCCAAAACCAGGATGACAGGAAGAATACAAAGAGAGAGCTGGGGAATCCTAAAGGAATAAATTAACAAACTNCCCAAACACATGAAGGAAAGCATGCACTCAGCAGTTGGTGGCCACATCTAAGATCAAAGTCTCAAGGGTTATTGTATTCACTGAAAATGAATCTTGCATTTTCCTAAAGCTCAAGGCAAATCCCTAGGCCTATTACAGTGACTTAGGCCCAGGTGTTGACATGTTACCCGATTTCTGAAAATTTTTCCTCTCAGTCGAAGTGAAAATAGTTGACTCAGTGAGGCTAGTAGAAGCCTCTTCTCTAGTTAAAGTACAAAAAAGTTCATGAAAGTCACCCTTATGGCAATATTCTTCTATCCATCTCCTGAGGTCTTGAGACAAATTTTAAAAAAAAACCCAAGGACTGTTTCTGCTAAGTTTTTCAACTATTATAAAACTGTATCTTTTTTTTTTTCCCCATTATGTGTTAGCTGAATTCGGGGAAAGAGTATCATGTCTCTGCAAATATTTCATTTGGGGCAAAGGGAGTAACATATTTCAAAAAAATGTTCTAGAAAATTAATGCAGTACTTGGAAATTTTGTTAAACAAGGTTTCCTAAAAGCTGTGGGTCATAGCAAATGACAGTACATCTCCTCCTCATCTACTTTTTTCTGATTTGCAACCCACAATTGTACTGGGACTAGAGCAGGAGATGCTGTTATGATGTATACTGCCTGTCCTTGAACCTTATTGCACATAGTAAATCTATAGCTGTGTCAGGTGACCTTGCTGGAGGATAATAATTTAAATAGTCAGAATAGCAGGGAACAAAATCTAATCTAGGGTGGAAATTAATGTGGGGGAAGGACAGGAAGATTTCCTTCCATTACTTACCACTGCAGCCAATATAAAATCATCGGTTTCTACCTTGCCATTTGTGGCTTTTCTGATGCCACCTAGATTGTCAGAGGTTATTGCTTCAACAAGTCTCTAATCTGCACCTGCATTATTCATTTGTTCTTGTTGACTTACAGAATTTTATTTCATATACACTTATAAATGTGTGCCTGCATTACAATTGTAATATCGATTGAAAGGCATTTTAAGAACCACTCAGCATGTACTCCACTAAGTTGGCAGCAGCAATCTCTACACAAAATGCCTCTTGCTGCCTAATTTCAACAATCCCACTCTTAACAACAGCTTTCCTAGTGGGTAGCAAACATCTGTAGATGTATTTGAGTACCTATACAACTGTAACCACAGGCTTGAATAAATCTGTCTTTCTTCTTACAAAGGTAGCCAGCAGTGATTACTACTTATCACAAATTGCTACACTTAAATTTCACTCTTTTTTTATGATGTGCTGCTACAATCCTTGCTGCAGTCTGAATGTGAAAACAGGAGTATGACCGTGTTTGTGTCTGCCACACAAGTATCAGGGCAGCCCACGCCCTGACCCCAGGACAATCACACCTCCAGCTTTCTATAATGTGCAAAGAATTTTACTAGGCCACAACGAGAGAATTCATTTTCCTTTTTTCTCTCTCTTCATCACATCTCAGTTGGTCTTCTGGTCTGCATTTTCCATGCAGTATGTACAACACCACTTACAAAGAGAAAACTTATTTACCATCAGGGAAGGAAATGTTTTCATGTTTCAGGCACACTGAAGTATGTGGTTAGGTGCAAGGGGGGTATGTATGCTTCAGGGCTGCTTGAGATGGAAGCAGGTAGAATTACAGAAAGTACAGGGCAAAAAGGCTGGCGTGACCTTTTGAGAACCATGTGTAATGTTACACTATCAGACAAGAATATAATGTGCACAGACAAATGGAAGAAGAATTTTAACATGGCCTGCTCCTGAGACAGTTGCCAAACAGGCTGAGTAAAATCTGCCCACAAAAAAAGCATGAGATAATGTAGCCATAGGTTAGCCTGAATGACTGTAACACAATTAAATCATAATTATTTGAGAAGCATTACAGCAAAAGCAATATACCAAGAACTGCCTCAGTATAGCACGAGCTTGTTGCTAATACAGATCACATTCCAAATCCACTTCAGTCTGTGGCACATGGCCAAGTGGAAGAGTATCTGCTATGAGCTCATCGTCCTGGGGGAAAGGGGATGGGCTGCAGGAAGCCAACTACACTGAACAGCCAGTGCTGACCGGGTGAGCCTCCTTGTCACTCAGCCAGTGGCTCCCAGTGGCTTAAGGTCAGCTACCATCTCTAGACAGAGATGACTTTACAAAGGGGTGTTAACCAAAGGGTTTGCAAATCACTTTCTGCCTCTAGCTTTCCTTCACTGTCTCTTTTTCTTTCTGGAATTAACTCTTTTGAGGCTACTCAGTACTTACATCACCCATCACCCTACTCTCCTGAAATGGCCATGATCATGGATTGTTTATTAACCTCAGAATTTCAGTAAGTGTTTCTAGAAATTCTAAGGCACCAAATTCTTAACTTCCCAAGGTTTACTCTTTCCACTCTTCTCAATGCCTTCTGAACCCAAGAAATATACACCCCTCTACATCTCAGCACATAAACTGCACTAAGAAAAATGAGATATCTATTTATTTATACTAGTCAGCTGCAAAGGAGTCTGTGTACAGGTTCAGTTTTCAGGGAGTTGCAACTGAGGAAGCCTTGCCATTTATACAGTTGTCTCCTCTTTTCTTCCACCTTCAACTCATCTGTCACTGACTATGTAGGTAAACATAACATTTCTTCCAGTTTACAGTGAAATCCACTTCATTTCAAAGTTTGGGCATTATTTTATTTGTGATGTGCTGCAGAATATTGCACCATTGCTTACTGCAGTATTAATAATTCTTGTCCCCAGGCAGCATATCCTGAAAGATCTCTCCCACACCACATGGTTGCTGAGGCAATTGCAGTTATTTCAATGTGAAAAGCTTGGCATCTGGGTCCAGGAGCCTAATAACCAGAGGGTTAGTTCCTGCTGAATCCCTTGGGAGTCTTAAACAAACCTTTTAAGAGTTGAGAACATGGAATCAGTGAGTTGATGTCTTGTGCTTAAGATGAAAAATACTTGTACAATATGAAATTTAGACAAATTCGCACACTACACCTGTGAGTTTACATTTCATGGATTTCATTAAAATTTTGGGGTTAGATAAGTTCTTACTTTGTCTGGTTTTATGAAACTAATTGTGCTTTCAGCCACTGTGTGAACCTAAGTGAATGACACCCTGTTTGTCAACTGGAAAAATTCCTCCTTTGCTCTATATGTCATTATTGCTGTTAGGTCCTTATGTGAGACACCTGCATGTGTCATCCTGCTTTTCCCACTCATGCACAGATCTGTGATAAGAGGAGCAGCTAATAACACCACGGCCTCACATTTCCTGGCTAGAGTATAAAAGTTGGTTTCATCACTAGATACCAAAAAGATGTACCTATAATCCTCAAACAGCTACTGTTGTCTCTGGACCCTTGGGATTACTCATGCTCTCTGTCTCACAGGNGCTGACCTTAAATTATACTGAGTTTCAACAGCTGCTGTGCAGCTTTCCAAGCAGCAGGGAGCTGCTGTAATGCTGCAGTCTTTTCCCATGATGTGCCTTCCATCCAGAAGCAGTCAAGAAACAAGACCCAGGTGAAACTACCTGTTACTAGCCATGCAGCAAACTGAGTACTCAGGAACAGAACTGGTACCCGAAATTTAGTTTGTACTGGACCACATACAAAAAATTTCTGGTCTATTAAGCTATATCATTCCCTGTGCTTTGCCACCATTATTGACAAGTGACCTCCCTGACCATCTAGAAAGAGTTCTGGGTTAGATGTAATTCTGCCCTGTTATTATATTTTATGCATCATTACTTTTTCTTGGTTTTGCAATGTTGGTTGGGGTTTTTTTTACCAACATGAATCCCCATGAGAAGCAGCAAAAAAGAAAGACAATACCAAACTGTGTTGGGGCAGATCCTGTCAACATCATAATCCATCCCTGAGAAGTGCAACACCCGCCTGCAGTACAGCAGAGAAATACTTTTCTTTCATTATAGCTCATTGTGTTTGCTCAATTAAGTTAACGCACACAATAGTTCTGTCTAAATCAGAGCTTTCAGCTTTGTTTGCACAGGCAAAAGGAAACCTCAGCCCTTTCAACACATCCAAGAACTACCCATTCAAGCAGAATGTCCCAAAAGCAAACATTCTCGAAAGGGAAACCAGAATTTAAAACCTGTTAAAACCTTCAAGTTTCAATGCAATCTGTTTTGTGGTCCCATTGTTTCAGCAGAAATTGCTCCAATATGCAGTCTAGACAGTAGCCTTGACAGACTTATCTTTTATTCATGGCAGACACAGAGAGAGCAGGAAAGAGAGATGATCTGGCTGTTGCAGATTTCATTGTACACCTACTCACTCCTTGCTGCTGTTTTGCTGACTTAAGTGTGTTTTGTCCTTTTGCATCTATTATCCATCACCATATGTCCTCTGTTCACAAACATGACCCTCAGGGAATCAAATAGCAAAGCACTAAAATATCCGATATTGAGATTTGCAAAAGATCTGTCCCTTGCACCATACACACACTCACGGTGTGCATGGCCCCACCAATGGACAGAAACAGGTTTTCACTCAAGCTTTAGACCTCTTTTCCACAGACCATGGGGACATGGGGCTTTAGGTCAGTCTACCTTTGTTTAATTTGAGCATTATGATGTCAGTCCTGCACAGTGCTGATGCAGACAGCACCCAGACAGCACAATTCAGAGGCTGAAAGTCTTCCTAAGCCCTCTCCTGTTGTTAGGGTGAGAAGGCGAGCATCTTTTACACCCTACAGGCCACAGGAGGAAACTGAGGCCAAGCCATGCCCTGAAATCCTTCTGTCCTCTCCTTCACTCCCCCACTGGCCAAGGACTAACTCCTTTGCAGAGGAAAGCTGAGGAGCAGCAAGAACAGGGCTCTGAGCTGAGCAGGGGGAACACACCTTGGCGATGCACCAGCAGCCTGCAGTTGTCCGAGTGCCATGTCCTCCTGTCTAACTCAAGCCACCCTTACACAGGGCAGGAGGAAATGGAGGAAAAGCACAAAGATGCATTCTTCTCTGGCTGTGGGCACACTTTCTACCTTAACAGGGTAGGAAGCTTGGAGCTGTTTCAAGTTTCCCCTGCTTTAACTGGATGCATCATGCACCCGGAATCTTCTCATTGGTCTGGTTCGTAGGCTTAAAAAATCCCAGCTCTGCTGGGTAGCCATGACTTCTAGCAGAGAAGTGATATTTTTGAAACAGAAGGCAAGGAGATTCCAAGGGAAAAACAGGATGCCTGATTGTGCACCTCAGGGAGAGACTGAGTAATGCCCGGTAGCAGTAAACCTCCGCTCACTGCTGAGAGAGACAACTGTGGACAAGGCTGGAAGGTAGGGAAATGACTGGAAACACCAAAGACAGTGGAATCTAAATGATTTTGTATTCTTCCACTGTATGCCACACTAGAAATTATTTTCCAGTTGCTACATTCACAGGCATTAGACAATCAGGAAATTCAACCTTCTCTCCCTTTTAACATCTTACACTTTTGGCAGCTCACAGCAGTTCATTTGGCAGGCGCGTGCACCAAATGTGCCTTTCAGTCTTGTAACAGATGGAGTACATTACACACAGGACTGCATGCCTCACGTACAATATCTAACACTTAAACTAGGAAAGGACATCCAACAGAGCCCACTGACCACAAAATTACTTCCATATCGCTGAAGGAAAGAATTTTATAAATGAGTTAGAAGCAAATATTCTCTCTCTGCATGGTAAATAAATGTGTTATGCCTGACTCCAAAGCCCTTGTTTTTATAGATGCAAACAATTTGTTCTTGTTTTCACATTTTACTTTGGATATGTCCCACCTGAAACCTAAACATAAATAACTGAATATCCTCTGATCTGTTTACATTTGTGGTATAATTCTTTCAGAAAGAATGAGTACCAGATAATTTTGCTAGCTGTTTGGTTTTAGTGGCTTCTTTGTTATATGGTTACAAATCCCAGAATGAAATATTAGCCACACAGAATTGTCGGGGACCATGGGTTTTTGATTAATTTACAGATTTAAATGTTTTACTCAATTCATAGATCAAATATAAAGGTACTGTAATTTCAAGTACAACTTACAGAAGATTTTCAGAAATTCTCCTAGCAGACTTTTGTTTCCTAAGTGCCCACAGCAGATAGGTTGATGGAGCTAAAGAATGGACCTTTTAAAACATTGCAGCTACCAGGTGCATGGAAAGAACAGCCAGAGGGCAGAATAGAAAAAATAAGAGAAGGACAAAATATTAAAATATAAACACTGAAGGGTTTATTATTTATATATTCAGAAACTGAAGGAGGGATTCACACAGTTGTGAATCACACAGCAGGTTAGAAACTATCAGTGAATGTTTAAGATATATTAAATACATGTGCTAAATTATACAGAATATTATATAACATATATTAAACACTCATGGGTGCTTTCTAACTTGCAGTGTGATTTGAGGTGAGATAGTCACTCCCTTCTTCAATTTCAGAATCTGTCGGATGGGGGTAAAAATATTTGTTGATATCAGTGGTCTAGCCTGAGGACGTCCTGGTATTTGAACAGCAGCCATTCATGTGTATAGTGTTACAGTTTTTATCACTGAATTATAGATAGTGCTGGCAGTACTTAAGCAACTCAAACACCAACATAAACCATGGACAGAAAATCCTATCCTTTTCACTGCAGAACTGTACTTAAGAAATAGACTGTGGGCCCATTTTCTCCTCTGTGATCAACATTATCTCATCTAGGGCAGGGTCAACTGTAGAGACGAAGAAATTAAGTGTACCATGGATGCTGCAGTGTTAGCTGCTGCTCAACATGACTTACCAGAAATCACGTGAGACTTCATCCCCTCCCTTGTAAATGTGCAAAAGAGTTTAATTTCTGCAATTTTTTATACATGTATATATGACTAGCTGTTTATTAATATACATCCTGGCATGAAATAAGTCTGGCATAAAGCAAAACATAACACTTCATTTGTGTTATGCATAGCAATGCATTGTTTGGTCTGGCTGAAACCAGCTATCTGGAGGACACGTACATATCCAATGAGACAGTAACTACACATATATGAACAGAATTGCAGTACAGGAAGGTTCAACAAAATAATTCACTGTATTTGTCCTCATTTTATGATAGATAACAACATTAGGTCCTCAAGAAAACTTCCAGAGCCAAATACTTGTCTTCAAAAAATTCATTTCCTGCTGTCACAGAAACAGTTGTAAACTGAGCAAAGCAGAGGAACAAAGTTAATGTTGACTGAATTCTTACATTCCAAAAACTTATCTGGACCATGGAGACAAGATAACAGACAGGAGTAAAGAACAACTCTTAATTCATGGAAAGAGAGTAAGACTTCACAAAGAGGAATACTCCTGTATTCAGCCAAGCCTTATCTCTTTGCTCCAAGTACAGATGGATCTTATTATGGCAGAGACAGGAGCCAATAAAGCAAGTTCAAAAATTTCTGTATGACACAAAACAATGCTGTTTACAACAGCAGTATGTAGATGTATTACTTCAGAATAAATGTATAACAAGCAATTTCAGGCATAAAAAATCAATCTTGCTTGAGAACTCAGTTGCACTGATAAAACAAGTTAAAACAGAGAAGGCGAATAAGAGGAATAAAAAGCACATCAGACTGGCTGTGACCAGTCGAAGCCTTCTCCTCTCACACAGGCACATGTGAATCTTCTTGGTTCTGCTGTGCTATTGAATCCAGACAAAGGAAGTATTGTACCCCACAGACCCAGACTGCTCTCCAGGACAGGGCTCTTGACTGTAGAGTGGCATTGGTAAAGTGCTGAGGACTGGGGCCTCATGGGGCTTTTATAATGTTAATAATATTGTATGGACAAAGGCACCGATGACAACACACTCTGCAGCAACAGAGCTGTGCTACCAGCAAAAGTGCTGCACTAGATAAATTATCAAGCCTGGGTTGCCTGAGTGCTTCAACAGGGGCATTTGCATTCATACATTAAGTTCACTTTGTTCACTGTTTATGTGCAAGACATCAGTCAGCTTAAGCAATGCCCCGCTGTGCTCTGGGGTGAGCTAAGCATACTGATTTCCTTAGATCTACCTCCAGAAACAAAAGGATAAATATGTGCAATATATATATAGAGAGAGGTGTAGGACTTGTGTGCACAGTTCAGGTCTTGCTCTGCCTAAAACCATGACTTGGCAAGCCATAAGGCAGGTCATCTCAAGAACCCATGGGACACTGTGTTGTGCATGTGCTGTGCTAAACACTCTGACTCCTGGATATTGTCAACGTTAGATGACAAATGTCACAGTTTAAAAAGTGATGACTCTCTGCTGTCACCAAGCAATAGTGGCAAAAAAAAGGCAGCATGTCCCCCTTCAGCAGCAGCAGCAGTTCACATCCAGAACTTTGATTTGACCTGGTAAGAATTTGGGGTGCTAACAGCTGTAGTACAGGACAATCTCTTACAAGATTTCTGATTTAGCTGCATCTAGATCAGCTAAAACCAAAAGGGAGCCTGAGTAAGAACTCAGATAGCCATATCCCTTCCGTTGGACCTATCTTGGAACACTGCAGGGGCTGGTTTGCAGGCAAATATCTAAATATCCCCTTAAATTATCTCAAAGAAATGTACACATAATAAAGGACACCTTTCCAACATCTATCCTCCTGACTTTTGTTTCTAGTACACTGGCCACAAACCTGCATTGTGGATTTGCTGTGTGATTATCACTGGGATATAGACTGAAATATGACTCTTGAAACAGCAAGCATCTTAAAAAAAAACCCACCATACCAAAACCAAATCAAAACAACAACAGTGAAATCAAACACAGCATCAACAAAACAGTATTGGTTTTAGTCAATTTTTACTCATAGCCATCAAAGCTGTGTAAAAATAGTAATTAGATAGCTATACAGCAGGCATGAATACAGTATGAATATTTTGGTTTGTGTATTCTGAGGGTCTCAACAATCACTCAGAAAGAAGATTATTAAGACAATAAAAATATCTCAGCATTTGGGTTTGTATTAATCCTGAAGGCCTCTGCTAAAACTTTGTATAGGGGTGAAGCAACTACAAGTTTGGACTAGATCACATCAAATGACACCCACTTTCTTTACAACCTGCATGTCATTCTTTTTTGCTCTCCCTTCCATTTGATTTAAAGCATATTTTCAATATGGGCGCCATCAGTGCCACATTCTCAAAAAACATTTCCCATGATATAGAAGGTTTCCACATGGGTGAAGGTAATGAAAAAATCATTTATTTCCAGTTTTGGTGAAATTCACAAAATCCTGTGTAGCTATGCAGGTTTGTAAAAACAAATCATTTGAATTCTCCAGGCCCTAGAGAGGTTATGTCTTGGCAGGCTTCCATTTCATCTTTCCAGATATTTGATAGAATTTGTATGACTTTCTGACAGCTAAACTCAGTGTCATTGCAAACTATTATTCCACTGCAACCCTGCTTCATCCTCCTCTATCTGCTCAGCCACTTTGTCTGGTGTGGGTAGGGATTTTAAGACCAAGTGCAGCTGCTTCAATGGGTGATCACTGCAGCTCACAAACTGGAATATGAGTTGAATGTGGATCGAATTTTATATTGCTGCTGTGATAGGCTGGAAACAGCAGTGGCTAAAGTGGCTTCACTGGTCATCATCCTGATGTTTGCCATAAAGGTGGTGATCTCCAGGAGGGGAAACTTGGGAAAAGGGGGATGACAATATGACTTCAACACTGGGATTCACACTTGATGCTCCAGTCCCCCTAAAAAATTCACCTATTTAATTGAATTCCACTCCCACTTGGCAATAATACCTTCTCACATTTTTATGCTTCTTTATCTTGTTAAAAATACATTAACTAGTTTCCCAGTTGGTTAAGAGAATCATATTGCTTCAATAGCCAAGGCCGCTCCTCCCCATCTAAGTCTGTTCATGGTCCTAGGACACAGATTTTGAGTTTAGACCTCTCTGTTGTTATCCACACCATACACACCTTATTGTACTGCAGTGTGATTTTAATGAGGTTTCCTCTTCTTGAAAAGGTGACAATGGATTTGATTTTCAATCATACCACTTCCTGAGAGTGTGTGGTTACCAACAGTCTTTGACCTTAATAAGTTGTCTGTTGGATTCTAGGTGACTTTTAACAGCATAAGCTCTGATCTGAATAGTGTGAGAGCTGCCCGTTTGGAAAAATGACTCTTTCCTCATGGGATAATGTTAATGTATCTGCCAAAGGTGCTGGTCCACCTGGAACTCTGAAAAATAAAAGAAAGGGAGTGATGGTAGGCATTTTCTTCTATAGCCTAAGCTCCAGGAGATCTTCATCTTTCAACAAAACCTGCCTGGGATTTTTTAGACCAGTGCAATGGTTTTTGTTAGACACTGAATTAAATATCATTTAACCTGGTTCAGACATCTCCCCTCAGTGAAGAGGAAAAGGAATTCTGTTTCTATAGCTAAAAGAGATTTTATATGTTCTTATTTGAAGTTTCAATGGATGCTGGGCACTTAAGTTAGAAAAAGAGTGAGATGCCGATAGCGCATGACAAAAAAAATCAGAGTTGCTTGGGCACAGAAAGAGGTACAAAACCAGGGTTGGTCCTAAACTAAAAGACTGTGAGGAGGTTATTATTTGTATGAGGAGGATATTATTTGATTATTCCTCTGCTCAAAAAAAAATCCAAACTTTCTGTGTTATTGCAAAAAAACAAACCAGAACAAACTAACTCACTGCTTGGTCTCTTTTCCCCACTGGAATATCCTTAAAAGCCCCAAATGTTTTATAGTAACTTGGACCAAAAGGAAGGCAATTATCTGTGCTAGGTCTTTCGGGAAGAAAGAGAATTTGTGTGGGTAGATCTATTCCCTGCTGTTCTACATTTGTTCGTGTTTCTGATGGGTATATTATGGTTAATTAAGCTTTACATAATTTGTTATTTAAATAATTACTAAATTATTTAATTCTCAAGTAATTGTAGGGTCTAGATCTGGAAATAGATGGAAAAAAGAAACAGCATAGTTGCCCATGGAACAATTTTAGTCAGGTGTTTGACTTCTCTCCCATTCTCTTTCTGTCTTTTTCCCCACCTCTCAGGAGATGGGTGGCATTCCATAACTTAACCCCACTGATACCTTTTCTTGAATTATCTAACTTTTCCATCTCTCTTACTATAACCAACACCTAATCATTACTTGGAAACAGCTGGAAGCTTTTTACAAAAGAAAAGCAGGGAGGAAATGAAAAAGACAGCATGTTTTATAGTCCATCCACAAGACCAAAAGCTTTCCCTCTTCAACACATCTCCACATGAGACTGTGTTGTAAATAAATTCAGGGTCCAAATGCAAAGAAAAAATAAATCAAACATAATTAAAAGAACTTTACAGAAAAAGCTTGAAAGTTATTTTAGCTTTCTGCATTGCCCATTATTGACTCCTACCTGACCTGTTTGAGATGAAACATCTTTGTTTAAAAATAAATACAATTTTCATTATCAAAATGATCCTTTGATTCCTCTCCATTGACCTTATCTCCACACGTGGTGGGTTGGCCACCTGTTTAGTGTCAGCAAAAGAGCCTCTTCCTTTCTTACAGGAAGGGAGCCAAGGATATAATTACTATAGATGGTGCATGGAACACAATTGTCTTACACTTTCCAGCTTTTATTTTTCATGATAAACTTTCTTCTCTGTATCTTACTCTTCTGGGTAATTTCATGGTTTCTGCACTTGAAGGGGGAAATGAAACTAGAATTCCATCACAGGTGTTGTTGACTGATAAAGATAGAGAATTAAGTCCATTTTTAGAGCTGGCTAACTAATAAGTTTAATTGTTTACCACTAATGTTCCCAGACTCAGATGTTGTGATAATTGAAATGGATGATATGAAATGTAATAAACAGATGACAAGACCTAAAATGTTACACTGATGTATTTAAAGTTTTACTTCAATATAGTCTATCTACTTATAGAAACAAGAAAACTTAAAATCTAAAAAATATAGTTTTTCTTCAAAGACATCCATTATCGATGGAATTAGGTTTTATCCAAAGTACAACTGAAATCACTTGATCTTTACCACTAACAAATACAAGAAAATGACTTTAAAAACACAAAATCCATAGGAAGTGAATAGCACTTAGGAATTTTTTTATATGTCTGTCTTCTCATCTTGTTCACACTTACCCTCTATTTAAGTAGAATCACTTACATTGCCCCTGCATGTTGTCTGGTCCAAGCTCTCACCCAAAGCAGGTCTCCAAGGAGCCTCCAAGCTGGATTAGGTTGCTCAGTGTCTGGCCTACAATGAGAAATCGCCAGGGATCAACATTAAACATCTTCATGGGGCACCTGTGCCAGTGTTTAATCACTCCCACAATTAACAGGTTTTTTGCCTTATATCTACTTAGAATCTCTTCTGCTGCAAGTTGGGTCTTGTCTTTTGCCCTTCAAGCTCACACCCCTGGGAGCAGGGGGGTTTCATCTTGTAAACAGCCCTCATTTTGCAGCTGAAGAATAAAGTCTTTTGAAAATTGAGCCAAACAAACCCCTCGCCTTCAGTCAGAATGGGTTACGTGCTACTGCTGACCTCACCTGAGTTTTGGCAAGAACTTTCCTGTACTGGGGTCCCAAAATGGGATACAGTACTCCAGATGTGGCCTCATAAGTGCATAAAGTGAATAATCACTGGAAGATGAATTCTGGCTAATGAAGCCCATCTTTCACACACGATGTCCATCTTACTAACTGTGCTGCTAATACTTAATATTTGTCTCTACAGGCACACATGTTCCAAACTGGCCAAAACCTTGGTTTTGTATACAGCCCAGTCAAAATAAAATCTATGCTATCACTGGTTTTAAAAGATTATTAAACAAATATTAAATGTAATACCTCTACAGACGTTGTCTGATGAGCAGAATAAATGTAGATGTCCAAATCTAATATCACAAAAACTTAAGCCATGAAACATGGAAATCTTGTTATTTCAAAAGGACCTTCTAACCTCAAGCCTCCAACCCCTCACAGCATGCATAAAACAAGTTACTTCCAAAATAGCCTCAAGTTAGAAACTAGATCAAGCACTGGAGTTTACACCAGTTTAATGATGATGTTTTGCTACTGTTACTCTGAAATGCTATTTTTCTCTGAACAAACACTAGTAAATTGGACACTGGTTTTTGCTAGCAGTTTGAAAGGTGTAGTTCACCATGGAACATTTCTTTTGGTCTGCTCAGGTAACTGTACATATGGCTCACTATGGTAATTTCTTTTTTTAATAAGAGGAGCTGGAGTCCTATTGAGTACTCCTATCTACACAAAATTGAAATATTTATGTCAAGATATTTCAAAAAGTTGTTCTCGCACAAATAAGTTCTACAAGTAACTAAGAAGCAGTGGAGAACTAATTCTTCCTTTCGTCATTACAAGTGCACTGGATTCTTCTTACTAAACAGAGTTTTTATGTAGTCTATCTAAACATGTTGCTAGTCTTCTAAACAAGTAAAGCAAAGCCTCTGGAGAAGATAATTTTCTTTAACTCACTTTACACCACCTTTTCTTAAGCATAAACTACTTGTCTTCTGAGCAAGGTCTCTTAAACATCAGGTTCTGAAAAACAAAAATGATTTATTTTGTTTGTGCTTTGAGAGTTTTCAGGATCTGAAATGCTGTCTGAATGAGATCTTTTTCAGACAATGTTTTTTCAAAGTCTGTCTAAGTACAAATAGCGATTTTGACAAAGCTTACAATAAGGTAGGGATTGAACTAGTAGTTTCACAGATCACCTGCGAAAAGATTAGAGAGAATCAATAAGCAATTACTTGTATGATTCTGAAGTCAAGCCAGATCTTGCTGTAGTAAGAAAGCACAGCCACAAAATGAAGGATAGACAAGATTTTTACATAAGGAGGAAAGTTCTATTCATGTTTATATCAACTGAAACTACACGATTATTTGTCTCAGTCTTGGAGCAGGAAAGAAGTGAACAAACAGCAGTTCATCTATGCAGATAAAGCCTGTATCACCGAAAGGCACATCAGGGAGAGAAAAGGCAGTCCCTGTCATTAACTTTTGCTTATCAATCAGCATCTCCATGTTCATCTCTTGAAGTTCAATTCTTCAAGCGCAATGCTGTTAGCCCTGCAACCACATGTCCAAAAATGCTGGTCAGCATCATACAGTCAAAAAATATTAGAGACATACTTCATTGAGAAAAGAAACCAAACCAAAACAATAAAATCACAAGGCTTTTACTAGTATACATTAGTAAATTCGTATATAAAGTTGCAGGTCTGTTAGAAAAACCTTTTTACTCAGCCAAACTCATGAACACTATATTGGCAAAATCTTTCTTTGGACCTGAGTCCTACTTCCAGAATGCCTCATACAGGAATGGGAGCTACAAAAACCAGCCCATATCCCAGGAGTCTGAAACGGCAGTCAGGCTACTGGTGGCCAGGGCCACCCAGCTACTTGTCAGCCACACTTCTTCAGAGCAGCATTAATTTACACCACACTTAACACCAGTGACTTGGAACACTCGGTGTCAACATCAAGAACCAGCCCTAGTGGAAAAACATCTCAAAAATTCTTGTAAATTAGAACAGCAGATACAGAGGAAGAAAAAGCAGTATGAATAGGGGGGTAAATCACCCCAAAGTCACGTAAAATGTCAGAACACAGAGGCAACTGCAGAGACCTGTGGAGCAGAAACAGGCTTTTTTCCACTCTTAAATGCAATTTGTCCATGTAACTTGCCCATGAGAACAGATCAGTTTGAAGAAATTCACTTGGAGAAGCTCTGCAGCCTAGATTCCCAGAATTCTGTGAATTCCCAGAGAAATTTAGTTTCCATGAGTGTCAGTCCAGTATATTTAACACTTACTGACTGTTAGGAAAAAAAAGTCAAAATTTTTAAATATAATATTAAGCAAATTACTATGGTCATCATGAAAACAGACTACAAAACCAAGCAGCCTGAATTATTCACATTTCATCAATTTACAAAAGTACCTGGCTGTCTTTCAGCTTCAGTCTTTATAAAAACAGCCACCTGTACACCTACTTGTTCATATACCAGAACAATTTTTACACATACCTGAAAAAACTATCAACAAAATATACTGTAAAAATTGGTTACAATTTTTAAATAGACTAGGGGAAAAACAAATCCTAACTTAATGACTATTCCCCAATGTACAATATTCTACATGACAAAATTTCTCATGACAGAAATGTATTTCACTGCTTAGATCCTGCTTGAAGCGCTAAGGACATATATTGTCAGATAAATTGCTTCCTAATTAATCAAACAGCCTGGGAAAAAGTTCTCCAAGAAAGCTTACTATAGTATGCCCAAGTGACAAATTCAATCCCTTTTGTCTTTTTATATTCAACAATTATTATAATAAATGGGTGCACAGACAGGAATGTCTCCCTGAAGATGATCTGTGAAGTGAATATCCAAAAATTACAAGTATTCAGATCAAAAACATGAACTTAAGAAAAAAAGGAAATTTTTAAAGAGAAACATACCTGATGCATAGGGAAAAGTAACACATCCTATCATGTGACTACTTTTTTCAACCAATACTAGTAAACCTTTTCAATGTCATATATTAAATATGTGCAAAGAAGTACCCAGAAATTATATTAATAGAAATTGCTTAGCAACTTACTTCAAATAAGAGAAAAACACAAGGAAACTGTAGGTAATTCACACTTAATTAACAGCAAGAGAACATATTCATTGAATAAAGGATTTGAATAAAATTATTGTCTTGCATCTCACAGTTCAAGTTACCATGACAACTTTTCTTTACTCATGAATAGCAGGTTTGAAGTAGTACCAAAGTATGATTCAGATGTACTCTACATTTTATTTGAGCTTATCAAGCAAGATCCCTAGTAAAGAGAAGAGAAGAGAAAATACATGCTTATTACATTCCTTTTACAAAATACCTGAGTGTGCACTACAAAAGACTCCACAACGGTGGTGTGACGGTAATTATTTCAATTTAAACTCCTGACTGCTAGCAATAGTGGCACATACTGAAAGCCTATGCTTACAAAACATTAAATTACTCTAAATGAGGCTAGTCAAATTTATTTCAAATATGAACAAGTTTTGCTTGCAACTGAAGTGTCTCCACATTTAGTAGGTTTAATCGCGAAAACTGCACAGGAACTTAAATTCCTGTTAACTTCAAAGTATCACTATCTGAATGACCAGCAGTAGAAAGAGCAAGTTTCTCATGTGAGTGGAGTGTTAAATGGAAAGGAAAAAATTTACCTTCCAGTGACTGTGATGTCATCACATGGAAACTAGTTTAGATAAAATTATGGTTTGGGGGTACCTTTGTATTCAAAAATTCCCCAACTTTTGAGGATGACAAGATTAAAAGAAATGAAGCAAGGAGCATTACCACATAAATAAATGAGCTGGATTTCTTTTTCAGGATAAATTCTTCTTACACAAGCTCCATTCTCTGGGTTCATCAGTTTGAAAACCTCCATAAAATTAATAGGGCAGGTTTAAAAGACAGCATTTGCAATTATCACAAAAGAAGTATTCAGCTTTTCCCAAAGGATACATATCTTTTTCTACTACTTCAAGGAGCTCTGGAGACAGGCGCAGAGACACATGAGCTTGCTCAGCACAGCTTATTAACTCAGGCTCAGAGTCATGGTAATGAAGCGAAATGATCTGCAGGCCAAAGCCACCCCAGTTCCAGGCAACTTAAAGCACAGTCAGAGGAAATGTATTCACTTTTTTTGTGTCCGTCCATAAAAATGGCACTCACAACCAGTATTTCAGGTGAAATGAGCTTCAGGTGCTCATTCTGCTTGTCACCAATTTTTGAAGCTTAGCTTGAGCTTTAGAGCTGCCCACATTTAAGCATCAGCTACATCAAATCCCAGGAACAGAGCTCTTCATCTGAGTTTACTGAGTTCACATTTGAAAAGACTGGCCATGGTCACTGGTTTTCAATCTGAAGTTTCATGCATTATTTCTACCTATGAAAACTAGGCCTGGTCTCAACAGGCTAAGGCTAAGAATAAAAGGCACATCTACCAGAGTGCTTTTTAGAGGATCTGCAAGGTGAAGAACATTGGCAGCTCTTCCCAGAAAAGTACTCTGTTCATTGCCCTGGAGCATCACTCCACATCTCCCACCGATTGTACTGAGACTTCTCATCCCACTAAGTTACTGAAAATACAGCTCATGTGCGAATATTTCTGCCCTCTATTTGTCAGTAACATCTTCCTCTCTGACAAAGGTCTTGTGCATAGCCCTGCTCCTTTGCTTTCTGTACCTGCATAGGCAATCTGTTTTCTGTCACCTTGTGCTAATAATATTTACTCACAAAAGATTGTCACCAGGAACTACTTAAATCTGTTGCAGAGAAATGCTGATTTCAAGTGTTTCAGAGTGTTTGCCTGAGGAATTCATTTGACCACTGCCTGTCACTTACTTGTGAAAGAACACATCTTTAAGTACACTTAGCCAACATCTATTGTTACCTTTTGTCCTTCTCCCAGAGATTTAAGATGCTAGAATCTAAGATTAAAAAGTATGTTTGTCACATCACATTTGTACCACAGAGGGACTTTGCTTGATAGTCCATACACAGGTGTAGTGGGTTGAAAAAAAACCCTGAGTTGATAGAGAGACTTGTAAGCCAATCGCTTCTCGTGATTTCGCATATCAAAGCCCGCACAGCCGCGGGAAGGGGAGTTTTT
>VWZW01000742.1:30513-150118 GCA_013397115.1 Edolisoma coerulescens | reverse complement strand
GGTGGGGGTTTTGTTTTAAGTTCATATTATTTTCTTTTACCTTTAATTCTGTTAGTAATAAACCTGTTTATATTCTTTAAAGTGTTGAGCCTGCTTTTTGCCCACTCCTAACTTCTCACCTCACAGAGAGTAAAGTCAGCGAATGAAACTGTTACACTTAATTAGTGTTTCTGCCTAGTTTCAAAATTAAAACCCACGTCAACAGGATTCCTCAAGTGATGTTTAGAATGGCTGATTCACTCACATGAGTCAAAGTCACAAGAGTTAGATGAAACCCCAATTCAGACCTGTGTTGATGGATCTCAACAAAAGAAAACAGTATGAAGAAAACATGGAGCACAGCTGAGTCCTGAATAGCCAATTCTAGTATCTTAAAGGCAAGCCCAGTTTTCAGTTGTTCTTCTATCACATACACAGTCTTATCGTTTCTGGGGAAGGAAAAAAAAGGTATTAGGAATACTACTAAATTTTACTAAAAAACACCAGCTGAGGTCTTATGCAATTCCTCATGTCATCTTACTTCTATATACTACACACACCATATGTATAAAAATAGGATTTGTGAACAAAATATGACAATGCTGTATAGCATCTGCAACTCTTTTCTCTCATAGCATTTTTTCTTGTGTATCATGTATTTAAATCACTGTACTAGAGAAATTGTGAAGCCATCAATAAATTATATAACCTATCTTTTCTAAAAAAGTTATTGATTTGATATTTTTAGTCTTTTGAAATATTACAGTTGTCAAATATACTAAACATCACAGTTTTAAGGCAAATCTTTGCTCAAAAAATCCAAAGCTAGAACAAATACTGGATTAAATCACATTAATAATGGCTCATGAATATAGGCTATTTTTGAGAAAAAACACTCCTACATAACTAATTTTTAGAAAAGTGAAAGAAAAATTTTCTTGTCATGCTCTCTTTTTCCCGTAATCATTTGTTGTATTTAGAGGTCTCAAAATCTGGAATAAATCTCATAGGTGATAAATTAACAGGAACTGCACATTATCATGATCACAGTCACTGGATAAATTATAGGGAGTCAGACAGATTACTAATCCTGCATTCATATAAATATGTATGTAGGAGACATGGAATGGAATACGGGCCAGTCTCTCTATTTAGGTTTTACCTGAAAAACACCTCAATATTGCAGCACCATACAAGCATGACAGGTCCAAACAAGAATGATATTCTCTTTTCCACAACTTAATGGTCCATTTTTATTTTATGGAATTACACATCTTTATTAAAAAAATTTCCAAGTATGTGCTTACCAATATTACAAATCCAGAGAAATACAAGTGTACTTGTAATATTCATTACCTGTATGTGCCACCTTTTACCACAGACCTAAACCTACTTCCTGCAAGTGACCTTTTCTATCAAGACCTTAATGAGATAAACACATAGTGACTACCTTCCTTTAAACAAAGGCTTGATTTTGGTGTCCTATCTGTACAGCAAAGCACACAAACAACTAAACTTCAGTGAACAGTCCCACTAGCTCCACTTTGTGAAAATAATTCCATGAACCATAGTGAACTGTAGCAAAAAAGTCAGTACACCTTGGCATCATTATTGTTTGAAAATCCTGTCTAAATAGAGGCTGTCTTCAGCATGAAAGTGAAGAGGTCTGGCTCTGCACATTTTTAAATTTTACTTTCTTCCACTCTGAATACGGTAAATCTTATATTAACACAAAACAAAACAAAATCATTCCACAAACTACTTTAAAAATATATTCAAAGCTGTAAGTGTTTGCATAGAGATAAAAACAAAAAGGAGGAAGAATCTCAGTTTTAAGCATTCCACTACTTATGGCAAAAAATCCATTACTCCCCCACACTATGAACCTGCCCAAATATATATATATAAATATCACGCCCTCCATATCATCTTCCGCATCTCTACCATCTGTTAGCATATATGACCAAGAAGGTACTTGTCCAGTAAAATTAATTTCATGGAGTTATGTCTTTTTCTTCTTCTTAGATCACAGCTCCATTTGTGAAGCTGTGCAATGCTTCACTTAAATCAAAACACACCATGATGACATTGCACAAAAAGGCACATGCAAGGACACCATTTTGGGATGCAAAAATACACTTTGGTTTATGATACAGCACAGCAAGTGTTTCTGAACTTCTCCCAGATCATTTCAGAGCAAGCAAAAAGGTGTGTCCAAATTTTCAATTCACTGGAACCACTACATGTCAGTCCTTCTCATACACTCATTCTCATCGTATTATGGTATATATAAGCTTCTGTTTAGTACTACAAATCAAGATAATTTTCCATTCTGGTGTAGTATGTTACTGCCAAGAATGAGTCACGTTAATCACATGGAATTTTAAGTGGCTAGTCCTTGCTTTTTGAGCTGAATAAATTAAGTTTTCTGCAATCCTGACCTGCCGTGGCCCCTATTTAACATAACTGTTTATCTTTCTAGGTTCAGATAATTTTAATAAACAAATATCTAGTTTCTGAGATGACTTAACATTTGTGCAAATCTGCAGCTTTGACTCTGAGATCAGTGGAGTTATTCCATAGGCAGAGTAACATAAGTTTAAAAATATTCCTTGACTAGAAACAGTGCTTTCTCTGACTTTTTTTTTAACCTAGGCCTAAAATACAGCTATCCCTCTAAAATTCCTTGAGTTACAGCTTCAATGTTAGCTCAGATGTATTGCTCTACAAAAACAAACCAAGCCAAACCAACCAACCAAACAAACAAAAACAACAACAACTCTGAGAGAGAGAGGCAAGATGCTCAAGAACTAATAAAATGATGTCCTGGCCCTTTCTGTTTTCAAGTGCATTTTCGTGGAGATAGTCAGAAAACAGCTTTTTTGCCTGCATTATGCAATCACTCTAGCAGTCACACAGCTTACATTTCTTCTTTAGAAGCTACTTTATTCCCTACTTTAAAATCCGTATTTGAGTATTTAATTTTTCTTTCCGTAACAAACTTGTCTTATATCTAAGTGCTTTTCACTCCCAAGCAAACTGGAATCTGCTTTTGCTTTCAATTTTTAAACAGCTATGTAAAAGCAATATAAAGGATGTAAAAGTACGTGGGCACATTTTCAGTTTACCTTTAAAATCCAGAATTAATTGTATCTCTCTATTTTTAAATCACTTTCTTAGGCCCAGATCATGTATTTAAATGCATTTAACCTTAAGCATATAACTAATGGCACTGTTACCCTGCAGGAATTCAGGTAATCTGATAATACTGTTTTCACCAGCTCTTCACTAAAGATCAGGTTTTCAGAAAACAAGTTCTCAAATTAGGAAATGAAAATTTTAAGGATTTTATTCACATCTAGGACAGCAGGGCTCCATTCTTTTCTGAGTCTAGTGAGTGGTCTTCTGAGCACTACTGGAAATGAAGAGGTATATACTGGGATATATGAAAAAAGTCTAGACTTAAAAAGTGATTGCAATTTGGACCCTCCATGTTACTTGGTTTATCTGTAAAGAATGAAAAAGGAGATTAGATTCAAAAATAGGAAAGGCTTTCCATGGGCAATTTAGGATTTGGAAAAGCATCTCCAGCATGAGCATTAGGCTGTGCCAGAGAACATGCTTGGCTAGGCTTCAGCATCAATGCTTATCAAGTTGCAGGGCCCACATGCACACACTCTGACGCCTCCATTTCAACGGCAAGTGAGTTATCTAATACCCACTTTTCGGGCTGTGTGCAGTGGGCAGTGGCATCTCTACCCTGCTGTCTAAGTTTTCCTGGAGGTGACCAAGGCAGGCTTTCCAGGGGTAACTGCAATTGCAGCAGTGTGGGGTTCTGTTCACTCTGTCCCACAAAAAAACCCTTGTGCAGCTGAGTTCTGCAGTGCTGCACACTGCTAAACATTACTGTTCATGCCTGAATGGCCCCATTTAACAACACCTTGCAGGTGTCTGCTTGAGTGAAGGTCATACCTTCCTCTACATGTGCATGGAAGTAGGAAGCCAAGATTAACACCCAACCTCCTATTCCCCTTTAACACTAAAGAATGTTCTAGTGTGTTATGATTGAATATAATTAATTGTTCTGTTTTAATATTCTCTAATGTTCCCCATGTAGATCTGACCAGCCCCATAAACCAGCAATCCTGAGGAAAGATCCTATTTTACATTTCTCATGGGATCAATTTCTGTTTTGAAAACATTGATTTTCTCATTATCTGAAAATGTAAGTATTACAAGCTCTTCTGTGGGTAGCAGAAGAAGGAGGCTTCTTAAGGTTGTGTCCTTTGTTCTCAACCTTCAGACAATACCCTCACAAAGGCAAGAAATAGAACATGCAGCTGCTAACATCCAGCTGCCAGCTGGTTAATGTGCTGCCAAACACAACATCTAACACCTGAATTGTCTATGTTATTTCTTTCAGTGACAGCTTTTGCTGATAAAGTATCAGTAGTTTTCATTAGATCTATAGGAGGAAAGTTTCTTTAAAAAATTTATTTTAAGCATAAAATCTGTAATACTAACCAGGAATGAAGAAAACATACTATAGACACTGTAATATCCATCCTCTGTGTTAGCTATGCCTGTGTTCCAGCTGCTTGATTGCTCAAGCACCAGTTACCTATTGTCTCCTTCTGGTTGTAAACACTTCATGGAATACAGGACTACCAACTAGTGTTTACCACATATTAGCATACACAGACAGAGGTTTCAAGCCTTGCTGTACTTAGAATCTCTTCTTCACACGAACAGAGAAACCTGAAGATTTTTTGTTATCTCCGGACATTCTGCTTCCTATTCATTAGAGAGAGAAACACAGCACATTACATTTGATAGTTCGGGGGTTTTAAGTAATTGAGTAATAATAGACTATCTCCCTTATCGCCATATGCCAAGGAAGTTCCCTATGAAGAACTACAGTGACAGCTTTCTGAGAATCAGACCATTAAACATTTGAGAGGTATACAGATCTGTTCTCCTGGCTACTTATGTTCCTGCCCATCTGTTGCAGTGGCAAGGTGCCTGCTTATGGACAGACACGTCCATTTCAATATAGCAAAAATAACAATTATTAAGAAAAAAAAGCTTCCAGGTGACGTAAAACTTCCAGCACTCGTACTTCCACAAGGAATCCCTCCTCAGTTGCAGCAATACCATATGCTCCTCTCATACCACTCCTAGTGACACCTGTGCCAAACTCTGGTGGTAGGAAGAAAGGAGACCACGGGTTCACAACTGCCAGGACGACAGACTGAATACAGCAGGAGGAACCTGAGAAGTATGCTAAGGCAACATGTGGCGTTCAAACATGTCACAAAGAAGCACAACTGGCATCTGTGGCTGGTTAAAGCATTCATAGCTGAAGTGTGTCAGTTGTAACTAAGACACTCCTATTTGTATTCTCTACCCCCATATTAAAATAAAAACTTTTTTTTTTTTTTTTAACTGATAGACTGATTTTTTTTTAGGCAGGTCTTTTGGGCATTCTGCATTTATTATTCTTCTGGAACCTTCATATCAGTATATTCAAAATTAAGTAATTTCTGACAAGCTTGAATTTAGCATGAGATTTCAAAGTCAAGATAAGTTAATTACTGTTTGCATACTATTGTGAGAACATTCAGCAGGAACAGGGAAATCCATTGTTTTCAAAGGACATACAAAAGTTGGCATTCAGTAAGCAACTTCATGAAGAAAGTACAAAAAGAAGACTCAGTGTATTCCTTTTAGATGAGTGAACTCTAAGGTTAACAGGAGGAAAAGCTGGTTAATGCTTGTTTATCCTGTCCTCCTGAATCTAGTCAGCAGATCTGTTGAGAAACAAAAGCCTTTCCTGCAGTCACTTCCTGACACAGAGTTTTTAAGTTCTAAGAAAATGAAATTTTCGACAAAATAGTACTGATTGCCAGTCTAAAGGCAAACTTCCAGAGCAGCTGCATGTATTCTGGATTTTAACTAGTTGAGATGGTTAACACCAGGGAATTACATGTTGAATTTGGAAATCTGCATTTATTCCAGGCATCTAAATGACAAATTTGAACCTGACCAGGTAGCAGCAGAGTCTTCCATTTAAAAGGCTTAATGAAACAGCAAGTAAATATTGGTGTGCAAAGCCAGCACTACACAGCAATAAACAGACAATGAGCACAGTGAAATAGTGACATCTATGTTTGAAAACTGTTTCCAAATAGATAACAGGGTGCTCTGAGAGGCCTCCAACTTCATGCCCATATCAAGTCATATGTACAGGTGTATTGCAGTGCAAAACCAGGACTTGGCTGCTCCAGGATCAGATCCGTAGAGGAATATAGGCTTCAAAATCCCGAGTGTACTACAATGATGCCACGTTGCCTCGTCTTTGAAGTCTATCTCTCTCTGGCCTGCAAAGGGAGAGTTCAGTTTTTCAGAACAAGCACCAGAAAAAAAACCCAGCATTTTGAGTAAGTGCTACCTATAAGGGTCAATAGAAACCCTACTACCAAAGTCTTACTGTTTGGCATTGCATTTTCCCCAGCGAGAAGGCAGGCTGCAAGGAGGAACGAGCATGTGAGGTATCTAGTGCCTCAGCTGAGTCAGCCTGGTCTGCAGTCAATGTGCATGCCTGCCACTGCAGCTGGGTATGTCCTCAGTGGACCCTGAACACAAACTTCTCCTGTGGAATGGACACCTGTGACTAGCAGCTGCTCTAGTCTATGTTAAAGCCAACAGCTCTCCAGGAGAAGTGAAAACTTGTATCCCATTTTCATGGTGAATAAAGCTATGGGGGTTTTCTTATGCACAGGACAAGAATTGAAAACCTATTCGTGTTGCAGTTCAAATGAATACCACAGTGTATAATTTATCATTTATAATTCATCACTCATAATTGCTCATAGTGAATGGGACAAATATTGTAGATTAATACTGACATTTTTCATACTGCAGCCTGAAAGGATCTTCTACTCTGCAATTTCCTAATTAAAGAGGATGTGTGCAATCACAGAATGAAAGAAAAGCTCTGATTATCTTAGCCTATGTCAAGCGAACACATTTTCCAGTGAAACTACAATGTTGAGGGTTAATGAGCAGCATTAGCGTGAAATAACATTAATTCTGCATATTACCACCAGCAGATAGCATTATTTCTCAACTACGAGCACAGTCTCAAAACTGAGTATTTCATTCTCTGAATCACACTGTGCTGTCATTTCAAAAGAAATATTTCCTAAAATTTTACATTCTACTCAGAAAGAATATATTAAAATACATTGAACCATGGAAAATATCTATGATCATCAAACAATACTATAGAGGTGCATGGCAGAAGAAGGGGATGGAGAAAGAAGGCAGAAAAGTGCATGGATTGAACTAATTTCCAGTTCTGTGGTCAGTTTGCAGCAAGCCGAGGCAATTTTTCCAGCCTGCAGGTTCCTTCCAGATGCCCTCTTCCCTAAGGGCTTTATGGAAGCAAGTCACAAGGTGTACAAGCTGTCACATCATCTCCACCTTGCACCTAGCTGCCTCCCTTCAAAGGATCCCTCAAGATTTGCCACTGATTATTCTATGTTTCTAGGAAGCCTCAGGTCTACCATTTAAGCAGAAGAGAACTGTACTATATTCACAACTGCTTTTCTGGTTAGGGGGTAAGTAGGGCCCACTGCCACCATTAGGTGAAACAACACTGCTCACTGACTAGAAAAACTGGTCATCAGACAAACACATATGTGTGGGAATATTCTGGATATAAAAGGGCACCACTTCTTTCTTTATTAGTCCAAATTAGGTAATTCCTAAGCACATTAGGACTAGAAACTTCTAGCAAGGACACAGAAGAGAATGTCAGAACACTACAGAAAAGGCCAGAGGAAAGATGTCAGTTGTTAACTTTTTCAGAGATGGCCATTTTCAAACACTCTTCTCACCAGAAACTTTGTGTGTTTGTCAGCACATCTCTCTCCTTCCAGTTCCCCTGCTTCCCAGTGACCCAGAGACATGGTGATTTTCAAGATACATCATTTGTATACAGCAGCTCTTACAGTAATGACACGCCAGCACCCTTTTCAGAGTGAGAAATGCTGGCAACACAATCAGAGCACAGGGAATTGTTACAACTTCTTAAACCTATACAGAACCAAAAGCCAGAACAGTGACGCATCACTCTGCAACACAGCCATGGGCTCCATTCTTACGAAGGCAGAGGAGTTGCAGCTACTGAACGTATTTACCAAGAAAATGTATTGGTAATTTGAGTACCCAGGTGACATCTCCTGATTATCTGGACAAGAATAAACAAGCCCTCTTCTGTACAGCAGATGTTGTTGGATCTCTTCCACCCCTTTCCATTACATATTAAAGAACAGGGAACAAGGAGAGAGCCTGGGACCTATCCAAGGGACTCTGCAAGGAGAACACACCCTAAAGAAAAGCAAGGATACTGTAATCTTTCTCACTATTGTTCTGCCCATTTCCACAGGACTAAAAGAACCTTGTTCCAAGAAACTGAAAAAATGATTCAAACAAAACCTAGAAGCCATATTCAAAAGTGCCCAGTGTCAAATTAACTGAACATGCTACTCCTGGCTGATGTGAAAAGTGCCATAATAAGACTGAACTTCCAGTGGAAAGAAGAAAATTACTTTCACAAACCACCCTAAAAAATTACACTACTACACGGTGGTAATTTAGAGTTACCATTTTTACTCCGTGCCCACCTTTACTGAGCTTCTCAACAACAAATAAACAGTTCAAAGCCTTAACAATGATGGTAAAAATGAGGGGGTGTATGTTTATATTAACTAATGTTTTGAAAACAAAAGCTATTTCTAGAATATCTGAATGTATCAGGAATTAGAGTTAACTTTTCCAAAACAAGTGTAGTGTATATACCATATACAGTGCAAGATAGTGCCAATGCACAAACAAAAACATCTTGCTTTGAAAAGAATCAGTCCACCTACTCAAAAATTAAAATCCTTTGACTTAACAAAGGACAAATTCTCACAATCAGAATCTGGGGCAGGTTCATCTATCATCCCTGCAGAGCAGTTGAGCAGGTCATATCAGACTGCTGAGCAGAACTGTGGACACTCTGCCAAGGACTAATGTCTCATTTTCTGCACATTTTCAAGTTTTCTTCTTAATTCAAGAATAAATAGATACATGCTGCTGGCCACCAAGCAATTCCCATACTGACTTTCTGTGGCTTTTTCAACAACTGTGAGAATTATTTATACAATAATGGAAACGTTATCCTAAAAGTATATTTAAGGGAGTAGTCTGTTATTTGTCACTGATGCCCAGATTCACACATTAGTAAATGAGTCATCTTTTGGGGATGCTCAGAGTGCAAAAAAATCTGCTTTACTAACTGATTTACCTGAGCCTATGTACCTATTTCTACCAGATATTTGGTCCTAGAAGTACCACAAAATAAAGAGTCAGTAAGGGGATTTGTATCACAGGGGAAAAGACTTGCTCAAAACATTTTTTATGTCCAGGATAACCTAGCCTGTTGTCTTGTTAGTAGTGATAACAATCACAGAACAAATAAGAAAAGCCCTTCACTCTGGCAAACCAGCTTCAAATGCAATGCACCAGATGAAGAGACCTGTGATACAGACCGGCTACAAAAATTTCTGAACAGAAAAAATTCTTACACATTTAACAAAATTCTTAGTGTACCAGTACTTTAGTGGGTTTTATAATTAAACACACTTATGAACAGAAGCTGAGAGGAACTTCAAAATGGCCCACACAAATCATCTGAATAAGGAAATACAGTGGCAAACAAATTCAGTAACAACGAATAAAAGTAAAGGAGAAAGAAAATTTACACTAGGAGTCCCTAAATGTTTCCCATTAATATTATGACTTTTGAAGGAAACTGACACATCATTTTAGTCCAGTGAGGAGCTTTATTCAATGAACACGTGATGATAGAAAAGGAAGGGACTTCTTTGCCACTGAGACAAGAGCTTAATAAGATTAGGCCATTCTTTGGCCTCCAGAATATCTGAAAAGCTGCTAATTGACGTTAACACTCTCTGAAAGATAGAGCCAGCTTCATGCATCTGGAGGCTTTTCAGCTTCTGATAAGCTCACTATCTACAGGTGACTTCACACTGACTTATTGCCAGCTTCATACCCTTTCCCTAATTCAGATGGTACTGACAAAAGACAAGGTACGCTGTTGACAGATCGCTGCTACGCTCCTATATCCCCAGCAACAAGCAGAAACTTGGCATTACTGTCCATTCCTCGCCATTCTTGGCATTACACTGACCTCTGGTGGGTTGCAGCAAAATAAGACACCGAGAAATAAAGCGGATAAAAAAGCCAAGGAAATCACACCCTGCAACTTCGGCGGGAGTTCAGCGAGGGCACGCAGAAAGCCTGACTTTGAAAGTGCCGCACGACAGCCCGGCAGGAACAGTGTCACCCTAATGCCACTGCTCACAAATCACTTCAGAGACATTTCAGCTTTTACACACGATGCTCCCTCCAGATACTCTATTGTCTTGTGTTCGGATTTCCTGTAACACCACTAAAACTTTGTACACACAGCAGCCCCTTAATCTTTATGAAGAAAAAGAAGCAAAGAATAGGTGGATCTGCAAGCTTTCTCTGCAATACGTGAGTGAGTGCATACACCTCAAACTGAAGTGCATATGTTTAACCTATCTTGACTCTTCTCAGGCTATATTTAACTACTTTTGTTTATTTTATTATCTTCTATTGCACATTTTAGTGTGCCTGAAGGCAAATCACTTGTTTTTAGGAGTCTGACCGTTTCAGTGACCAGCTTTGTGGCATGCTGCCACAAATACCAGCACTGACAAAACTCATGGAGCAGTAAACTGATGTTGGGAACAGAAATGAGGCCACAAGTCAGGAAGGGTAGGAACTGATTTTCTTGCTGAAGAAAGCACAACAGAATTTTAGCCTTACAAGTTAATGTTGGAATTCACTCAGGAAAACTAAGGACACACCCAGAGTGGAACAAAAAAAGATGTTTATTGCAGATTCAGATTTTGACTCCTTATTAGCATTCACAGGAAATCAATGACTACTGAAAAGGATGAGGAGCCAGAATTGTGCTCACTGCACTTGCAGAGTGAGACTGAATATTGAACTTCACTCTCCTTTGCACATAGTGGTGAACTTATAAAAAACCTAACTTAATTTGACTTTATATTTCCTGGGGAGCGGTGGTGTGGGGAGCCCTCTTCTGAGTATGTCAGTTGCCAGCTGTTGAATTATACTTTGAAAATAAGAACTAAGAGTGAACGAAGAGATCATTGCTGATATGCAGTACTTTTTAGAACTAAAGTCAATGCCATTTAAAGCCTAAATGGGCTCTTTCAGTACTAACTTGTCAGAAATATTCTCAGGTCTGACAAAATACATTAGTGATAAGAAAAGGCCTTTTGTGTATGCTCAGGAAGTGCCCAAGAATATTTAACAGAAAGGGAAAATCTCAGCTTAGGTAGCTGGTTAGTAGCAAACTCACTTCAGTGCTGGGTTCTAAGCAGCTCAGTGGAGCTTGAAAACACAAATGCTGTCCACAGGTACTCCGAGACATAGGTACCTTGCTGCTGGAAGTCTGCGGTGCCACTTGCAAGCTGGTTTAATAGATTGAAAAGAAAATTGTGGAGAAGAATATACACTAGTGAGTATAGTGAGTATAGTGAGTGTAGTGAGTGTGAGTGTATTATCACTGCTCCCTCCCACGCTTTCTCCATTTGGCAAGATGATAAGTAGTGCACACAGCACTTTTAGCCAGCCAAATCATGACTTTTCAGAAAACCTTCAAGAACTTAATATTCTTTAGCCCTCTGACAATTTGACTTTAAAAACATCGCTTTTAAAATATCGCTTTGGCTTTAAAAATATCATTTAGACAGCAAAACAATTCCAGTGATTAAATCACTTGTTTAGGAAACAAAAGAGAAAGTAGTATCTCACCATTAACTTCAAAGACAAAAAGGCTGAGTGTCTCATGTCTTTCACTAGGTAGGTTCAGCTTTTCTTTCTTAATCACTGTAGGGTCAAAGTTCTCCTCTTGTGCCCTGCGGCTAAGTTGACAAACCAGAATACATCAACCACTGCATGCTACTGGACAGTGGTTTAGCTCAGATTCCCCGTAAGAGGCCACAAAGCAACAACAGGGCTTTGTATCAGAGCAGCTAATTCACAGCTGCTAACCATGCAAAATGTACAATAAATAATCTGAACAACAGGGCTAACTGCTGGGACAGAAGTGTCCTGACCTGGTAAAGCACAACTCACACTTTAACCTTCTGTTAAACCTCCCACTATTTAAATGTGGCATCTGTTTCCACCTCAAGAGGTTGTTCCTATCTACTAGACAACTAAGAATTATTGTTAGTTGTAACTTCAATTTAGCATGTCCTGGTTTTGTGGGGATATTTATAACAAATAAAATGATGGCAGATCCAGGGATTAGGAATTCAGATTCACTGTGATAATCTAGAAGAGAGGTCACATGAAATCATTCCAATTTGAACTATGTTGCCACTTTCAGAAAAATTCTAACCCTGATAGGACTAAATGAATCAGTTTGAAAAAGAAAATAAATCCAGCTGTGCAGTGTCATCTCTTGTCCTTTGTAAATTGTTCCACTCATTATTTTTACTGTTTTGAAAGTTGTTCAGTAAAGAGAGAAATACAGGATGTACGACCAATGCCCCTAACCTATGTTTATGACTTGAAAAGCTTTTATCACTGTTTTCTCATGGTATATGATCGCTTCAGCAAGTTTACAGATGACACCAAACTGAAAGGCTTGAGGGAAGGGATTCTATTCAGAGAGACCTTGACACGCTTGAGGGGTGGGTTCCTAAGACTTGGTGCTGCTCAGCCTGGAGAAGAGAAGGCTAGAGGGAGACCTTATACCAGCCTTTCAATACTTAGAAGAAGGGCTTATAAGAAAGATACAGACAGACTTTTTACCAGGGCCTCTAGTGACAGAACAATGAACAATGGCTTGAAACTAAAAGAGGAGAGATTTAGATTGGACATAAGGAAGAAATTCTTTACTCTGAGGATGATGCGACCCAGAGTCAGATTTCCCAGAGAAGCTATGGATGTTCCCATTACTGGAAGTCTTCAAAGCCGGGCTGGATGGAGCGGCTTTGTGCAACCTGGTCTAGTGAAAGATGCCCTTGCCCATGGCAGAGAGTTTGGACTAGCAGGTCCCTTCCAACCCAGACCATTCTGTGACTCAGTAACAACTTCTGGGAACATCTAAGTGACCACATTTTTCATATAGTCAATCAGTTTTCTGTAGATGGAATGTTTTCTCACTTAGCTGTTCAAGTTCTCCTGTATCCCCAGGCATAAATAATAAATGTCACAGACATTTAAAGCTTTTTCTTCACTATACTGTTTACTTAGATAATCAAAACCTAGTTACATTTGACTTAAATTTCTGTCCAGCCAGCTGTCACTGAGCTGCAAATCAACATTTGACTGTATCAGCAACACAGAGTAACAGATCTCCACTGATTTAATAGCTTGACTGTCAGCACCGATCTCATCAGTGTCCCTCCAAGACCACTACTTGTGAATTAGAAGTATCACTTTACAAAAAAGTGCTGACCTTTATGCATGCCTAAGTTTGGCTAGAGGCAATGCCTAAGACAATCTTCCTCATGTAGAAAACAGAATTTCAAATGACAAGCCAAAGCTATTGCAGGTACATCGACTTAAAATAATGTTGACATTATTTTAGGTTTTGCTATAAACAGAGCGCTAAAATACTCGGTCTGTTTTAGACATGCCTAAGCATAATGACACAAAAACTAATTTCTGTAAAGGAAACTAATGCTGCATTCCTGGAAGTTATGAAGACTTTCCCAGAAGCTCTTAAGTGGTGACATCTGCTTGCCCCTTAACATTTTCTTTTATTTATCTTTATTCCCTCCAACTGTTTGGGCTGCAATGCATCATGCCTCTTCGTCTGGGCATTAGGCAGCCTTTTCATGATCTGCTGTAACTTAGCTAAGACGTCACACTCCAGGCTGTTCTGCAGAAGTGACTTAGCACCTCTGCCTTCTAGACAATGTCTAAGTCCTCTCTCTGATATTCCCAGGTAAGGAGGAGACAAAAGAAGCAAGCAGACCACAGCAGCTCCAAGAAGCAGAGCAAGGCGGTAGGAGAGCTGTACAGGTTACTCTACAGCCGGCACCAGCCTCATCCTGCTCTTCCCTAGACACGGTGCCATCCTGGTGTACCTGCCTGCTCTAGTTCCCCCTTCTCACAGGATTTCAAATGTGTGAAAGCCGCCACTTGCAGGGTCAGGAAATGTGGAAACTGCACTCAGAGCTGAGCTCATGCCAGCGTTCAGGACTTAAAATATCGAGGAAGATCTCAATTTGCAGCGTGAACTGAGGCTGGTTCCTCTGTTCATGTGCGTCCGGCGGGAGCAAATAGCAGGACACAGCTGGGATGGATGTGGCCCGTTTTGGCTCTCTAAACACAGAGACAGAGCCAGGTTTCGAAAGGAGACATTGCTTATTCTGCAAGGGAGCAAAGTGGCGGTTTCCACAAATCAAGCACACCAAAGGGTAAAAGGTTACAGCAAAACTTACATGAAGCCCCCTAACACATCTTCTTCGCCCGCCTAATGCATATTTATTTCTGTGATGTAATCTTACGCAATCCTTGAAACACAGCCCTTTTCTTTATTAACTTCTACTTTTAAGTTATCTGACGGCACTGGTTATGTTTACAAAAGGCGAGGGGAATTCAGCCTGGCCACAGACAATTCAACCTGAAGGCATCGCGATCACGAGCGAGCGGTACACGACACAGGGGTGTTTACGTGCAGTCACTTCACCATGATGTGCCCCCGTAAAGACACAGGGAACCCCAGGAACTTCCCCGCCGCAGCCCCCTCGCCGCGAGTGCACAAGGAACACTGGGAACTTCCCCAAGGAACAGGAAACACCGGCAGCTTCCCCCCGCAGCCCCAACACACCGCGGCGGGCGCGGCACTGCTCATGCGCAACANCCCCCGTCTGCCTCCTTGGGGCGCCTCCATCGCCGCGTTCCGACATGGGGGCTAGGGCCGGTGCTGCTCTGCACTCCGGCGCCGCTCTGCACTCCGGCGCCTTTCCCGTGCCGAGTCGCCTGCTCAGGATTCCTTCTGCTTGGATGACGGAATCTATAGCCTCGGATATGCGGCAGACTCAGTTCGCGGCCCTGCGCTGCGGGAGGAGGAGGCGGCGCACGGTGTGTCCCACTCTTTCGGGAGGGATGGTTCACCCCGCGGGAGGCACGCCGGGCGCAGCGGGGCCGCCGGGGCAGGAGCTGGGCCTGTGAGGAAGCTGTGGTGGAAGGTTGGGTGATTGGGGCTGTCTGTCCTCGGAAATCGGGCACTTACCTCACGTATGTCTTTTTAGACTCCTTGTATTCTTCGTGTGTTTCTGTCGCGTTTCCAAATGCGTCTTTTCCCTTTATTTTTTTCATATGAAAGCGATGGAAGTCGGTCGGTGGCCGGAGCATGCACCAACGTGACCAAATGATGTCCCAAGAGCATGGTGTTCTTTCTTTTTCTCATTAAATGTTCGTTCTGTATCAAATACTACTTGTGAATTTTGAAATATTTTTCAGCTGATTAATTGTTCTTTTTCATAAACTGTGAATTTAATTTTGCAGGGGTAAAGAGCTTCCGTACTTAAGTTTTGGCCTTTGTGTTGCCCATTCATTCCTGTCCAGAATGGATGTGGTGTCAAAAAAGGCAAACAAGAATTCCTGCTCAAACTGGTTTAGGGAGCTGGTTGTGTACCTTCCTCCTCTCTGTTTTTGCAAGGACAAAAGTCCCCAAACAACCTGTAGAAATTGTATGGTTGAGCAGCTACATAGGAGATTTTATATTTCAGTCTTTTAAAGTGAAGAATTTGACAGTTATTAAAAGAGGAAAAGCTAAAGTTATAATGGCCACTTTTAGCATTGTTTAGGTATCCTGTCTATCATGATTTTTACATCTGCAAGTAATTAGTACATAACTTTTCAGATTTCCTACAGTGGCCTCTAGTTTTTCTATTGTAAAAAGATACAGCTTAATACTCAGGTATAGAAAAGATTAAAATCTTCTTGAAGGGGAAAAAGTTTTGGTTTTGTAGATTTGTGGATTTGTTATTCAGTATTGAATAATATGTTGTCTGCTCTTTTGCTGGGCTTTCCTTCATGTACTTCTGAAAGTATAAGGTGTACTTTGATATTGTCAGATTTCTGCCGGAATGCTTATTTTTAGGAATGCTTCTTACAGGTTTCTAGTGTGTTTTGCGGAAAGTTCAGGATCTCCCAGAGATAGCCCTGTGTGGTGAAAGCCTCCGAGCATGAGAAGGGTATGTGGGAAGAAGTCACCAAGTGCTGATTGCACAGCTGTGAGTAACAATAATTCCTTGTGCAACTCTGTCCTGTGGCCTGCTCTTACAGTGAAGCAGGTTTTCTGCTGAGAAGGAAGTTTGGCACAATGACTTCAGAGCAGAGATCAGAACTGAAACAGTGAGAGTGAGATCAGCCTGATGACTGTATTCTTATCAACAAGAGCAAAGTAGAAGCTATAAAATAAAAAGTTTGGTGTGAGTGGCTCATTAAATCAGTATGTGGCTGCCAGTGTGTCCAAGACAAGGACATGCTTTTTTATGTTTGCTTTTAGGGGTGTGATACTGTGGAGCTGTTCAGAATACAAGGACTGAAAATGTTAGAAAGACTGGCAAAACAGGAAAGCTTGGAATCTCACATGCATCTTTACTGCTTCACTGTAAAGTCTTGGAAAAGCCAACACATTGAAAAGTTGAGTAGTGCAAGTTGGCCCAAAATTCATTAGTACAAACAAGTCATTAATAAAAATTGCATGCATTATCAAATCTTTCTTTGTTGCTGAGACTGTGATTTGTATAACCTACATACCCAAAGGTGTGACAAGTAATCTAAGTCTTTGCCGCCAGGAACTTCTATGTCAATAGTGGAAATCTGGTGTAAGAATGATCCAGTACTACATCACTTTAGTTTTTGTTTGTGTTGGGGTTTTTTACAGGAAAAAATAAAACTGGTCTTCAGTGAAGTGATGAAACTCCTTCAAGTTGGCCATGATGCTCTTGAAAATATTAACATCAGAAAGTTTCATCAATGAAATGTGAAAATCTGCTTGAGCAACACAGATGCACTGAATCCTTTACCACTGCTGCTGGTAGGAAATGAGCCTATGAAATCCATCCACACCTTCAGCACCACAGACACTGGGGACTTCTGCAGGGCTGAAGAGTAAGGTCGGCACTCTTTGTATGAACCTGTTGGGACACTGGGAAGAGAAATGTATGTGTAATCCATTATTAGTAATGTGTCTAGTAACAGGGCTGCTGCTTGTTTTCCAACATAAAATTATTAAATCTTGTGTATGGTTGGCTTACTGTTCTCAGAGCGTGTTCTAGTGCACAGTCATGTTGTATGCATGAGTCACTACTGCAAAACTTTCTCTTGATTCCCACCAGCTAGAAAGTGTTACTGCTGCCACCAGCTGGTAGTTACCATCTGAATTCTTGCTTCGGTGGGCAAAGAGCCTCTCTTGCAGGAAGACTCTTTAAAAATTAGATTTACAAATGTTACCTATTTGCTTTTTTCCCAAGGGATGAGGGGAAGCTCATTTTTGTAATTTTGTATTAGTCTTGGGGATATACAGGATGCTACTGAGAAGAGATGTGTGCTATGTGTGTCCAGTCTCACACTGTGTGTTTATTTTTTTCCTTAGGATGAATTGTTAGAACCAGCCTGAGAACCAGCCTGAGAGCAATGGCTGTCGATGCAAACACTCCTTCCTAAGAACCATAAACTGTTTAAAAGACGGACTATTAAGCCTCCGTGCAGTAAGACAAAGGGCATTTAACTGCATTGTGGCAGTGTCTGGTAATGTTTCTGTAGACAAAAAATAAAGATTTATGTTTCTGTTCTCAGAATTTTCTCTCTTTCCCAAGCTTTAGTAGCAATTGCTTCTGTTTGACAGTTCTGACTTCCTCTGTTATTGTTGGGATACCAGTGCACCACTTTGGATGAAACAAAGCCTAGGAGCTGCTGAGTGGTTGACTTAAACCATGGTCTCCTGTAGTATTTGGAGATAAGGTTGGCTAAGATTTGGATTGTGGTGAGCAAAAGTAGAAATTTTAAAAGTAGAAATTCAGCAAACCTGGGTTGAAAAATGGCAGGAAAAGTGTTTATCCAACATGGAGAACAGCAAGCTTGGTTTATTATCACCTTGACCAGCTACGTCATGTGGTATTTCAGTTTGGAGTGAAAAACTGTTGAGATAATTGGAATTGCTGCCTTATTTTTTTAGGAAGACTTAAGATAAATCAATTTTATCAGAAGAACAAATGCTTAAATTGTGTATCTTGCAATGTCTGATTTTTCAGTACTGAATGTAAGCATGTTACTAGTACTAATTCTGAGTGTAAGGTTGTTTTTGGTTTGTCGAGAGAAAAGGAGATTTAGACAAGAGTAATTAATTTTTAGTGATCCAGGATGTAATTATGGGATGTACTTGAAAGTTTAAGGTTTTTATTAGGGATTACATTATCTGAAGATACCATCTGTTCAGGAATTTTGCTCATGGGCCTTTCTTCTTGAAGTGTAAGACTGACAGGAGTAGCTTTTTAAAACTTTAAAAAATCTCAAGAGCGACAGCTAGTGCCAGGATTTAGTGATCGGTATCTAAAATGTTAATTACCTTTCAACTAAAAAAAATGTAGAACCCCAAGCTTAATGTGTAATACAGGTGTTATACTGGGGTAGAACAAGGGAAAAGTGAGGTAGAGGGAGCAATAAGTGGGTGCAGGGGTCACAGATTACTTACATAATAATGCTGGTAAATGTGAAGTATGGTGTTAAACACTAGGACTGCTTTTTATTTTGTATGACTGGCTAACTGAATTGCGCCCTTGAAAAAAACATCAGACTAAATCTGCTCAACAATAAAAACTGAAGAGAAAGGATAAGGAATTCATATTCTGGAATAAACTACTATGTGTACTGAAGCCCTGCTTTGCAAGAACTGGGTGGACATTCGTGCTCATGGGAAGTAGAAAAGTAAATTTTTTGGAGTTTGGGGTTTTTTTTCTTTTGCTTCTGCTTTATTAAACTCCTTTATCTTGACCCACACGGATTTTTTCCATCTAATTCCCTCCCCCATCCTGTTAAGGAGGGGAATGATAGAGCAGCTTGGTGGGCACCTGGTGTCCAGCCAAGGTCAACACACCAGAACTCTTACTCAGGAGAACAAATACAGGAATTAAAACAGACACTTTAAGGAGAGAGTGTCTGCCACGCTGGCTCTGTATCTGTATGTTTGGTTTGACAGCTTACACAGTCTGCTGTTGCTCTCTGGTGATTTTTAGGTGAGAAAGAAAACTGGTAGAGATGTGCACTGGAAATACAAAGCTTAAACTGACAACTTCCTGCTACAAGATAAAATACTTAATCTGGAGAAGCTGTATCCTCAAGTGGATTTTAATTGGTACTACACCTGTTTTTACCAGATGGTGGTGTCAAATGAATCTCTGTTTCTGAAGGCTTTGCTCCTTAGTGTAATGTAAATAAGACACACAGGCAACCCTGGAATGCCCTAAAAATTCAAGTTTTACTTGACTTTTAAATAACCTGGACACAAGTATTGACACAGCCATCTATCAAACTCAATTTAAAATAAAGCACACAGTTGCTTCATGAATACTTAATGTACATAGAACAAATGTATCACATTGGTATGTTCATGTATGTTTTCAAATACCTTTCAAGGGAGTTTTGAATTAAACAATCTTCCCAAAAGAAAACATGCAATCTCTTCAGTTCAGTATTCACCTGTATAAAGGAAATGGATTTGGCAACTTAAATGACTTTTCAACCAACATCATCAATATCATGAGCTTGATTACAATACAAGTTGCAGAGTTTGTGGTACTGGTAAGAGGTGCACTGTAGAAAACAGCAGGTCAAAGGCTGGTTCCTATTGAAAGAAACCAGCCAACTAAGCAAGGGAACCAGTACAGGATATACAAAAATGCTTCTGTGCTGTGGTTAGCAAGCCCTCTTTATTGTATAAAATACATGTTTTGCAAAAGGTTGTACAACTATGTTGTAATTGTGGCTAATGAGTGAGAATTCTGTAACTTACCAATGCTTAGCACTTACGGAAGTCTCAGAAGAGGTAAAGGCAGAGGCACAAAGTTAAAATTGTTGGCCTGAGATCAATTCAGGAGAATTAGGATGAGAATGCCTCAAATACCAGTCCTTCGTCCAAGTGAGCATGGGTCTGTATGCCATTCAACCCCAGGGTAAACTTTTCCTGACACAGTTACGCATCTCATGTCTTTTGCCTGACTCATCAGGATGTACAAGTATTTTAGACTGACATCCAGACTCCAGATCTGAAAGTGCAACTGCCTCTAGGCAGTGAATGCCCCAGGAGAGCTGGGGAAGGGAGCAACAGTGGAGAGGGCAAGGTGTAGCTCAGAGCTGTAAGGGGCTGGTCACTTAGATGTGAAGGGCTGATTTAGGTCTATAAAGCATGGTAGTGACACAGTAAGTGCCTTCAGTGATTGATCACTTGTGCATCTCTCACAAAAATAAAAAAGATATAAGAAAAGGTGCTTTTCCTCAAATGATTGAGGAAAAGAAGCTTGAAGGGAAAGGAGGATCACATAAATGAAAGAAATTTGCTTTTCTGTACTATTAGCTGTCAGTGATATCCTTGTCACAAGTTTTGCCTTGTTTTGGCACAACAAAACATTTGGAAAATGTGTAATAGGGGCATTATAGAGTCTTCTGTGGATACAAAACTGTATTGTAGTAGCCCAGACTAACCTCAAATTTGCTAAAAACCTGCTTCCCTTACATAGTCTCATTGGAGAGAAGACCACTAACTCAAATCCAGGGTGCCCTCTGTAAATTTCTCATTTAAGTGCAAAAAAGTTGGCTTGATTATGAAACAACTCTCCAGTGACTTGAGGATTGAAACCTTTCACTATTAGACTAGACAGAAGCCTATTTTCTAATGTAGTGCAGCAAGTAAAATACCACACATTTGGCTGATGGTATCCAGCAATAACACACAACAGCCCTCAGGAAGATGACAGCATACAGGAAAACATGAGGTTGAATATAAACCGTCTTGATCAGTATTTGAAGATTGGCAAGATAGGTACACTATGTACAGATAATTCTCAAATAATAACACAAATCCTCCTGCAGTAGTAGGTATGTGCTACTTGCTTGTGGCTAGGTAAGGATAGCAGACTAATGGTAAAAATTTAGAAAGCACCAAACTACAAGCAAGTATGTAATGCTCCAAGTTGGAACGCCTTCTCAAAGAAACAAGGAGCAGCTTTCACTGCAGACTTGTATAGTTCTTGTATAGTTTGTCATATTTCAGTTGTCTTCCAAAAGATTGTGATGCTCTCAATTAAGCCATTTTGCCATAGTGACTTTTTTCCTAGGGGTTAGTTGGGGGTTTTTGTGGTGGTTTGGATTTTTTTTCCTTTTTTTTTTTTGTTTTGTTTTGTTCTGTTTAGGCTTTTTTTAACTGGTTCCTGTGACAGTACTACAAGGTCATAAACAGATCCTAAAGGATCACTTTAAATTGGAGCGAAAACAATGAAACCATTTAACAAACTTAGAAAACTGAGCAAATACTTTAAGCCAAGCCCAACAATGTCCTAGAATTAAATCTGTAGTAAATGCAAAAAATTCTGAAGAACCTCCATGAAAACTGAATTTTTACTACAGAGGGGTTCTAACTCTTTCCTTCCCTTAGATTTGTTCACTGAGACTGTAGAAGCAGAGCTGTCCCAAGTAAATGACCAAAGAAAAGTATTTATTAAGTGAATCTGCCTTCCCTGGCAGGATGCAGCATTTCCCAACCCACACACCACTCCATACTGTGATAGGAATATATCAACTGCATGGCTGCCACCCTGGCTAGTAACATCCACCTGACCACCTCAGATCATGAAACAATGAAGAATCAAAAAATGAAGCGGAAAATAAAACACATTGTACAACATTTTGCTTACCAGTTTAGTCAGTTAAAATGTGTATTAGTAATCCCATGCCTCTTGTCAAGTGTAACTCAGACACCTCATGCTAACTCCAGTTCTCAAGCAGTGTTGCTTTTCTGACAGGGCTGCAATTCCCTGGTGTTGCTTGGACTGGAAGACACAGGATCACTGCAAATTTCTCTGGGTTGTGGGGGTTGAGTGAAGAGAGGACAGATGTAGAAAGGCACGTGAGCTGCTACAGCTGTTTACAACGCTGTTTGACTAATTCAGTATTTAATTCAACGATTACACTTAGCAAAAATTACTTCCACAACACAAAGACTTTGCTAAGCTCCCTAGCAAGTCAGCAACACCTGAAGGCTCATTCATGTGCTGACTGTGGACAAATGGGAGGCAGAGAAGTGACTTTCAGATATTTGTAAGCAATAGGACGAGAGGAGAGCCAGGCATCACTTCAGATATATATTAGAAGATAACCCACTCAATGTGCAGCATCATTAAAACTTGGTATTCCTACCATGACAATAGAAAAAAAAATTGTAGTTATCAAACCAGAAATACTGCCTTTGTCATTTTAACATAGTAGAAATGGCTCAGAGAAAAGTGTCAGATTTTTTTATATGAAAGGAGATTAAGGCAGATTTTGCTATCTAGTTTAAAAAAAAAAAAAGCTATTTGCTAGCTGTCTTAAATACTACTCCACAAGTTTCATTTAACCAGCACTGAAGTGCCTTGCTAAGCAGTCTTAATACAGTGGGTCAGTTTATATTCCCCAGTTTCCAGTGTGCTTCACTGTAAGTTGGTAAGTGTGTTTCTGTGGTATGGAATGTTCAATAGTCCCTCTACACAAAAGGACATTCAAAATTTAGAACATTTAAACCTGCCCAAAGCAAAATAAGTCTGTATCACCTCTGGAACTCACTGCTACAGCCTGTTACAGAGTCTATTGTTTTTGAGCTACAATAGTTTGAGTCAGAATTTCTATCAACAACACAAGCATCGTTATTGTGCTAGGCTAAAATAAACCTTGTAAAAGCTATCTGTCCTTATGTCTCAGGACATAAGTTGATCCCCATATAAATTGTGAAGATAAGTTCCCCATATCACACTGTATTGCACAATTGACCAAAAATATGACTGTTTTACTTATCTTGAAGTATCTGGTCCTGATCATGTCAGTTAACAGTCAGTTCTTGGAACAAGGCTATTCAGTTACAGAGCAGACCATGAAGCCTGTTTTGTTGCAGCAATTTGTTGTTGTTGTTGTTGTTGTTCACTTTTTGGAAATGTAACTGCTGATCTTTCAGTTTTGCAAAGACTTTTGGTTTTGGTTGTCTACCAGGCAGCTTGTCCTCAATCAGTCACACCACTAGAATGGTGTTGGTGATAAAACCATTACTTGGTCTTCCCCACAAGCAGGCTGCACTTCCAGGTGTCCTGAAGGAATGACCACGACGTTGACTTCAGTTCCTTCTCTTGCACACATAAACAAATTCTCACTTTCCAAAAACAAAAATCCTTTCACCATCTTCAATTCATCAGTCAAGTCTCCACCTTGAAGCGTGACACCTGTACAGTTTTTACGATCTTAGTGGCGGGTTTTCCACCAATATTACTGGTGGATAGCAGAGATGGTTCTTCTATTAGGCTGTCTTTAGATCCATTCTGCCTCTGAAAAGAACAAATTAAACATGTTGTTGAAAAGATACAGCAGAATTTAAACACTGTATTTTGTTAACTGTTGCTATGAAAGCCTTCGGCTATGGGTATAGCAATTTACATATACATATATATATACACGCACCAGGAATATTGAAGTCTCTACATTTATTTGATCAAACAGAACTTTTTTTCCCCCTCTTGCCTCCTGCCAGCTGCTGCCCCTTTGTGCTACTGCCTATTCAGGAGATGCCATGATTAATTATTTGATATTTAGCAAAACACTGCAAACAAACACTGACAAGGAATTAATGGCCACTGTTGTGAGGGAGCCTGGGGCTGAAGGAAAAGAGAGGTGTTTGTAGACACTAAACATTTTAACATTAATGGTGTTGGTAAGTGGGGTATCTGGAATTCTCCCTTCCATGTTTTGGTTCTCCTTTTATGTGCTTGTACAAAAGACCTTGAGTGCTTTTGAATAACATTTGCTTCTCACATTTTGAGCTCAATAAAACTATCAAAACTGAGAGATAGTTTTGGTAGTGTAATATATGATGAAAGACAGTGATTAAGTTAGATTAAGAAAGGACAAGTTCTGTCCTTTTCAGATGTCAATAGCCTAAAAAAATATTCAGTATTTGTGGAGGAAAAAAGAAAAAGGAAAAGAAAAGAAGCACTGTTTCAAGCCCAAGCAACAAAACTCTTATGACAACCTCTAAAAGAGATGAATAAATTATGTGATTACAACAAGCACACCTGCATATTTTGAGAAGTTGTGAAAGTCAGTTTTCCTTCTGTGAGGAGCAGAGACGCATCTTAAGGATGCATCAGACTGGGAAAGAGTTCTCCAGCAGCAGAAGCAGGTGTTCACAGGGGCATACGCAACAGAACTACATGTATTTTGGAATACAAACAAAGTTTAAGTGTAAGTAAAATACAAAAACTCAATTCACACTGTTGCTGAAAAAAATCTCATCTTAATTTTTCACTGAAAAACAAAGACCATCTTAAATAAAGCACTAGAGCCCCACTTCTCCTTCCAATAAAAAGGAAAATTGCAAAGGATGTACAATCACTAACCTGTTGAGTCAGCTGGATGCTGGGACCTTTCCCATCTGAAGATCGTGTAACAGGCAGTGGAGGGACCAGATCAGTTTTGACACTGGAATTATGATATCACAAAATGGATATTGCTTTAATGAAGTGAACTGTAACTGTGCAGAGGAAGAACAGTGAAACTGACACAGACAGCTCTATAGATCTGAATGGCTTTTATCACCTGACTTGAGACATCTGAAAGCTGTCAGGCTGATTCTCTGTGGGCACCTCCAGGGCACAGCCCATCCCATCCCTGTCTTCTCCTGGTCTTAAGAAGCAGCCCAAATTGATGCAACATCACTGAATCACAGAATGGTTTGGTTTGGAAGAGACCTTAAAGATCATCCAGTTCCACCCCCTGCCATGGGCAGGGACACCTTCTGCTAGACCAGGTTGCTCAGAGCTCCATTCAGCCTGGCCTTGAACACTTCTAGGGATGGGGCAGCCACAGCTTCTCTGGGCAACCTATGCCAGGGCCTCACCACCCTCACCTGAAATCATGGGCGTGCCACACCTCCTTCAGGGTGCTATCCAGCTAAAACTAGCCTTCCAGGTGGGGACTGCTTTTCATATTTTTAAGGCCTTGCTGCAACTGAGAATGGGGCTGTTGCTTTTCCATTTGTAAGTACTCTTCAGTCTTCTAGGAAAGACTGATCCACCCATTGATGAAGGGGGCTGTACTAGAGTTCCCATGAAACAAATTACAGAGCTAAGACAGATAACATCTTAACTCTATCAGGGATGAAGGTATCTGGAAAGCAACTAATGAATTCTCATCCCCTAGGCAACTTTATGACCTACCACTAAAGACCAATGCAGGTTTATTTCAGCCGTTTCAGTTTTCCCTCCTTCCAAATGGATCCAGAAAGCCACTATGGCTGAAAACAGACCATAAATGGTTCTGGAGTTGTTTCATTGATGTTTAGCTCTGAAGACAAACCATTTAGGGGGCTGCCTGAACCCTGTGCCACAAACAAGCCACATTTATGCTGCTTCTAACCACAACGATCTCTAAACAACTTTTGGGCTGCATAGACTAGTCCAGTGCTAATAACCAGGTTCACATACTTCACTTCAGACAGGACAGATCTCTCCCCATCAGAGCACTGGGACCGCCGGTACTGCCGGTAGCTGCGAGGGGAGTGCGAGTGCCGGATGCGGATGGGGTCGCCTTGAGTCCTAAGAGAGACACAGAATTCACAACGGGGTTGGTAAATGAGATCTTTGGCACAAAACATAAATTCAGAAAACATAAATTCAGCTGCAAACTGAGAGGTCCTCCCATTCCTTACTAAAGTGTAACAGATTGCTTCTGGCACTGGCTGAATTTAAAGGGTTGGTGCTTCTTTTTAGAAGTCTGTACTTGGAATTCACTGCTTTAGGAGAGCAGAGGTCACAAACTGGCATGCCTATATTTGAGAATGAAACTTTAATAAAGAATGCATTAATTTATACATCCTTAACATCAGCCTTTTCTGCCTAGTGGTGGTGAGGAAGCACATTATAATGCAACCCAGGATCCCATTTGTGCCACATTCAGCTGCTTGCACTGACATGTGGAATCCCAAATGGGCAATTATCGCAGTGAAATGGATGTTGGTTCTCAAGGAAATAGCTATGCCCTGGCAGCTGCCCATGACAAGCCAGGGAAGGGATTGTAGAGGTCAAAGAGTGCCCTGGATGATCAGAATATTTAAAACAAAGCAAAGGTTTAGGAGAAAATGGATTTTCTTGTTTGCATTCACTTCTCTCTGGTTCTGTAGTTTATAATATAAAAAAGCTTTATGGCTAACATAGGGAGACATACAGAACATATAGAACATACAGACAGGTTCATGAGTGTGTGGGAGAGATCAGGAGAGATGAAGATGATTTTTTTTCATATTTTGAAAAGGTAAAATACATGATTTTAAGATTATTAAGTATCCCCACCCAACACATCCTAGGTGAGTATTTGAAATAGGTATGAGCTTAGAGATTATGTGTAAACCCATTCCTATTTCAGGAAGACAGAGTTCACAGTAAAGTAAGAAAAATGGGCTTTTATATTCACAAAAAAAAATTCTGAGAAAACTCACTCTACTTTAGTGTATGGAATTTCTTTCAATTGCTCCTCAGATAGGCCAGATGGATCCACAAGCTCCTTCCTATAAAGGATTAGGAAAAGTAAAACATATAACAGTAACTGTGAAGTGCAAAAATGTTTTTATTTTTATTATAATGGGCTGAAAAGATTTACTAAAACAAGCTGTTGTAAGCCGTGAAGTTATCTTGACATCAAAACAGGAAACGTATTTTGAAATACATGTAACTTCATCTTGATTGCTTCAACTGCATGTCACATCCTGTTCCACTTTCCTCTCACCTCCCTGCAAATCTGATCTTGCTGCTTCACAATATAATGAACATTATCTGTTCTAAACAGTGAATATGCTTTGGAATTGCTAAATATCTTTCTAAGGGGTAATGGAGTGTCATCCTAAAAGTGATATTGACATTTTGGAAGCCACACAGGAATAAATCTCTAAAATGATGTATTGTTCTTTAATAATTCATTTACATACAGTGGTCATCTTTATTCAGTGCACTCAGTGACCTGCAGTATCTTCTACACACAGCAGGTCATTAACATAGACATAATTTACTGTAACTAAATCAGTGTAGTGCCACAGTGAAGGGGATTTGAATAACTACGTTAAAGGCAAACCAAGCATCTCTCAGACCCTACAAGGACCATACTTACTGAATATGTTTCCACAGTTCTTCTTTGGCTTGTACATCTGGGCTTCTCCTATAAATATCAACAAAGACAACAAAGCTGTGAAAACCATCATCTGACATGTTGCTGTTCAAATAAGTTTTAACAGCACAGACCCTGCACCGAAATCATGATAAATGTAATCCACTCGTGACTTCAATTTTAAGGTTTGTTATCTCAGAAAATGCATTAAACGTCATCGCTTTATTTCAACTGAAATGTCATTTCTTGAATAACAGGCTCTCAATCACAATTCCAGTTCCACCAGCCTTCAGCAAGAGTGTATATAAAATATAAAAAACAGCAGAGTTCCCCAAGCCAAATCACTGCCCAGTCACTGCCACTTACTCCTCCAAGGACAACGCGTTTTAGAATAACTCTTCTGAAAAAGGCCCTCAGAAACATCCTGTGGCCCACAGAACCCTTTGTGACAGGAGGAAGGACAGGCCACATCAGGCTGACACATCAGTAACCCCGGCCATTCCAAAGGGACACCAGTAAAGTCTTGTGGTTCCACTGCAATCACAGTGCAGCCTCTCTCTTGTCATCTCCAAGAAGAGTTTCTGCTCAATTTATTTTTGGTGTCCAGTACAAAAAAACCCCACCAACAAACTAAGCAAACCAGCAACTATGCCTACTTATGCACCTAAATATTTTAGCAAGTATTTAATTTACAGACAAAGAACTTAACCGAAAATGGTAATTTCCCCGTTGCAGTCATAGAGATGTAGCAAAGCAAGCCTGAGGGGCATGTCTTGCATTTTCTACTGAATCACAAAATATATGTTTCTAACTGGAACCCCAGTCTTTTTACTTTTCTTTTCCTTTTCTATTGCAAGGTTAGTGCAAAACCATTGCTGCTGTTAAAGCTGCACCTACAATGCACCCAAACCCATTCAGAGTAATAGATTAAGTAACGGTTTTAGACAGTGGCAGGGACTACATTTGCATGGAGAGATCAGATAACTCTTTTCATTGTCATTATATAAGCTCAGTGTCAACAGCTAGACTGTTCCACACCATCTAAGATGTGAGGGATGCAACTTTTAGACACATCCAGCACACATTAATACCACACATTTTCTCAAATATTAAGTCTTACATCATCAGGTCATACAGCCTGATCTTTTTTTTTACTTAAACAAAAAGGCTTATCATATTTAAAGATGCTTTAAGAGGGATATAATCCAAATTTAGATGGAGATCAAGGAGGACAGCAGAGATCTGCATTTTTGCACCTCTAAATGGGCTCTCTCCCCTGCCCAGAGACAGAGATGTATCAGAAATAATTCTCAACTGCTCTCTGCCATGACCACTTGACTGTTTTCTTATTTCACCATTACCATGTTTGGCTTATTTCCAGACTTCAACCTAGGAATAATGTTCAGAGACATCTATATTGCAGTAAACACTATACAGCTGATGTAAAAGCAGAGTATTTTGGGATGAGCAGAATTACCAAGAGATACTAGTTGACTGGTTTATAAACACCAGAGAAAGACCAAAGGGTGAAAAACAACCTAGCATTTGTGTTTTCCTAGTAGGGCTAAAATGAATTAATCCACAACCTCCTCAGGCTCCAAGGCTTTCCAGGCAGGATGATTCCCATCCTTGACAAACTGCAGACCCTTCCAGCTCCTCAGGTTCTCATGATGGCAACAGCTACAGCACAAGTGGTTTACAGTCCATTTGTTCTCCATGTTCAGAGTCTTTTAAAGCTTTGTGTGTTTCTATTTATTATAATGCACTTAGTTTTCTCTGATTTTCACTTCTATCTCTCCTTCTCCCTTCTTGCATTTACTTCTCTTTATTACATCTGTCCATGCTGCTTTTAACTCCCTGATGGAGTAAATGCGGTGGCATTTAGCAGCCTTTTTCACCCCTCAGTTTTGAACTGATTTCTGCTTCCATGAAGCTTTCTGCTCCCAAAATAGCAGCTGCAAACGTTTCTGCATTCACCCTGGGGCTAGAAAGATAGGCATCCTCTTCTGAGGCTGAATAATCAGACAGTGGGGGATGTGAAAGCTCCCTGGAAAATGCCAGCTTCTCCAGGGAGGTTTTGTAATGCTTACAAGCACTAGTTTGCCCGAGGAAGCAAAGCCCCAAGGTCGCTCCCTAACCCAGGACCCGCACAAAGCAGGGAATTGTGCACACCACTGACCCATTTGATCAGCTCATGGCTTTTACTTATTCATGGAAATACAGCAGTTCGGGACCTGGCCTTCAGTCTCAAGTATCATGAAGTCGTGTGAAGCTTCACTGACAGCAAGCAATATTAATTTGTGGGACAGCATGGAAAGAGAGTGGTTAAATAAGAAGACATCTTCATTTCTCCACTTTCTACCAGCTCCAAGTATTTTGCTCCATGATCTCTGCCATTTTCCCTCTTTCCATCCCTGCAATTACACTAATAACAAAGACTGTACAATACCAGTTAAGCAGTATGGCATCCCACAGAAAAAAAGAAAAGAAAAAAAGGGCTAAATACAATGATTCTTCAGAGCAAACTTCTTTTAGACTTCACATCCTGCAATTAGTTATTTTCCATCTGTTTAAGAAGTGTTACCATACTGGGATAACCTTACAGCATTTATTCAGGTTAGCTCCCCACCAAAGAATATAAAGAAATATGATACAGATAAAGTAACTTAATTAAAGCATTTTCTTTCCAAAGGCCTGTTCCTGCTTCCTTTGAAAGCAAAATGACAGAAAGCTTACAAAAAGAAAGGTGAAATGTAAGATGAAATGTAGGTATTGCATATACTGCATAGGAAATTCATGTTTGTATGGTTCTTAAGAGCCCACAACAAAGCAATTCTCCTGTTAAATCTTTAAAGCCAGATCACAATCCCCCTTTCACTTTGTTTTCATCTTTTTACTGTGAATTGTTTTAGAACTCACAGTTCTGATATATAGGACTCAGACTGTCCTATCTCAGTATCTGAATCAATACCTTCTGGACAATTTGCATGCTAATCAGTTTCTCTAATGCACAAGAAACCTAATGGGAATTCCCAGTAAGTGATGAATCTCATGGGGTTTTTTTTTCTTTATTTTTTATTTTGTTTGCACAAGCTGGAACAGCTCTACACATTAATAAGGCCTACATTATTTTTTTGTGCCTGCATCTGCACCCTTATTAATATTTCAGTTTGAGTCACAAATGGTAAATTTAAATAGCCATGGAATTTTATGGCCATTCTTCTTAATTAGAAAAAGCCCTTTGGCTACACAGATGTTTTACATGAACTCTTGAAAATAAACCCTGTGGAACTAGAATTGGGAGCTCTCTGCATTTGCTGATTCCTTGAGGAGAAAGAAGGGTCAAATTCCTGTCAAATACTTTTATTCCCAAGACCAAGGAGACACCACCTTGCCACCACAAATGACTAATATTACTCATTAATCAAACAAATGAAATGCACTGTGCCAGGCACAATAACAAACGTTTCAGCCACTATTTCACATATCCAAAGGGAAGCTCTAGTTACAATAAGTGCAATAATGGACTTACTCTGAAAGAATTACCTGTTCTACTAAATTTAAGGTTTTGTATCAGTTTTTTAATGGCTATATGACAACATTTAAAACCAAAACAACCATTACCTATGGAATTATGCTTCCTTTTCCTCTGACCTGTATCCACTCAAGTAAACAAACAGCTGAGCCAAACTAAATTAAATAAATTCTCTTACAATGTAATACAGGTTAACAGTTAAATGCCTTTTACTAAATTTTTTTTCAAAATGCTTTGAAAGAAGTTCCCATTTTATTTTTTTAGTTCCTACCTGCATATGTGAAGGATCTCTGCCATACTTAGGAGGTTTGGGTTTATTTCATTGGGGGTTTGTTTGGTTTTGTGTTTTATTTTTTTAACTGGAGAGTGTGATAAAAAGGGGAAACACATGAATAACTGAAACAATAGCTAAAGGAAATGAGAAGCCTTCCAAAATCTTCAGGATTTCCTCATTTCTTTGCTTCTTCCAGGACCTTTGCTTGTTAAGTAAGGTGCTTCACATTTATGGTTTTTTGCTAATAGTAGTTTAAATGAAATATAACTCAGAATGTCACTGTGCTGGAAAATCAAAGCCATTTCATAAGTTAAGCTAACCACAAGAGGGAACCTGTGCTGTCCAAACAATGAGATTTACCTGGCCTGTGGGTAAAAAAGAAAAGTTGGCTACAGATTTAATCTAACCATTATTAACTGAGTACATTTCCTAGCTTACAGCACTTTCTGTATATAATAAACCAAATGGAAATCAAATTTAATCAACTGTCTTTTCTGGATTCCATGCAAGTGAGCTTTAATATTCCTGATTTTTAGTAATATATCATTGTACAATTACACCTAAAGACACATGACTTTTGTGCAGCTGAAAGTGAACCGGTATGTACAAAGCCTGTTAAAGTAGAAATTCCAATATTTGGACCTTTAAAGGCAAATTCTATTCCTCATAAAGAATTAAAACTCTGCTCTAGGAAACTGAAGACAGCAATGAGTTCTAGCAACACGGGCAACTGAGAACAGAACTCAAGTGGATTTTAATGCTGGAAACTTCAATGCTGACTATGGTTTCAGTGATACCAAACAGTGTGTCTATGGCCCAAAAACATGCCATTAGAAGAAAAACGTAAATTAAAGGAAACCAACATTTTCATTAGCTTGAGAAAATTAATTTCAAGAGCTGATAACTTCACTGTGTTGGAACAGGCTGTCAGCAGGAACAGCAGCGCCTGGCAGTACGGCTCCATCATGGAAATCCTGACATGGGGATGCAATATATCACTGACTGCTGCTTGTCAGGGATAATTTGACATGGAAACATGAGCAGCTGCTCTCATCTGAAGCACCACTGCAGATATTATATGATTAAATTAGTATGCATGTACTTCATAAAAATGTTTGCAGCTATCACATAAAATCTGAATGCTTCCACAGACTTGCTGCCTAGAAAAGAGGAATAACTGTATTCATTACAGAACTAATGCTCAGTGAGCCACAGAACCATCCAGGACTTCTTCCCAGGTGATGGACAGCGTTCCTCAGCAGCTTTGTTACAAAGCTCTCTCTTCGTTATTTGTGCCCTGAAGTTCAAATCACTAAACAAAGGCAGTTTGACCACTAAGACAAATCTGCTAATATGGGAGCATGCCACGTGGAAATCTCTGCTCCTCGGCAGCTGAGGGCCACCACCACACTGGAGATACTCCTCCTGCTTTTTAACATGATTCAACACCCTTAATTTACACATCAAAGGGTGCGAGGGTTACATACGATCGAGATCTGTGCCTGGATCGCCGGTAGTTTGGATCTGCCGGGGTTTTCCCCTTCTGCCGCCGCAGCACAGCTTCCCACTGAGGAGCCGAGTCAACCATATCATTCTCCTGCCGTAATCTGTGAGGGAAGTACCAGGAGTTTAGTCTGAGAGCTCTGATGCAGGATGCTCTGAGAAGCAACGGAGGTTTTTTTTTCTGCCCCACAAAAATCCAGCTCCTGCAATGCTGTACTTAACCTTTCATTTTGCCAGATTTTAACTAATGCTCCTAAACTACATTAAAGTAGCAACTGTATAAAAGAAAACTTGCCAATTTGTTGTTTAGAAACAGCATGAGCCAAAAATGCAACAATCCATGTCCACAAATTGAATTCCTCTTCCCAGCCCAAGTCAAACATCTGGATTTTTTTTCCCTGTTTATATTTTTCAGTCTACCTCATCTGCAGCAAATGGGAGACCCACATTATGATACAAGGTTCTACTACTACAACTTTCACAAGTACTTTACTGCAGCATGCACCTTCCTAGGATCCAGGGAAAAATCCCCTCGGTGAGTCCCCAATCAGAAGAAGTGGTCCCTTCATCCTAACCTGCAACAAAGCACAGGATGCATGCGGATGTCCATGGCACTCCTTCTGCACCATCCCCTGAGGCTTTGCTCCCTGTCATGGCTTGTGTGCATCTAAATGACATGCTATGCCTTTCATTTCTTTTTTTTTTTAAATTTGGTTTCTTTAAAATCTATTAATTCATTATTGGAATGCACTACAGATTGAGCCAAATGTCAAAATCCTATCAACTCAGCACATTTAATTCCACAATGCCACAACCATCCAGGCAGCCAGGCAGTGTATGACCAAAGTTCCACAGATGCTTCCCACAGTTTCAGGGTTGCACAACTGACGGCTGGGATGAAGTGCTACGGTGGTGGAGCAAATGGATATGCTTGGTCACTGCAGTGAATTTAAAATTCAGCAGGGATTTCAAAACATCCCTGGAAAATATCACCCAAGTGTGGATTGTCTGATCAGATGGTATGACTGGCATACTGGAGAAACCAGAGGGGAAGACTGACAGGTAAAACAAACAAAGAAGCCAGCAGAGATAAAGGGATTACACAGGAGATGTAGGCAATGCAAAGTATGTTGTTGTTGCTCCTCACTTCAGATGTACTTTTCTCTTTGAGTTTTGAATTGTATCAGGCTAAACCAGCTACACAGGCTTCTGCTTTTCCTTTGATCCAATCTTCTCTCACATGCATAATGAATTTTGAGCTGGATCCCCAACTACTGTAAACAGCCACAACTCTACCAAATGGTATGAAGCACCTGGAGAAGACTGCAACCTCAGGTTTTGATTTCTAGGCAAATCTTTTAAAATTTGTAATCTGCTGACAGGTATTAACATAAACTTCTATCTAGGGATTTAGTAGAAGAACTCACACAGCAACAAGTTGTGATTTTCATCCCAAATAATCCAATTTGTGCAAAAAGCAATCATCCCATATGGTATAGACACCACCAACTGCCTCCCACACACAGCAGGCACTTCCACAAAAATACCAAAAATCTAAATATATAAAGTAGCACTGCAGCTATTAAAACAAGCAGTGTCAGCACACTCAAAGTCCTGTTGCACCACAGCAGAACTCTACTAGATGGAGGCATGAAGAAACCAAACATCCATTTTGCAGCTGCAAAGAAAGGTGCTACGCTCACATTTAACAAGGTAAAAGATGACCAACATATCACAATCTCTACATGAAATACATTATTTGAATGCAATGTTCAAATTCTAATAATTTTGGGGCAAATTTTTTAGCTTTTTGGTGACAGAAATGACAAAAAAAAAAAAGCTGAAAGAAGTTTAACTCAAATCCTAAATTTCTATTTAAAGGTACTTTTGAATAAAAACTGTTGTCCCTGTACTGAAAGCCCATTGCAGTTTTCCTTTCATTCTTTTCACTGAGCACTGGCACAGGCTGCCCAAAGAGGTGGTGGTGTCTCCATCCTTGGAGATACTGAAAAGCTGTGTGGGAATGATCCTGGACTTGGTGGCCCTTCTGGAGCAGTGGTTGGACCAGCTGATACCCAGAGGTCCCTGACAGCCTCAACCATTCAGTCACTCTCTGATTCTAATCAGATGGATCTTCTAAGTGTAGCCAGGAAGGAAACTATGCTTCAGTACACACAGTCTGCTCCTTCAATATATTTTTGTCTACACAATAAATTTTGACCACGGGATTAAAAAAGCAAATGCATTTCTTCTGTGATTGAAATATGCTCATCACAGGTTCTTCTTCACTTTCATATGAACATCTGCTTAAGAGAAAACATTCCTATGATGGAGTGAAATGTCTAAGACTGAGATCAGGTAAAAAGATTTTCCCTAAGATTTTTCTAGTGTTGTACCTTCAGAAGCTCTCATCTACATTTCTGGGTTTTTTTTCTCATCTACATCTGGTTTTTTCTGATAATTTGTTTTCTTCTGGCAAACAGTTCACCGTGATCTCTTGTCATGTGAACAATATAGCCTACTCTACTATGATGAGAAGCACATTCCTTTGGTTAATGCGAGTATTCATTAATTTTATTCCAATAAAATAAAACAACTTTGTTTCTGCTTGTGTCAGGGACCTGATTATTGTACTGGAAAATAAATTATATTAGTCTATGCAACAGCATAAACTTGAGCAACAGCAGTTGCAAGCCTCATTATAATGTCCTGCTTAACCCTGCTAGGGCTGGCTCAGCTCTGATAACAGGAAAGCAACTCAGTGCCTCTGACCTTTCAGCTTGTTATGTTCCTGCTGTGGCTGCTAACAAAACACAGAAATTCATTATGACTGGTTGTTTTCCTGCACCTGCTCACAAGGAACAAGTCTTAGACTTCCAGCTCATTTAGTACTTGTTTAATTTAACACTGATAATGACTTTTTATTTGGTCTGATTTCAAGTGATCACCGAAGAATGAGAAATGCTGAAACATTAACATTTTTGCTGTATCTTAGATTTCTGAAAATGTGAAAAACTTAGAAACAGCCCCAAAAAATTGACTTTTTAATTTTTATTTTACATTTTTTTTCCATGAAGTGAGGAAGGGTTGGTAAAGGCCCTTTTATTCTTCAAAAAATGATAAGCAGTACTTAATCCTTCTTACAATTCAGTCTTTATAATGCCAGGAGTTCTTAAAAACATTCTTGTGGTCAGTCTCTAATTTCTTTCACTTGCTTGTGGAGCTCCCTGCACAAGGAGTTTCACAGGAGGAAAAAAACCTGGCAAGAGTGTTCTAGGAGAAAGGGATACAAAATACCATGTACTGCTGATCACTGAAACTACACTCAGCATGTCATTTAAACTTCAGCTGGAAAACCAACCTCCCATGCACACTAGGTTATTGTTAGCCAAGTACCTTACAAGACTGTGCTCTAATTTAGGTAAGCTTCAAAGAAATCTTATGTCTCAGATACACTTTATACCATCCATGTGAGTGTCACATTGATTTTTTAACATTTCTTTAACTACTGCAAGTCATGCTTAAAATTTAATTACACTGCATACTCCTGCAGCACTATCTAGCATATGATCATTTCTAAGAGCTTCCAGAGATCTGGAAATCATTTATCACTCTGAGTACTCCATATAAGACATGAAGAAATGATGGCAGCTCATGCAGACAGCAACTTAGAAAATTTGCCTTAAAACAGTTCCTCTTCTGACCAGTTACATTTCTCTTGCACTGTGTTTATGCAATATGAGGAAATTCTATGTGCTCTTAAAAATATTTTTTCAGAAATCTATTTTTGAGTATATTTGAATATTATTGAATTATATATGGATGCTGTTATCTCCAGTGCAACATAAAAGATACAACTTTAAAGGGAATTTATAGGAAATCAGTAGTTATGCCATCATTTTCATACCAGCAACAAGAAAAATAGAATATATAATACAGGACTTATTAGCATCACTTGATATGAACTACTGCTATCCTATTTAAACTTGATGCTGTACATATTCTGGGTTTGGGCCCACACCTGACATTTTGGATAACAAAATATTTATACAACTAAATGCATGGACTTAAAAACAACATTGATATTCATAGCCATTAAAAATGTTTTTACTTCTCGAAAGCTTATTTTCTGCTTGAAAAAATCTGCACCTGAATTTGTGAGGTATTGAAGCATATGCTGAGAATATCGTTATCAAGATATTATCCACTTTATTTGCATTTATATTGCAAGTCTTTTGTACATGTGCCCCGTATTTGATCTTGTGGTTCATTACTGAGCTCTTCCCAAGCAACAGGAGGGCAGGCATCCATTGCATCCAACTATAATGATGTATTCTGGCAATTATCACTCTTCTTATTCAGAAAAGGGTCTTAAGCTGCCTCAGGAGGACTCTATACCCATAAAACATGTTAGATCCCTTCGTACTAGGTTTGTCTGAGAAAAGTCCATCTCCATTTGTCCGTGTTTCATGTCTCCCTGTCTAAAATATTTAATAAATTGTCACCTGTTTCTCTTCTTCCGATGCTCTCTGTTGGAATTTTCGGATTCACTGCCACTGCTGGTGTTGCAGCGGGACCGTGATCTGGAGAAGAGAAAAGCAACATCTCAAGATGAATTTATCTACTAACACCAAAATTATTGCAGTGCTAAATGAGGAAAGAACAACACTACAAAGACATCACTGGGAAAATCAGAATTAAAAGACTCTGGAGGGCTTGTCTACACCTGCAAGTCATATTATCTTTTTCTCATTAATTGATTGGGAAGAACTGCTTCAAAAGTAGTGCACCCACAGTGTAGTATCAGGTGAGTGCTATTTTCGTTTTGAATAATTTCACTGTTTCATTTGTTTTATTTTTTTAAATTTATTTTATTTTATCATTCATCATTCTTTTTGTGTATGCCACATCGATGTGTTTCTTGGAGATATGAAATGTATCATCTCTAATCTGCATGTATTCTGGCTCTTTTCTTCTTGCACATTGTGGTAGGCCCAACAGAAATGATACAGAATTCTGAGTTTGCAGGCAAAACAAAATGCTCACAGATCTGTATTTTCTATTCACCTCAACTTCCATCCTGTAAGTTCATAAATCCTCAGTACATGGAGTCTGTTCTCCTCTCTCTCCTAAATTAGGAAATCATTAGCTCGAATACCTCATCTCCCATTCAAACAAAAATGTCTGAGAGTAACAGGACAGCTAAAATCTAGGAAAATCAGCTCAACCTAGCTTGTCTGAAGGGAATGTTAGGCAGCATGGAAGAAATACCAGTAACACTGGGATTCTGCTGCTCTTTATGGAAAAAGAAGGCTGAACTATCTACAGACAAACTCTTATCAACTACTTGAGACCCTTAAAACTGTGATTGCATTTTGGAGCAGACAGACCAACTGTCAGGGCTTTGGTCCTACAAAGCAGGACTCTGTCACTGTATCACTGGCTATGTTGGAGTTAATATAACTTTTGAAATTTTTTGTTTTATTTCTCTAGTCAGGCTTGGTTTGCCTTTGCCTTGGGGAAAGCCATTTTAAGAGTTTTTTAGGGGGATGTTGCACCACTCCACGGAGATGAGCTTAACATCTCAACAGACTGGGAGTAGATCTAAAGATACCCAAAAAGATAACAACCATCAGCAGAACACCAACGAACATCTCCCCCAGACACTGCCCCTGGCATGGCTGGAGACACCTGGTCCGGAAAAGGCTGACAAGGAAATCAAGGAGTGAGGACCTAATTAACATCAGAGGGGAAGAAATCTGGATCCAATAGGAAAGCAAATACTAGAACTACGCAACTTGGGACCAATGAACAATAAACCAATGGATTTCTATGGGGTTTGGACTGTATGCAGTTTGGGAAAAATCTAGTAAAACTTATGTGTGCATGGAATATTTTCTGTGGCACATCCTGGCCAGAAATTAATGCCTGATTCTCTATCACTTCAAATACAGTGTTAGGGGGTTTTTGTTTTTCCCATAGTTTTGGTGACAGCTAGGTCCTAAAGACTGGAACTCTCATCAAAACCTGATTTGGACTGTTCGTTCTGTAGTGTGAGGATGGTCTTGGAACAGTTAGATTTGATGATCTGAAAAAGGTCCTTCCCAACCTGAACACTTGCGTGGTTCCCTGAATGCCCCCAAAGACAGACGTGTTTCCCTGCTATACTGACAGCCCAGCTGATTAATGAGGAAGGTTGACTGATATTAACAGGAGCTGGTCTACAAGGATTTCGGCTGTCTGCAGTTAGAATTGGTGATGGTTTTGCTGCAATGGAAAACAGAATTTTTCTGCTGAGGTCTCTGGCCAGAACATAGGAGCTGTAAGGGGATAACTCCTGATGATGCTGGTAGAGATACATATTTTCTTATGCCTCCTGGCTTTTTTTTTGCTCTTTGATAGCTGACATTTGTAAGAGGAACAGATTTGTTAAACTACACCTCAAACAAGCCAAGGAGAGAAAGCAGTTCCTTAGGTGTAAGTAACAGGTAAGGGGAAGTATTTCATGACAAGGTAGGAAGTTGCTGACTAGCACCTGCTCACTGCATGTTCTAATGGCTTAGGAGGAAGAGCCCAAACAGGATGAGAAAAGATCGTTCCTAGGGAACAGAACAGATGCAGCATGGAACTGTTCTGTCTGGTGAGGGACACGTCACTCTGCTTACAGAGAACTATGACTGCATAACCAGGACACTGTTACAGATGTCATTCTGACACACCTGAGAGCCTCATGAAATCCTCCATAATACCAGCGAATTATAGCTGCCTTCATCAAATCACTGAGCTTTTAAATGCCTCGGTCTATGGAGTCTGTTCTCCCCTCCTAAATTAGGAAATCATTAGCTCAAATAGCTCCCATTCAAACAAATATGTCTTAGAATAACAGGACAGCTAAAGTCTAGGAAAATCAATTCAACCCAACTTGCCTGAGGGGAATAAATTTGGCAAAGTGAAACTTCCCCCACAGAAGAAGCCTCTCCCCATCCCCAAACTTCATGTTCATAACTTAAAGCCAGGATATCCAGGTTGCCAGCTAAAAAATATGCCTTTCTGGATGAAGCTCAAAGTGAAGATAAAAAATATCTGTGTTACTATTGAAAATTGTAACCCCAAAGGAAGAAGGAAGATTAAAAGGTGGTGTCAAAAAGATTCACTCAAGCACAATGGAAGAGTTAAGAGCAATAAATGCTCCAGAACTGCAGCAGACCTTACACAGCCAAAATTATACCTTTCCCCACCCCAGTCTTATCAGATGTTTAATAAATATTCCACTAACATCAACATTAATAAGTCATTTGAGCAACACTGTTCTTTCACGCTTCCAGATCATTAGCATGACTCCTTTCTTCTACATTTTTCACTATGACAAGAATTTTCTTACTGTGATTTAAGTAATTTATCTCATAAGGTACCAAAACAGACAAAAATCACAGCGTGGCAGGCAAACTACAAGATAAAGCATCCAATTTGATCAAACTCAAGATAAGCCTTTCTCTAACTTTTCAGGAATGGAAATCTGATCCACCTTTTGGATACTGCACATCAAATTACCTTGTGTTCCCTGTCAGGAAAGCACTTGTGGGGACACAGAAGGGCTGCTGAGCTGTCAGCTGAGTGGCAGCTGCTCATGCTTGTTGTCAGAATATTATCTTTCACTGAATATTAAATATCAGCTTTTAGTGAACTGAATAAAATACCAAAACTGGGGGAAAAAAGATAGTTTCCTAAATGAGGTGCAAGAACACATGAGATCATCCTATCTCTGACAATTTTAGGGTACCTTTTGTCCTTTATTCCCCTGTTTTCCTCATCATGCAATGTATTTGATATTTTGCAGATAGAATACCTATGTGGTCTGGCATAAGGAGCAGGAAAGAAGTCATAGTCAGTCTTACAAGAGACACAACAAATACTGCCTAGGAGAGGGCTTGGACGGCTGAGGAAAGCTCACATCCTGGCACAGTCTTTTTCTGATTAAAATGTGAGGAGAATAGCCAAATTGCGAGGAAGTGGAGAAGGTCTTTTGCAATGTACAATAACAAACCTGTGCACAGCCTTTGGGAAGAGGTCCCTTCTGAGCACTGAGGCTTTCCACCTGAGATGCCTAACTAAATCTTCTCAGTTTTATGTGCTGGACATCTATCACAGGACTACCACTGGAAGCTTGTAATGCTAACATCCTCCCAAAAAATACTCTGTTATCTTATAATAAGTACAAAGTATGTGAGCACTTTCTCTGGCTTCCTGTTATTGTCCCCGAGATGTTTGTATCTCTGCCAGAGCTCCTTTCCCGTGCTGCAGCAGTGATTGAGATCCTGGGAGTGCCTCCTCTCCTTCCCAAGCTCCAGGAGCCTCTGACATTGAAATGCACTGTCTCCTCATTCCAGCAGTGCAAGCAGGAGCACAGGAGTGAGGAGAAGCACTGAACAGAGTCATGACAGGCAGATGTGGCAAAAATCTCAAAAGCTGAAGCTTTTGTTGAAGGGCACACCCAAATTCACACCTGCATTTTATTTGAAATGTGACAACTAGTCAAGTGTGAAATGGGAGATGGGGGCAGGGTGAAGAAGCTTAAGAAAAAGTCAACAAAAAATGTGCAAGACAGAAAGAGGAGCATCAGGAGTTAAATATGGCTTTGCACTTACCTCTTGCAGGACAATTCATCTCAGATGATAGCACACTTGTTTGCAAAACAGATTAATTAAAAGTGGGCAGGGAGGCTGGAGAAGTAAAAAGAAATCTGCGGATTCAAACTCCAAAAGCTAAAACCTCTAGAACTGACTTTCACATTGCAGATAAGCCCGTAGGAAACTTTCACAAGCTGCTTCTGACATGGGGTAGTAACAATGTGCTGCAAGACTCTGTGCTGTCATAAGGCTGTGCCACAGAGCATTTTAGCAAAAGATAAGAAATAAAAAATTAAATGATCGTAACATAACAAACCTTTTATACATTTAAGAAGATGAGGGAGAAGGAAGGAAAGAAGGGGATGTAGTGAGGCAAAATATGGCCAGTATCTTCACTATCATTTCATAGCTGTTATAGATCGTATATTTACCTTCTCCTTTGCTTTAAATCTGAATCTTCACCACTGTTTTGATTTTTCCTGTGACATTAAGGAAGTTTTAATGAAATATCAGAGTCACTTAATACAAATACACAAAACTACCCATAAAAAAACCCTAAAACTTTACAAAGTGTTTTAGTTTTTTGATGAATTTTTTTTTCAATATGATCTCAGGTAGAGAAAATAAGGCATGTGCTTGTTTTAAACCTTTCAGGACACTTTTACAATCTGTTTGGAAGGCATGATTGCATTCAAGCTCTCATTGCAAAGCTCTGACTTGCAAAATTAAGCATAGCATGCTGGCCTTTAGAGTTTCCTACTGTTTGCAATGTAGCAGAGCCTGGTGGTTTCCTCTTAATTCTAGTAAAGAGCGCATAAACAACACAGCTATTGCTATTAACAGTTGGAAAAGGAAAGTGCATGAATAAAACCAAGGCTCGGGAAGGCATAATTAAGTTAGAATCTACCTACTATTGTCAGTCTTCACAGTCTCACATATGAGATAAGACTTAAAACCATTTTGTTCATGCGGTAGCCCAAGAGAAAACTTGCTATTGGCATGACTGTCTGTCCACTGACTAGCTCAGCCCAATGCAAATCCCAGATGATAAAAACAATTTCCTGCTGCACAGTGCACAAACACATTTCTTGATATGAGAGAGCTTTGCATTGTACATCTCTAGTCTTTTGTTTTTACAGAGCCAAACAAGTCCTCCTGACAACTAAGCTAGGAATGCATCAGAAAACCTGAGCTAGGTTTGTCTGCAGTAGAGTTAGTTTTCTTCACAGTGGCAGGTATGGGGCTGTGTTTTGGGGTTGTGCTGAACATAGGGTTGATAATATAGACATGCCTTTGTTATTGCTGAGTAGGGATTGCACTGAGCCAAGGCCATGCTGGGGAGGAGACTGGGGGTGCCTGGGAGGCTGGGAAGGAACACAGCCAGGACAGGTGACCCCAAACTGAAGAAAGGGATATTCCAGACCATGTGACATCAGGCTCAGTGTATAGAGTGGGGGGAAGAAGGAGGAAGGAGGGGATGTTTGGACTGATGGGGTTTGACCTCCCAAGCCACCATTAGTGTGATGTGGCCCTGCTCTGCTGGGGATGGCTGAGCACCTGCCCAGCCGTGGGAAGCACTGAATTCATTCCTTGTTTGCTTTGCTTGTGTGCATGGCTTTTGCTTTCCCTATTGAACTGTCTGCATCTCAACCCACGAGTTCTCTACCTCTTACCCTTCTGATTCTCTCCCTGATCCTGCTGGAGGGGGAGTGAGTGAGGGCCTGCCTGGGGCTGGGCTGAGGTTAAAACATGACAAAACCCATTCAGGAAACACACTGCTGTTAACACCTATGAGGGCTCTATCCAACAGAGCAAATAAACATAACTCCATTGCCCCAGCGAGAGTTACACTGATTTATTTGAGGTCACTAAGCACGCACCACGGGCGAGTTTCTTCTCTCCTGTTCCAGACAGCTAATGGCACATAAAAGGTCTGAAACAGTTCAGAAACCCAACAAGGATAAAAGCTCCACATCAAACTAGATTTCCTCATCAATATAGCTGCATTGTCAGAGACCCCTTTGCAACCTCTGGCTTTGAAGGCCAAACAGGTAATTATTTCAGAGCTGTCAGAAGGAGATGTAACTCTCATGTGCTGGCTCCCAAGGCAGTTTTAGAAGACTGCAATGAATATGGTACAGTATCTGTGTTTGTTTATACTTCATAACAGATCACAGTACCAGGCAGGGTGCCCCAGCGATGAAAGCAGCTTCTCAGCAGGATAACTCATCCCAGGTAACATACAGTCTCTCAATACTCTATCATTTCAGAGCTGTCCCTGTAATTTGCTTTTTGGACATGCTCAAGGACACGCAGCACAGAACCTCCATCCATTCTATTTTACTCCTCTAAGTCACTCAATTCAGCTTGTACCAACTGAAAGTGTCACATAGTTGTATTTTTGCTGGTGTCCTCTCTAATGCAAAGTGGTTCACATATGGGACTGCTGAAGACAGCTTTATGGCTCATTTGTTTAATCCTTGTGGCAGTTAAAGCTAAGAAATGTACTTATAACACTGCATTGGAAGCTCATTGTCAAGCAAACAAATCCATCAGTGCTTTCATTCATCAGGCAAAAATAGCTTCAGTAACTAAAAGAATCTTGCACGTGTCAATAACACAACTTCACACATTTTTAACATCATTTTCACACAACAGCACACAAGCAAACAACCTGACCAAAGCTTCCTTTCCAAAACCAGCTGTGGTATTCTTGCTCAGGTGTTTTTTTTGACTAACAACTGGCTCCTGGAATACCCCCTTTCCCAGGACTCAGCTGTGCCTCTACGAGCTGAACACTGAGCACTGCAGGACCCCGAGTTTCTACACTGAGAAACTGGCAGTAATTAACCCCGAGGCTCTTACCTCCTCCGAACTGGCTGCCCAGACTCATTCTCACTGCCACCAGATGGGTTCCTTCGGCGAGAGTAAGGAAACTTTGGTGATTTATTGCGGTCACTGGCAGAATTATACAATCCACTAAGGTCAAAAAGGAAGAGCAAAGAGCCAGCTTTAAAATTTCCAGTACAGTTAGGCCAACTAACTGAGATTCAGCTTACAGAAATTCATGCACACACCCATACATGCACAGGTGAGTATTTGGCTATACATGTTTTTGTGGGTGTTAGTGTGTGTGCAATGTAAATGCAGATGGTGCTGCTTTCTAGCAATACATTTTTCACACTAAACCTTGAAAATGTAGGAGAGAAGCCTCCTAGCATTGCCAACAACTCTAAGCTTACAAAATACAGATTTTAATTTATTCATATTCTTTTACTGTAATAAAATATTTGTGCTTTAGTATGGCATATCCAACCCAGAGCTAGGCATTCTTCATGTTTTCCATGGAAGTAAGTATTTAAAATTTCCCATGTTCCTGTCATGACATACGCCTTCATCACAGAGCTGATGCGTGGGAACATGAAACAGTTCTACCTCCATTTCTCTTCTGTTCATCCATGCAAACCTCTGCCAATGGTGTGGAGGTGCTCCAAGCTCCAGCTTTCCTTCTGCTTTCCTAAAAGCCTCAGGCCTTCAAATTGAATCCATTCTTCTTCATCTACTTCTGCAGACAGCTGATTACAGCACTGCTCTGCAGAGGTGAAAAGTTCCCACAGCTCATCTCAATGAGAATTATTATTAAGAGCTATGAAAGCCTCTCTGCAGCATCCAGCCTGCTTATGTGTCTAAAACTGCACAGTGCTTCAGAATGAATAGATTTACAAAAACTCAATCCTACCATTCTCTTTGGCTCCTGCAAGATTAAACTTCCTGCTGTCCTGAGAGCAATTTAAACACTGGAGCCATAAAGTGACAAGATGACACCACTTCTCTAAAAATAACCAAAGAAAGGTCTGTCCTAGCAAGAGAATATTTGCTCACTGCTCTGTCCTTACTCTGAAAACTACGGCTGTTTACAGAAGGAGCACAAGGGATAAATCATTAGGGTGCCCCAAATGACACATCAAGTATAGATCCAAATCGTCTCAGAAAAGCAGGACCATTCTGGATTACACTTTACATGCTGTCTGGTTCAGTAGCCTGTTTCCAACAGCAGCTATAAACAACCAACTACAGGAAGCAAAACCCTGAAGAGAGCTCCCCAGTGCTCCCTGAGTCCCACACCATTCCCAGTCCAGGGGACTTACTGAGCCAGCTGCTGCACCTCTGCCTACAGAAGCCCTTCAGGATTTTTGTTCCATGACTCGCCCAGCTTCCCTCAGGAAGTCACCAGCTTGCAGCACCCCTTGCAAAGGAGGACCACAGGTCTCCCACTCAATGGTGAGTCACTACTCACTGCCTTACTCAACATTTTTAAACCACCTTCAATAGCTTCACCTGAAGATCCTGAGTTCTTTTGCTGGAAAAATACAGTTCTGATCTCTTTCTCTTTACTCAGTATGACTTCTGATTTTCTAGATGTTAACCCCTGAAACTGCCTCTTTTACAGACTGAAGGAAGAATCCTGTCTGGCCTATGCCCTTGCTCCTTGTACAGATTTACTGCAGAGCCTTTCACATCTTTGATTACCTTTGCTGGCCCTCTCAAAGCCTATTCCTTTTCCTGAGATAAGGACATCACAACTGCTCCCAAAATTCATGGAGCACATATGTGATCCACCAAGTTATATAATGGCATAATGCTGTTGTCTTGCTTTACTAATAATTGCTAATTGTTTTTCTGACTGCTACACAGATGTTTTCTTTGTTATCCATCATAATTCCACAGCACTTCATATTAATCAGAAATCTAGCGTTATTTTTTTTCATCCTCATGTACCTCTCTTTGCATTTTTTGACTCAAAAGGATCTACCCATCAGTCACACTTTAGGGGTCTTTCTGGCACTCTTCACAGACAAATTTCTCACTATCCGAAACAATTTCCTATCATCACCAAACTTTATCACCCCTTCTCAAGTTCTTTGACAAATATACTAAATATCAGAGGTCTATGAACAGATCTCTGTAGAAAGCCACTGCTGACACTCATTCACCGGCTACCTCCTCCTACACACACTTTCCTAATTTTTAACTGTTTATTTATCCATGAAAGAACCTATCTGCTTACATGCAATACACATATATTAAGAATCAAATAACACATCAATATATTATATTAATATCCTTCAACCTACTGCTGTGGCATGATATTTACCATTGCACAATACTTGAGACATCAAGTCTTGCCTTACCTCTGTGGGCCATTTTCCTCCCACGGAGCGCTTGTTTTACTTCTTTGTGTTTCTGGACTGTTTTCATTTTTCATCTTTTTAAAGCTAAATAAGAGTACAGAGATATTTAAAAAAAAAAAAAAATCCATTGTACACAGATCACATTTTCTTTTATGCTGACCACTTAAAATTTAATTTTAAAGGCATACACTCATTACAGAGACCCACCCTGGCATATAATTACTTATTTGTTACGTGGAAGACCTGCTACGTTGAAAAATCTCTCTTAAAAAGAGCAATCATAAGGGGAGGGAGAAAGAAGAAAAAAAAAAGAGGAAAAAAAAATCATCTCTGCAAGCTGATAATTGTGGCACCAAGTCAGAAAAACAGTCAATCCTGTCTCCAAATAAACAAGAACAGATACTTAGGCAAGAAGTCTAACAGTAGGGCAAACATGTAGTATGATCTCACAGTCTTCCATAATATGCAGTTAAGAGATTATTGAACCAGAGGCTTTACCTCCTATTTGTTTTACATAGCTCTTAATGAAACTTTCTTCCATAAAATTACTTAAATATCTCTTGAACATTTTTTAATTTTTGCCATAAATAGTGCCTGGTAGGAGTATGTTCCAGTATCTGGCTATGACATAAACAATTTTATTTCAAAACTTCTACCTGGTTCAAAACTTCCATCCCTTCTTCCTGACTGTTTCTGTGATTATACAAAGAAACAAAGAAAAACAAACACCTATGAATGTAGGCTCCCTAATCAAAAACTCCACTCCCTTAATTTTTTTTTCACACATTTTTAACTGTCTAATCTCTTTTCCAAGTGAAAGAACCACAGACTACTTAATCTCTCCCAGTATGGGAGTCACCACATACCTCAGATTATCCTTATCATATTTCTCTACCACTTTTCCAGGTGTACAGTACCTACTTTAAAACGGGAGCAAGAAAGGCAGGGGTGATGAGAACTATTCAAAGTATGACAGATCACAGGTTCAGAGGTTCACAGGGCAGCTTATCCTTCTCCTACCCTCCCCAGTAGAGCCTTGGGGTTTATTTTTGCCAGAAAGACGTTTTTGTGAAAGAGCTGACTTCACTGACTGCTGCAAGGCAAAGTACCAGGACAGTCACCTGACTTGAGAGATATATTAGTGTTTGTAACCAGTCTCTCACCATACCTACGGGGATGGGGGGGAAAAAGCAGGATGCTCCAAATCTTCCTTTATTCCTATCATTCCCACAGTGTCAGGTTTTACAGCTTCTGACCCATTAAAGCTCCCAGATAATTGCCACTTCAAATGCTGGGAAGTGGCTTTTTAGCTGCAGTGCACCCCTGTCCTTGCCAATGGCTCAGCAGAGCTTTTATTGCAGCACTGTCTCTAGAGCTCTCTTCCTGCATGGACAAGCAGTTCACCTGAGACAGAAGGACGCAGCCACAATGATTTCCACTCAGGTCATCAAGAAGGATTACTGACAGCAGCCCCGTACAATCATTAATACATCATACAGTTGTAAAGTGCTACTCAAGCAGAAAAAATAAAAGCTTTACAGTTGCTTACAGAGAGGAGGATATAAGCTGGGAGTTCTTTTCCCAGAGCAGGAGGTGACAGACTCAGCTTTATGAAGGAATCGTGGCTACTTAACTCACTAATCCACTTTTAACCTCAGCCTTTGGTTACTACAGGTCACTGAGTTAATCATTTAATTCTCACAGAGTGAACAAAATGCAAAGCTACAGTAGGTCAGCAGGAAAAGAAATTAAATTACACCTTATCAGGTAAATCATTTTCTTAATACTGCACCCATTAATTATTGACTCATAGGTGCATGCAATCTATTGCCAGGCTTAAAAATATGTGCTTACTACAGACTGAGCAAGTAACTCAGATAAATACATTTCTGTCCCATATTGCAAAAAGGAATTGATTTGCACAGCATGAACAACTGAACAATATCTAGGTTGAACCTAGAGAAATGTGAATACTGTTTTGAAATATTAAAAAGATAAAGTACCTGGGAGGTGAATTTACTGCATTAAATTCCCAAGTCATTATTCATTTGGAGCAGACACACATTTTACAGACAGAAAGCTAGAGCGTGGCAGCTCTTCAAATACCAGCAGTATCTCCAGGAATGCAGTTGCAAAAGTATCTGAAAGGGTTAGGATCTGAATTTCATGTGAGATTACTGTCATTGGGGAGTTTTTATGATTTGAGTTTACACCACTTATGCAGAAGTGATTAACTATAGATCTCAACCGTGAATGAGATGTTAATTATGAAAGCTCAGCTTGTGAACACTACTGAAAGATGCTCTGCAAGCATCACTGACAACTAATGCAAGAATTACACAGGATGGAGCAAACTTCCAACTGTAAATGCTGCACAAATTTTGTGTGCTGCCTCTCACACCCATGAAGCCTGGCAGACCCAAAAGGTATTTTACATGTGCAGACAGAGACACAGAGAAAAACAAAACAAATCTTAAATAGAAAAACAACTTCCAACACCTTTTTTTTCTTCCTGGAAGTAACTAACACCGTCTAAAACATGACTCAGTAAGAACCTGCCTGTGAACTGCATTTAAACTGTCAAGGTAAGAAACTAAACTCAGAAGCCTTGAAGCTGTCATATTGAGAGCCACTTATTTTGGTTCTTCCTCTAAAACCTGCCAATCCATTTCTTCTTAACAGTTCATTGCTAAAAATTCTGTCGTGAAGGACTCCCATGCCTCCCAAAATGATGATCTCTGCACTATGCAATGATGGTACCTTTCGCTTTGTATCTTTCTCTCTCCTAAGAAATCAGAGAACAGCACAATGGTGGGGTTGTCAGGGTCCTCTGGATGTCATCTGGTCCAGCTGCCTGCTCCAGCAGGGTGACCCAGATTCAGTTGCCCAGGACTATTCCCAGACAGCTGTGGAAGTATCTCCAAGGATGGAGACTCCACCCATTTCTGCAAAACCTGTGCCAGTGCTCACTCATGTGCACAGGGAAAAATTGTTTCCTAATGTTCAGAGGGAACCCCCTGTGTTTTTGTGTGTGCCCACCTGGTCCTGTCACTGGGCACCACTGGAAAGAGCCTGAATCATCCTCTTTGTGCCCTCCCTTCATGTATTTTTTTACCTCTGTATTGTTTTCTACTTAAAGGTTTATCTTCAGCATGACCAAGGGGCAAAATCATAAACTTTCTTTTAACACACGACTAGCATTATTTTCTAAGGACTAGAATAGTGCATTTCAATTTCCCTCAAAATGAGAAAGCAATTTAACTCAGCTTTTCTTTTGGAGGTCAACTGTTCTAAATATTAGGCAACAGAGAACACTATCCACCAAGTATTTGCAGTAAATCTTTTAGATCCTTTTCCAGAGGTCAGTCCAGATACCTAGTAGGTGAAGCCCACAGCTTCAATGCCTAGATAAGTCCAGTTAAGAATTACTCAGTTGAGAAAAAAAACCCAACTGTCAGGATTGCCAAGCATGCAGAGACAGATATCCAGGCAACTAAACAAAAGTTAAATGCTGTGGTTTTGACTCAATCTTTTGTCAGATCACTCTTTTGCTGATTCAGGCACAAAAATTCCACCTAAAATTAGGGATGGAGATATAAATCCCTTTCTGAATATGAGCCTTACCTCTTCCTTTCAAACATGCTTAATAACTAGAGATGTGCACTTCAGGGCTGATAAACTAGACACAGCAGACCACACAAGTCCAGAGGAGCCCTTGCAATTCACTACTCCTACAGATCAGGAACAAACACTCCTGATTTTTATTACAAATTGAACAGTGTAATGGGCAATCACTGCAAGATTAAAAACCTGCTGGGAGAGAGCCCATGCCGAGCTCTTCCCTGCCCACACACCCCAAGCTTTCCCTGTTCAGAGACAGAAGGCCCATGCCCTGAGGGCTCTGACAGCCAGCCCACAGCTCCCAGGGGAGAGACTAACAGGACTTCACAGGACTATCCTGACCAGTGCCCTTTGGGTCATTACCTGTTTTTTTTCCTATTTAAACCTGAGGCTGACTGCCTTCCCATTAACTTGTGCTGATTTATGGGTGTTCAAACCATGTGTCGCCTGAAATCCCTGCTCCGCATTGATTGGAAGATCAGGGTTTCATAAAATGAATTACTTGGCAACACTCTCTGACCTTTGTCAGAAGAAGATCAGATGGTCCTGAATTCAAGGGCAGGATGAACTGATAGTAGTGATTACTGAACGTGTTCATCTATCCAACGCATTGTATAACCTATTAAAAGCTGTAAGGAAACTGTGGGTCCACATACCTTTTCACTGGAGAAGGTGCAATAATTTTGGTAGTTCCTTCATTTTCCCCATTTGTTGTAATCTGGCTCATGTTCTTAGAACCTGAAGAAAAAAAAAAGCCCAAAACAGATGAGTCCTGTAGCACAAATGTTTGCACACCTATTCAGCATAATCACCTCCTGAACACAGGGCAGCATGAGAGAGAAAATGATACACAAGATATCTGGTGCATGCTCCTCCTGTTAAGGGTGTGTGAGGATCACACTTTTGTGTCTTATCCTTATTTCTAGTTGTACCAGGGCACAATAAATTTTAACATGAAGCACATTCATTATTCTTCCACATAAGACAGAGAAGTCTAAAGCTGTTGTACTCAAAGAGATACTCTGCCACTGTCAATGAAAGGAAATTCCCTGCTCAGTCAACAATGAGAATAAAGGTGTGAGGAAAATACAGTTTGGTTCCCGCTGGTGCTATGATTTCAGTTTCCACGCTATGCTGTTAACATTCATCTGTAATTTTCCTCCAGTTTACACATTATCTTTTCACCTAATTGGCAATTTCAGACATTTCTTACAAAACTGTTACCTTCTAAAGAAACAGATGTCAAGTAGAACAACAAAACAGTATCATTATTGATGTAGACCTCCTCTGGACAGGATTCTGAGCACGTTCATTGAAGATAATGAAATAGACTGAAGATTATAATACTATGTCCTCTGGACACAAGCAACAGCATCACAGTGTTGTTAATGTAGTGATATAAACCCCATGCCATTTTGACTGGCTAAAACAAAAACGTAATGTCTTACTTAAAGCTGCGAAAAGATTTTGCATGATAAGTTTTCTCCCCAGCCTCAGAGAAAGGATTTCTCCACAATCTCCTTCAACTTCCCATACCATGCCTTTGGCATACAAAGTCTCTGGACTCAACCTCAACACAAATATTTGAGATCTCTAAGGCATTTTGTCTGCTCATCAGCTGGTTCTCTTACAGGTTAGATCTGCTAGTCTTCTGCAGAAATCAGCAAATATATCACTTTTTCAAGCAAAGGAATTAATCTCAGTACTTCACATATTCCTCTGTGAGGCAGCTTTTGATTAAGCCACATAAAGTGCTTGTAACTTAATGGAGCAATAAAAATTTGTGCTCCAAAACATATCATAGCAGTGAAACAACTGCCAGAAAAACAACCAAGGGACAAATTATATAAAAGAAATAGACACCTCTAGACCTGATCCTTTGCTGTGTTTGGTAATATCCTTAACATTCTGCAGGCATCCAGTCATCTCTGGGTGTCAGGCCATGGTGGGTTAATCAGGAGCTTTCTGTCCACACTTAGGGAAACTGTAATTATTGTCTCCTAGTATGTTCCACCTGGTGTATCTTTTATTGATTACACTACTGTTCTACCAACTTATACCTCTGTATGATATAATTACCTAATATACAAGAGCAGACTCCAAAAAAGCTGTCCAAACACTAACCCCATTGCAAAAACTCAGCTGTATCACTGTTTACTGCACGCTGAGGAAATAGGCCTCTCAAAAATACCTTAGCCAGAAATCTTGAACATCTCATTTGTGGAAGGCTTCCCTGGTTGTTTACATTTGGCTGGATCAGGTACTCTCAGCATTCTCTGCACTGCACTGAACTTTTCCAATGAGGTAAATGCACACACTTAATTCCCTTTTACAGCCATCTTGATGCTGATTTGTGCATTCAATTCAAGCCAACTACTGCATTTTTAAAAACTCAAGTGTCCAAAACCATATCAGCCTGGCAAGGTAGTCAGCTTGTCATGCCTGTTTCTTATCAGGTAAAGCCACTTAACTGACGTTATCTGGAAGCAGTGTTTGTATTTAAACCAAGCCATGAGAGCAGCAGATAGTGTGATCGAATGGAAAACACAAAGTAAGAGCTCATGCTTTGCGCCCTGGGCTACCAAGAGCCTACAAAAAATGAATGGACTTCCATACATCTACACCAGCACAGCCTACTCTGTGATAATGGTTGGTTATTAGTTTCTAAGCCTGTAGCCTCAAGAGTTTGTTCATCTCACGCCCCATGACTGAAATGCGGAAGCAGTCACACCCATCCTTTTACAAAACACTGGATTTTAAGTAAACTTTTAAGTATAAAGCCTGAAGTAAATGAGTTAGGAAATAGCTAAAATCACCTCAAGATCCATTTTCTCGAAATCCTAACTTTCAAACCCAATCTCACAATTTTCTGGGAAAAGACTTTGACTGGGCCAGACCAACAGTTCTACCATGGCTGAGGCTGGCGAAGCAGGGCAGTGACAGGCACCCGTGGCAAAATGTGATCGCTTCGGGATTATCACAACACAGACAGTACTGTAATTGTAATACCCACACCCAGTTCTTCACCTGCCTTCTAAATCAGAATGGCAGCATTTATTTTACACTGGTTTATACAACTACCCAGCGTGCAAGGGAGGGACAAACCAAGTCCTCAGCTGCCAAACAACAACAAACCCTAAGCGACGTGTTTTCCACCACTGAATAAACTCAGACCCACAGCAACAGGTCTGGTCACATCAATGTTTGTCCTGAGAGGATGTTCCCAAGGAGCTTTTTATGTCCAGCATTCAGCCAAAAGAATAATGAACACTTTCACCCTATGTTGCGAAAGCTGAACATTATCAGTCTGGCCCTACGAGGGTAAGGCAGAAAGTGAGAGATCCTGTTCCATGTTTGAGTGTATTATTTGCAACCAGAGCAAAATGCAACTGTAATTCTCTCTCAGCTGAAACAGGAAGAATAAGCAAATGAAACCAGTTACACCTATCTCACTCACAAAGTTTGACAGAAAAAACCAAAAAAACCCTTTCCCTAAATGAGCACCAACTTGACTACCAGCCTAAACACACAGAAACCCCCCCTCCATGCACTAATACAGAAACACAGTCTAAATCTAATATAAAATCATAGGCATAAAAGTTTCCTGATACGATTTTTCCACTATCTCTAGAACAACTGAGATATGAAATGTATCAAACAAGTGACAAAATGGAGGTTACTGCATTTTAAAGCATTGCAATCTGTATTCTAGGAAAATAATCTGCCATGCTAAAGCCAAGAGGTCTGGACTGTGCATCCTATCAGGGGAAGCAATCAATGGCAGTTGCTTTTATACATCAAAAAGAGTTTCTCTCTGTTCACAGTATCATATTTTTCAATCTCTCTGTTAAACCACAAATATTTTTACTGAAGACAGAAATAATATTTTCTGTTATTGTCTTGGCTGGCACCTCCTCCAGCTCTTATCGCAGAGTTCACCAGTGTCTGCAGTCCTAAGGACTTTAGCGTACTTTAATGGACCAATGAGACAAAGAAACATTGTTGCTCAGCTCTGCTAGAGATAACTAACCTCTGCCTTCAGGTGACGGAAAAAAATATAAAAAGCACATACTATGTTTATAACACCAGAATGTACACAAAAAGAAGAAACAAGCCAAAGGATTTTAATTAAATGTCAGAGGTTAGAGGTTTTAGCACTTCACAGACACTTATCTGATGGAGGCAATGCCAATTTTATATGCTGCAGCCACGCACTTGTTCTAACTGTCCCCAAAACCACTACTGTGGCTGGTCCCATCACTGGTACCAATAGATTAAAAAAAAAGATAAAACAAAATCAGAATGGCTAATTGCAGTGGTTGCAAAAATGAAGCCTTGAATACATTTCACTTTGCAGTCTTAAGAGAAGATAAAAAGGGAAAGAAGCAGGTGAGGAAAGATGCTGAACTCAGAGAAGGTGGAAGGAAGTCATTTCATACAAGCTATTTGTGAACTGTTGTTGGATTTGGGGAAAGTAAATGGAAACCTGACTTTCATTCCAAAATAATTAAATTATAAGAGCCTGTCCAGCTGAATCCTAATTAAAGTGGTATTTGACAGAAAATACCTTAAGATATAATATATGCAAACTAAAATCACCCAGTTTAAAATGTTGGACAAGTCATATTTAACCTTATTACACCATACTACAAACAGAAAATGAAGAACAAAGGACTAGCCATCAATGATCACCATCTGCATAATGTCATACAAAAGGAAAATTTATTTTAAGAAGAAATGTAATTTAATTTTCTCAAACATTTTAGTCAGGGAGACTTCTACATAACTCATAAAACTTATTAGTCTACAAGGTAATTTCCAAGACAAAAAATATTCTATATAATAAAATCTACATAATATATCTAAGCAAGTGATGCTTAAAATATGCCAAATAGTCTTGATTTATTGTGTGAAATGGACTTTGTTATATCTAAGAACAATTTTAGGTGAAAAGAGGTAGTTTCATTTTATGCAATAGACTATCACACGTTGTCTGACACAGGGAGGACATGGAGCATTAGTCTTCATTCAGCTTCTGAAAGCCTGTTTAAATGGAGAAAGAGTATTCAATGTTTATCACTGTGAACTGCCAAAGACAAAATGAAAAAAAAAAAGAGGAGAAAATATATTTATTCATAGGGAAAGATGGCATTTGAAAGACATAGCTCTCTTCCTTTAGCCCATATTTTGAGCGAGAAATGAAACAAATTCATTTAACATTAATATCATCTGAGTTAATACATTTGCCCCAGTGGAACATGACTGCACACTTAGAACACATGGGTAATCAATTAAGTTGAATTAAAAAAGAAAACAGATGATACAGATTACACAACTACACGTAAGTAAAACGGTGAAAAAGCAGCCATTTTATTTTATAGTGAGACAAAGTGTTTAAAGCCACCAAAATAGCAAACACTTGTTGCTCAGAGAATTCTGCATGACATTACATCAGCAGAAGAGGCTACAGAAAGGTTTCAGTTTTTCCTCACATTTCCAGCCAAAGAGACTGAGAACAAAATAAACAAACACAACACATGCACAGCCTGCTGACCTTCACTGCCTGGGCTAAGGCAAACATTATTTTCAACTAAGAGCTGAGTTTCAGCTGACAAATAGTCACACAAATTTCCACAGACAGAACCAGGGACTAATGAGGTAGGAAATGCTGTTTGGCTTGAACTACTGCCCTAAGAACAGGACAGTCCAGCTGAACAAAAAGTTTAAGTCATTAGGTTCAATGGTGAACAGCTTCTTGTCCTCTCACACACCCACTTAAAACTGCAGACACAACAAAACTTCATGAATCAGAAAGCAAAGCAATTCTTCTCTTTTTACACTAAATAAAACAAAATAAAATTTAAAAAAACCTTGTAAACTGCCTCTATTTTCCAAGGCTATACTTTTAATTATGTTGCATTTCAAGAGCCACTGCAGTCAAAAGGCAGAGCACACCAGCTTTGTTTCTGAGTCAAGAGACAAAAGACAGCACCCAGGATAAACACTGGAGGTTTCCAGAGGTATATATCTACTCTCTTTTTAAAAATAGGTTCTCAAATTTTATAGTGGCATATGAAACCATGATAAAAGAGAAATATTGTTTACATTTTAAAGCCTAGACAAGTTTTTTCTCAAATAGCGAACACACACACACACACACACGTGCTTAACTCCACGCACAAGTTTGACTGAACTGTGTGTGCCTTCTGTCATAGACGAAGCTAAGCAATACCCACATAATCATATGTGGACCTGGAGATTGACATCTCTGTTACCAAATTTCAGGAAGCATCCATTATTCAGGGCATGACTTCTGTGATCCATACTTAATCCTACTTCCTCTAACACCTGTAAAAACCTCCAGCTTGCCATGACAGTTTCCATATGCAGAACAGATTTCCAGCTCAAACATCTGAAGCATGTTAAAATTGCATGGCACTAACTTCTGTTCCATTTAATTTCAAAATAAAGGGATACTGCCCTTGAACTGAGAAGAGGAGGCACAAAAGTGGCACCTTGGGCCAAGCAGCCCAAACAAAGGGATACTAACCAAGACACATAGTTATAAAATTCATCTGCAAGAGACAGGACTCCTGAGAAAAAAACATGTTCTCACTGCCTGTCTTCAAACTTCCCTTTCAATCTTTACCTTAGACCTACACACATGGGGTTTTACCCTCTTTAATCCACAGCAACTCTTTTATATTATCTGGAAGGCTAGAAATTTTATATCCTGTTAAGCTTAGATGTAAATACTGACCTAAGGCAAAACACAGAATCCATTCTGAGAGATCCTCGAGGACACTGCAGCAGTTCTGAGTCACCTTATGATGACAAAATGAACCAAAAAAAGAAGACATCTGCCCCCAGGTCAGCAGAGAGGGACCTACCTGTCTGTTGTGTTCTTTTGGGGTAAGTCTTGCTGCGACTTCTTTCAATGCTCTGGTCAGGCCGCGGAAGCTGCACAGAAGGGTCTCTGGTCATCCGCAAAGATGTTTTGCCACTTCAAAACACAATAAAACCATGAGAAAACACTTGGAAAAGTTACCAAAGAGGATACTTAGACTGAAAAAAAAATGCATAGTGTTTGGGTAGGACATTTTGTTAGCTATTCACTTGTCATCCCACCTCTGGTTCTCCTGTTGAGTAACACTACTCCGAATTTTGTTTTGAATCAATCACTGGCAAAATCATCAACAGATTGTGCCAACCTCTTCCATCTTTAGCATTTTGCAGATAAGCCACTAAAACAAAATGCTGGTTGGTTAGGAATAGGTTAAGGTAGCATGACCTTTTCTAAACTAGAATATTTTAACATATGACCTTTTTAAAGTAATATTATTTCTTCCTGATTTTTTTCTGTAAGTTTTCCTCTCAGGAAAACTTATTTAATATTGTTCACACATATTTAATATTGTTCAGGTCCACTCAGTCAAGGGTTACTCTTCTGGCATGTGGAATGACAACCTAAAAGACTGCAAAACAAACTGTAATAAAGGACTCTCACAAGCACAGCCCCAGAGAGCAAAAAATTGAGTAGAAGTCCTGATTCTCATTTACAGTAACCCTTTTCTTCACTGCACAATTGAAGTAAATTATTAAGTTTAAATAAATTCTTTTATGATCACTTTAATGTTCCTCTCCATATGACTAAGCCGAATATAGCATTCATAACAGAGGCAGGACAATCATTCCCCTGTTATCCACAGCAAGGAGAATCTGGATCGTGCCAGAGAGTGTGATAACTCAAATAATCTGGGTTATGAAATAGGCAAAGCAACAAAGATATGCCTAGCTAATGATTATCAACCTTACTCATTATGATCCATTTGTTTCTTGCATGACAGTGGAAACAGTGCTCCTTATCCACCCCTAATTTCAAGTTCACAGCATCTTTCAAGGCTTAGAGCCTTGAACATTGATCCACTGTTGTCACCTATTCAAGTCAGAAAAGATACACCTTCATTTTGGTACTCCCCAGTTGTCAGAAAAACCCCTTTAGGACACGAACATAATTTCAGGACTTACAAGGAGATACCAATTTAAAGAACTGCCAAAGCTGCTCCCACTTTGACTACAGGCTATAGCAGGCCTCAACCAGTTCTGGGGATCTAGAGAAGGAGAAAAAATTTACATTTATCCCAAAACTGCCAGACTCCCAGAGGAGTCTGTTCAAATGGCCCTGCTTCATCCTTTGTCTTCAGAACTATACTGGGTCATATTCTGGGTGGGGTTTTCTTTCACTGGAAGGAAAGAGGAGAAAAGAAGGAATGAAGAAGGAATGAACTGAAGTTAAAACAACCAAAAAAATTCACCTGTACCGATGTTTATAACCTATGGATCCAAACTTGCTGACTTTTCTTGACAGAGAGTTTGATTCATTCTCTGGCACCCTGTGCAGTTTGAAAAATAAAACAACAGAGTAAGTTGCATAGATAAGTCTGATTTATAGTCACCTTCCCAAGTCATGAAAAAAGAATACAAATCTGGGCTCAAAAAAGGATTTTTTTTTTTCTGCTAGTTCCTCTTCATCCCTACCTCTGGACAGACTCTTATGGGGTTGAAAGTGTCCCAAAGCCACCTCTTTGTCCCCTCCTATTTTGACTACACACCTCTCTAATTCAGAGTCAAATGTCAACTGCTGGAACCAGCAGCCTTTCACTTAATTTTGGGAGAAGGCAAAGCCACCCTGCCACAGCGGTGAGACTGCAGGAGGGATTCTCAGGTCACCCATTTACAGCACAGCTAAAGGCAGCCCCGAGAACTCCATCCACCAGTTCCCAAGCAGACACCTTAGCACATTTCTCTTAGTGTTTTTTGCAACAGTAAAATGAAGTGCATTGAGATGTGCAGTACTGGTAAGATTTTATACACCTCAGTAAGTAAGCAAAATGTTATGGAAATTCAATAAATTTCTATTAAAAAAAAATGAATTTCCATGCACTGTAGAAAATAGTAATGCCCGAATTCCAAAGGTCTCACTCAAGCCAATGCTGCTACAGAAAATCTGATGGTTAAATACATCAAAATCTATATGGCAACTTAAATCCTGCCATATACTATTTCTGTTAAAACCTACTATATGCAACCTGAAGCACTGTTTAGAAAAGAACATTAAGACAAAGGAAACCACCAAACTACCCAATTTTAAAAACATTGTTTCACATCACTGTAAGAAAAGGTGATGCTTTTAAAAGCATTCCATAACCAAGAGCAAAAACATGTTTCCAGGCAGCAAGCCTTTGTTAAACCTCTCTGCAGGTATAACAAGGCTCCTACTCAGTGTAATGGCCCTATGGAAAACGCAACTTAAGTTCTGCATCACTCACCTGAAAAATGTATGATGCTCTACACAGCATTTCCAGAGATGTTTGCATGTGACCTTGTTGCGTGCTTCAAAAAAGAAGGAAGTTTCATTGCACTGAAGATAAAACAAAACAAATGAATATTCTTATGAGGGATCCAGCCATTGAAGTGAATCTCATTTACTGAGCCCAAGAACCAACCATCCCATGTCAGTCCATGTGAGAAAAGAAATCAGCAGGAAGAAAAGCAGGTTCTATAATTCTGTAGTATTCTTCATTTAAAAGTCATTTTCTTTTTGAAAAACAGAGAAAAGAGATTATTGAAACACTTCTGTTCCTTCATTCTTGTTCACAGACATCAGGTTTTTTCCTAAATAAAACACACAAGGTTTTTTTTCGAAAATGATGTTTCTGGTGTTTTCTGAAACGGCAGCTCAGATGTCAATCAAAAATATTCTGGTTAACAGTATTAAAAAAAGGTAAGAATAAGTAAAGAAAGAAAGAAACTCAAGATCTGTTATAAACTAATATGAAGCAATGACACAGAAAATGCACAAAATATATATATAAAAAAGGACCAAGGTAAACCTGGGGGGAAAAAAAAGGAGAGGAAGGTAACGTGTTTTTCTTAAATAAAAGCAAACTTCAGAATAATTCAAAACACTAGGAAAAAGGTGGAAGTCAAAATCCACCTTAAAATCTCTTGAGGATGACAACAGCAACAAAAAAAGAATATTCAAAGCTTAAAAGCTCATCTCTGGAAACTGGCAGAGAAAAGAGAAGTGGGACACATACAAACTTTAACATACTTCCAACAGACAAGGAAAAGCAACAGACACATCACACTGCTTGTTTTCAACAAGCAAAACACTCAAATATGTTCACAAAAAATACCCTTCCATCTATTTGTCACTTGGTAAACTCAAGTGCTTGGTGTTTTAGATGTGATTAGCACAAAGAATGAGTAGTCCCAACGATGTCAGTGTGAGAGCTCAGCATGGTTTGACACCCTCTGTAACAAAACTGAGTCTATTTCACCAACATGTGAGTTACAAAGGGAGTGTGATTCACACCACCCTCTGCAGCTGATTTCAGGCAATCTATGCCCTTGCATTAATTAAACTTCTCCAGTGCCATGCATACACAAGTGAAGAGCTCAGGCAAGTTTCTCCCCCTCCTCATTTATTATTATTTATTATTATCTGCAAGCACCTTGCAAACTGTGAATTAATTCTGCATGTTCTCTAGAATTCAAAATTTCACCTATAATAAAAACCCAGTTATATCTCTATTAACAGCTGCCAGGCAGCCTCACAAAACCACAAATTACTCCCTCGAGCAGCTTTTCCTTCACCTTGAAACAAATAACAGTAAAAATGACAGAATTTTGCACCTGTGGTTAGAATAATAGAGATTTCATTCCCTGACAAAAAAAAAAAATTGTACTGAAAACACACACATGAGCTTACTTTCTCCCATGCCTTATTTCAGTTAAATGTCTGGCTGGAACAGTCCCATGGAATAGGCAAGGAATTAAAATCATCCTCCAGTCTTCCATCAAAACTACATTTTACTCTCCAGGGCAAGAGAGAACAATACAGGTAGTACAGTAAGACATACGGCCACGAAGAATGCTGAAATCTAGGATTCATCTGATATTGCTGTGAATATCATAAAAAGACTTTGTAGTACATTGATCCCATAAATATATTCCCAAAGTCCCTTAAAATACAATGTCAGGTTTGATAGGAATCATCATCTCTCTGCAGGATTCACAAGTGGTTTAACTTAGAGCAAAAATAAGTTTAATTCATGAAAAATAAAGGCTTCCTGAAAAATCTTGAAAATAGTTAAGGAGAAAAATCAATTTATCTTGGAGTCTTCCAGAGTAACAACATTGCTCATTCTTCTCTGATGACTCGAAACAAGAGTCTACCCACTGAAAGACCATAATGCATTTTTACATTTTAAGACTTTTAAAGAAGACATGTCAAGTGGCATTTTACATCTGCTTATTTTGCACATAGCAGAAAAGTAGCTTTGGATTTCATTATTTGATTTACATTTCAAATTCTATATCAGACTGTCATCTAATATGATTTCATATAAACCCACACAACTATAGTCATCTTTGAAAGAATAGTATCAAACTGGACTGTAGTATTGCAAACTTTATGCAATATGATGAGTCAGTTTAGCTTCTGTTAGGAAAAAACTCAATGACTCACTTTTAATATGCAGGGTCTTGCTCCTTCTTTGTCCACTCCTACTTTTAGGCAAAGAATCTTCTGTTGCTCTTAACTTTATTTAATTACATAATCTCAAAGCAAGGAGTTTCTGGGATGCAGGAAGGGAGGGGCAAAGAGAAGTCAGGTATGATTTTAAATTTTTTTTTTAAGATAATTTTTAAAATAAGGTGTTTCTGTCATATCTTACTGTTAGACCAGTTTGAATGCCACTGGCATTCAATGAAAGATTCCTGTTGGGGAGAAAGTTCTATTTGTCCATTTTTTCTTCTTTAAGTTACAGTTTTAGAACTTTCCCACACACAGAATAAACAGCAAGAAAACACATGAAAATAAGTGACAATAAGAGGGACAAAAAAGTTACACTGCCATATGATAGAAAGATCTGACCAGCAAAAATTACTGATTCCATCATATGAAGGCATTATTTTTTAAGGGAGAAGAAAGTTCACCCTAGTTGGTAAGAAAAATGATGATGCTGAAACATCTAAACTTAGTATTCAGCAATCAAAGGCACTCAGGGAGGGGGAAGAAAAAAGGGTGAGTGGGGGAAAATAACCCTATTGATCCAATTTACCAAAAAGGTATGGAACACAGATCTGGAAAATGAAACAATTGCCACAAAATCATGGGACGGACCAACAAGCCTTCTGATAACACACCCAGGTTTATTTACACGAATTCGAAGGAAAACCACATGTCTGAAAACTATGGCCTCAAAATTGATGCTTGCAATAACTCAATAGCACACTTAAATCTTACTAAAGCGAGAGGAAAAAAAGCCTAAAACACTCATCCTCATCAAAGGGAAAATAACTCATAATTCTTCCACCATTTCTCACCTTATCTGGGAAGGATTCTGTAACTTACTGCAACTAAGTCCAGTGTGACACTGCTTACGGAACAGCCAGGTTTAGGACTTCCTCCACATTCTTTTTAGGACTATTTAAGGCTTGCAAGAGTACTGTGATTACCCTGACAATTTATAAATGCATACATAAAAAGTAAGCAGTACTGGAAACAGCAACATCTTTCTGGTTTAACCTTTCTGGCCCAAGGGAATTAATTGATCTGTATAGCTAAAGAAAGGATGACCTTATGTGTTAAGACCATGATCTTTCATTTCCAGTAAAAGACAACATTTTTAGCATTTTGAACATTGCAATTTCCTACAGGTAGTTAGTGTTAGCTGGGGGTTTTGCTATTATTCTCATATATCTGAACCAAAAGAAACAAAGACCTATTGTAATTTTACTAATGATTTATAGGAAATGACAATTCCAAACTCATTCGGTGCTGTTTGGTGCCTCACAAGCTTCTCCTGGCTACTCATCCTGCTGCTTTCAGAGTGCCCGGTGTACTGAAGGTGAGGCACTGTTAATCATGAACTGTTTCCAGAGCAGTCCTGGCTCTCTGCATACTCTGGAGATCTCTCTCCTCTGAACCATCTTGGTGTTTGTCTGCTCTTTCAGGAAGCCCATATTGCTCATCAAACAACTAGAAAACCACTTATTTTTGAATGGTTATTTTCAATCCCATCTGTGACTTGCAGGGGCAAGGGAGGGGCAGGACGATGGGACCAGAGGCTGCAAAAGGACCCTTGCAGCAATAACCAGCTGTCGAGTTGGGGGACTGCCTCCTCCTAGCCCTGACAAAGGCTGACACACTGAAAAAATGTGAGGACGAGCATTAAATATCCCTCTCCTTTTAGGTGCTTTAAAAACTTGTCCTGCAGTGTCCAAAACGTGCTACAGCAGCTCAAACTGCTGGGAACTCACCACCACTTCTACCGACAGGAGGAGAGAGAGACTAGCACAGTGGATGCAGATAGCTTGTCTACACTACAAGCATATACCCAGGTGGACACTGAAGCCCTTCCCTGCTTTATGCTGCCTCCCAGACCAGCCAGAAGATTGATCTGGCAGGGCCTCTAAGATCTCCACTAGAGAGAGCTGTGAATTAGTACAGTGCTACACCGTATCACCCACACCCCTCAAATGAAAGACTGAAAGCCTGTTACAAAACCCTTCAACGGAGTCAGAGGGGTCACTGCTCCGCCCGAGCACAAAACACCTGTGGAACAAGCACACAGGTTCAGGAGCGCTTGACAAACAGCTCCCTGCTTGCTTTGCCACGCCAGCCTGATTACACAGCTTTCAGACTCAGAGCTGCTTTGCGCCCAGCTAGCTCAGTTCCCAGGCAGGGCAAGCTCAGCTCCACTGGAAGAGAAGACACACACTTAAAACAACAGCTCTTCCCTCTGGGGGCCAGGAGATCCCTTGTTCTTGGAATTCATGGATTACTCCCAAGATAAGAGGCCGCTGTCAGTAGATTTCCACCCATTCCAGGGAGCACTGAATCCGCCCATAGAGCAAAAATGATTCAAGAACCATTGATTCAGAGCAGGCTTTAGCCGCCCTAATTTACAAGACAAATATGGGCTCCCAGCAATGCAGGCTCAGAAAATGAAGAAGAAAACCCCAGAACCAAAGTAGGAACGCTGCCAGCACACACAGCACTCCTCCTAGTCACAGTGAGTGCTAATGTAACATAAGGAGGGATCTTGCCCCATTACAGGGCACACTGTGTGTACACGAACTAGATCTGCACATGGAGCAGAATTATTAACACTGGCTCTGAAGCTACTACTTCAGAACATTATTCTTTGCCAGGTTAGGCACATACCTGGTACCATCAGCTGTTAATTCCAGTAGGAAGTATTCTGTCTTTATATATTGACATAATGCAGGCAAATCACAGCTTTTGTAACAAACAATGCACTATTACTGGTTACTCAAGATCAATCTTTAAGAACATTATACCAAGTTGGGAATTAAAATTGATAAAGCTGTGCCAGTTTACATGTCAAGATTGAAACAAACATATCTCAGCTTTATATTACAGTAATTCAAAAATACCAAGGAAGAAATTAGAAAAAAAAAAGCTGACAGTATCACCTTAGTGTCAGTGAATTTAATTTTATGCAGGTCTTGAACCAACCTTACAGTCCTTCTGTGGTGGCTCAGAAAGTGATTAAGAAAAGATGAGAAAACCCATGAGCAACCAAAACAAGCCAAAACTGTTTAATATGACATATTAGTATCACTGCGCTTGCTCACCTCCACCCTCTACTATCACTCTGACTTAAGTGGGTGCAAATGCAAATAATACAAAAGTCATTTGCAATTCTTAAACCATAAGAAAGATCAAAATGCTATTTTTGTCTGGAAATTACGTGTAGGATAAATTGGACTTAAGACTGAGAGTAACATATCTTCAAACCCTGTTCAATCTTCCCAAGAAACTGCAGGAACAATAAATCAAATTAGAGGTTCCTCGCTGGAACTTGTAACTCATGATGGAATACAGCATTTGATAGGAAAAGGAGGGGTACAGTTGAACCACCTTACCCAGATAACTATTTTTCAGACTTCTAATGCTTATGAAAAGCAGATTAAAAAGACAAAAGCATATTTACAGTATTTTCTGAACTATTTAAAAGAACAAAAAAATATTCTATTTAGACAAGTTTCAGCCACACAAAATTGGGAGTATTATGTCCTTTGGACCGCATCAGTGGTTGGTATTGCTCCTGAAGAGTCATTACCAATTTTGCCTTGTGAATTCAGCTGAGGGAGGCCTCTTCATCTCAATATGGAAGACTGCAGAGGAAGGCACGAAAAGGTGTAAATCATTTTTAACTGCACAGTTTGGGAGTATGTTTTGACTTCAAAATACCCAAATTTCAAGATTTCTTGAAATAAAAATTTCAGAATTCAAAAAGACCCTTCTCTTACAGCAAAAACGATTAAAGCAAGTGCTTTGCACATTGAATTCTTTCTGGTTTGTGAAGCAGGGAACATAAGAAGAACATAAGGTTTGCATAAACCCTGCGAAGGAGTGAAATCATTCATGTGCATGTTCAGACAGAGAGCAACTAAAGTAAAAGGTGCAGTTACACAAACAGCACCGGGTTGCAGGGAACAGCACAGAAGTACTTGGTACCTACAGGCAAAAAAGCTCCATGTCTGTCCCTCCTGCCTATTACTACACTTACATTCCCAGCTTACACAGTCTATCAAAGCATGTTTTTCTCTGTTTTCTTTCATGTCCCTAGTTGAGAGAGAAATCTGGGAAGCAGACCATGCTCCTGACATGGGGAAACACGTGAGGTATGCTGGGCACCCCTTCCACTGCTCACTTCCACATAGTGCATCCATTGTCATCCAGCTCTGTTTCGCTGGTGGAGAGAGGAGGGCTTTGGCAGCCACCTGCGTTACTGGATTGTTTCCAGCAAGGTTGCTCAACAGACATGCTACCAGGAACTCTGCATAGGCATTAGATGGATTTCTCAGTTTTCTGAGAAATAAACTTCTTTAATATTCAAGAATTCTCTGCAATTTTTTGTCATGTTCAGGGAATGTGAACATGTGCAGTCCTTGCAGGGGAAGGGTTCCTAATTTCATGCCGATACCTAAAGGTGCCAGAGAAAACCTAACAAGTTTATAGCTCAGAATTCACAGCATGGATTCACACAGGGGACAATGAATTACTGATTTAATGATTAACACCACTGAAAAAGAGCTTCAGTCTTACGTGTCCGTGGATGGCCAAATATTAAAGGCAGTATTTTGTTTATGAAGGGAGAAAACATACAATACAAGCAAAGTAGTGAAAGATAGAACCAAAATACTGATGGTCATGCTTGTACACAATAGCAACAGGTGTGCAGGAAAAAAATACGAGGCAGCTAAATATACAGGAATTATTCTCATGGAAGGGATGTGAAGAAGTACACGAGGTTACACTACAAAACAGAAAAGTCAAAGCAACTTACCTTATTATGAGACACTACGCAACAATATCTTCTGCTCAGTAAGCATCAAGTTTATGAAAAGTGAAGCAATGTAAACAACAAAATGAGCAGCGATAGGTTTGGCTGACACAGACACGTGACAGTGTTGGGTTTAGATAGCCTGAAGACATGGACTCGTACTTTTAGACTGTCATCTGTCAAGAAGATCAGGATGTCTATTTCCACCCCTCTAGTGGGAAATAGAGAGATTCTTCTGGCATAGTTGAAAAAATTTCACACCAATCTCAGCGAGCAACAATAAAGAAGTTACCACAAGTAACTCTATCCAGGGGAAGAGCAACACTTTGCGGGTACTAAAGGCACCACCAGCTTCCTCTGTATGAGCAGTGAAAGGGGACTGTCAGTGTGAATAAGGGTAGCTGGTGTGTGTGGAAACGTGGATCAAAACCCACCCTGCAGAGAGTTTTTACAACATATGGGAAACGTGATTCACACAAAACACTCAGAAATAATCTGCTCCTTCCCTTTAGGTGCTAGCTCCTTCCCTTTATGCCATTAAGTTCAATTTAATGACATGAGGCAGTCTCCATTATTTCTACTCCCCCTGAATACCTTCTGGAGCTCTCTATGACTAACTGGAAACACGCAAAACATTCCAGACTTGGTATACCACATCCAATACAACAAAAGTATTAATTCCCTGGGCTGTAAAGTGATTTTCCAGGAGGCAGGATGGAGTGAAAATGGCATATTTACTGTCCTATAATATATTCATGTGTCACATGAGAGGATGAAGCGATAGCACTTATTCCAAAAAAACAAGGGGAATAAAATAAATTTGTGAATCAAATTTTTTGAGAGTTTTGGAACATACATTCATAAAAATACACTGATGAGCTTTTCCTCCTCTGGGTGTAAAACAGCATAAATTGTTATGACAACTTTAATCCAGAGACTGAGTTTACTGTTTGCTTATTCCAATACATAATTTTGTTCAAAGTAACCCCAGACTGTTAAAAATAGGAAAAAGATTTTTTTTTTGGCCTTTCCTGATCTTGTTAGGATATGAAGTGCTGTAGAAATATTTCAGATCAGTATTTGTTGCAAAGGCAAATTTAATGAAGGTACACACCCCTGTACTTGCTGTTCTCTTCAACAATTTCCTAGAAATACCTGTTGAGGCTTGAAACTACCAAGTTCTGTCAAAATGTTTGCCTTATGATCACAATAGTAGGAGTTCACCAGCCACCAACATTCACAGCCTCAACTTTTCCAAAACCTTCCAGGTTTTCTACTCAGCATGTTAAGCCTTTGCAATTCCACATGGTTAAAACAAAAATTGTAGAAATGTGGCATCAAACAGAAGCTACAGCTCCACTTCCAAGCAATTCACTCCAAGTCAAACTCAGACTTGTTTATACATGAACTATCACTCACCCTTTACATGAAACATGGTGAAAAGTTTTCCCAACCTTCCCCCAGCCTTCAAACAACTCTCCTATTTCAACAAACACACCTTCAGAAATAAAATTCCCACAGATTACCACACCAAATATAAACAAGCCACTTGGGAGTTAACAAAAGAAAGATTTGCCAATACATCTGCAAAGACACAAGAAATGCTGCCCAAGAGAGGAGCAAGACAAATGTCCTCATGGAAAAATCATGGATGAGACTAACAACCATTACATAGATGAACAAAGACACATAGATAAAAACTAAAGGGGATTACTGCCAGCAGGTTAATACTATTTAAAACTATAAACTATCAGTCCTTATGAAACCATAAACTTTCATGTTTCAAAAAGACATACGAAGTATTTTCAAAAAATAATTCAGCAAACTAAACTCATAACCAAACCAGACAGCAAAAACCCCAAAGTGACTGCAACTATGTTTTTTATTACATTTTATTATTTTTTCCTACATTCTCAACAGTCTCTTCCTCTCCATACTCCACATGCTTTGTAGGGGATAAATATACTTTTTTCTTTTTTTACTTACTGTATCTTAAATCCTCCTCTATTGCTATCAGCCTGCTGTCCTTGCCCCACTGGAACCAACATTGCTTTCTCTCAAATGGCCTAAGAGCACAGTGATGTTAAACTCTGACAAATGGGTTTCAAGCTATATAATGTGGCTGCCTGTTTTGTGCCTGACAGCTTTGTGGGGTTCCTTTCACCTACATTTTGTTTCTTACAGTAAATTTCAATAAAACCAGTAAGACTTTGATAGACACACTAAATTTCCAACTTCATTAGACCTGAGATTACTTTTTCTATCTTTTCAGGCTTAAATAAAAACTTACATCTTTTCCCAGGACTCGAAGTTCAAACTGTGTTTCCTTGAAGTGAACTTTTGTAATTCTAGGCCTGTAATATTGAGAAAAAAGGACAGACAGAAGTTCATTAGCCTTTAATTTCATGCATAATAAAATATAAAGTTGTATATGTTTACACACAAAGACAAAAAATAAAAATTCACAGGTAGATTTATTTTGCAGGTATGCCCCAAATATCAGCAGAAAAGTAGTGATATGTAAACATTTCAGAATGAGTATGGTAAAGGTGATCTACTGTTTTCAATATGTGGATTATCAAAGAATTAAAAATCTGCACAATCCAGAGAAATATTAAGTATTCTGTGTATAATTTTTTTATATTGCTATAATTAACCTTTCAAATAGATACCACAAATCATACTTTTCCATACAACATTGTTATTGTTTTAGTGCAGACTGCACTTTTAAATAATACATACCAGAAATACTTTCCTACTTGTTTTTTGTTCTTGTAGACAACAACTCCTACGGGTGTTAATCCTAAAAAGTATTCAGATTTGTTTTCACCCTAGAAAATAAAAATCTATGTCATTCATACAGTTGCAAGTAGAATCACAGTAGCAGTGAGGTTCAGTGAGGAATTCATCCTGGTGACTTGAATATACAGGTTTCACTCTCTGTACAAATGGGAAAATAGTACTTGATCTACTGATGAAAACTGCTATACAAAAATTTGTAGTTTTGGGAGCAAAGAGGCGAGAAAGAATGGCAGTGAGGGAAAGAATGGGAATTTCATGACATGGTGAAAAACAAAAATACCTTTTTTTTTGTTTTCTTACTGAATTAATTTTTGCTATTTGGCAAATGGCCAAAACTCAGAAACTGAACTCCTTATTCAGGCATGAATGCAACAGATATCCCAACTTTCAGCTGCAAGTAAAGAGTGATTTTCTGACCTATAATACAACCACGCAGCTGCCTTCCCCCTCCTAAAACAGTGTCAGCTGCTGCTGCCTCCATGTGAAGTAGCTCCTTTGGGAGAGTCAAGCAAGGGCAATGGCATGCAGGGAACAGCCACATGCACCAGCTCCTCCAAAGGAAACCATTCCTGAAGTCAGGACACAAATCTCAAACTGCACTGGGAGAAAACAGGGTGAAAACTCTGCTGCTGAGTGGCAGAAGGCCCCCACCTCCCCAATTTGCAGTCAGTAACCAAAATTAGAAGCAGCTTACAGCTGAAAGAGTGCAAACCCTCGTGCATGAGGTTAAAAGAAAGTCAGCTAGAAAAGCTCATTCACCTGCCTACTTGAGGCAATGAGGAAGAGCACTCCTAGCTCTAAACCAGCAGAGCATGAACAGCAAAATTATCAACTGTGAGAGGGACTGACTTGGGACACTGGGAAAGTGTCCTGCGTGATTACACGGCTGACAAAGGTCAAGCACACCTGGCAAGCTCTGCCTGTGCTCCTCAGTGAATTAACTGCTAAAGGCAACTTTACTTTTAATATGACCAAAGGAGGAAAAGAACTACATCTCATCATGTGTGCGGTTCAGTCCCAAATGAGGGCTTCTGCTGCTGTTGTAACGTAAAGGAACAATGATGTTCACGGGTTACCCAGGCAGGGATTTCATTGCACAACAAGCAAGCTATGAGGCAAAAAAAAAAAATTTCCAGGCTGTACTAATTTAATATGATTTTGTTGGATCATGTTGAATCTTGCTACAGTAACTCCCCAGCTTTCTGTGGGTGGGAGGGGAACAAAGCCTGGGATATGAATACAATTAAGCCACAGGGTGCACTAAAAGGTACTTTATATTGCAGGCTACACATTTTTTCAGCAGGAAATACATACTTAATCTTCAGGTAGTATCTTGATTTCTCTATTTTCTTTCAAGTAATTTTACAAAGTACTGACATCTAACTCAGTGAACTATCTATACAACAACTCCCCATTTGAACTCCTGATTTTCTTTTATTCAAAAAAAAAAAAAAAAAACCTGCCAAGAGCAGAATAATTCAAACAAGATAGAATGATGTTTCCACCGGGAGCATATAGCCTCCAGGTGATGACTTGGATGCAACCCCAACATACATGCTGACAGACAAAAGAAATGGAGGGGTTTTCTGAGGCAATACAGACAACTTGCAATGCTACATAATACAACACGGGAAAAAGTGGAAACATATTCTGGATCTTTAGTAAAACCTTCACTACAAATATGTTAAAAAGTGAGACATGCTACTGCTACTCCACTCCAATTTTTGCAATGGTGTTGAAAAGGTTTCAGGACACGCTTGTTCCCATTTAAACAAAAATAATGTGCAAATTCTTCTGTCAAAGACAAAGGCAATAACCCTCACTCATGTCTCCTGACACTTGGACAAGTTACTTCTTTTCTATCGGAATTATTTTTTTCCAGAGTATAACTGATTGGTTTTTATACGTGTAACACAATTACAGCATTTAATCTGAAAATCATTAGGCCTCTGTGTGTATGAATGACTGAATCCTCTCTATCTGTAAATATGTGTTCCTTTGCATTTCTTCAGTAGTGTTCCCTTTCCAGTTATCCTGTGGCAACAAAACTATATAAATATTGTTTCACACATCAGTGCAGTAATTATTTTTCACAGTTACCACTTACATAAACAGGATGGAGATCCACTCCATACATTTCCAGAGATTTGGCCACACCTAAGTAGTTCACTTCTGCCTCAGCAGGAACTTGACCCCTGTAAATACAATTATTTGTAAGAACCTTGCAATTCCAATCAACATATAAAAATAGATCATATTAACAAATACAGTTTTCTGGACACATATGCAGCCCTTCTTACCAGTTTTTTAGACTGTCATTGTCTTTTCAACACGGAACTTCTTGTTCCAAGTAAGACTAGATCTCTAGTGGTCTCCTACCACAGACATATATGGTATTTTATATATGTAGTATTTGCTTAATACAGTGGCTAACCTTCTCCTTGCTGTCACAAACACACTTCAGACATTTCATTTTTAAGGATTCAATATGCAAAATAACTTTTTTCCCAATAACTACATGATTATTAACAAAGCAGGAATAGTAGGACTGACTGGGGTACTATTTCCTCATAGCAGTGCTGAAGCTACAAATTTCTGGAAGCAAGATTCACAACTTCAGACAAACTATTACTTTCTTCATAAAATCTTGCTTATGGTAAGTCACACCAACTGGTAGTACCCAAGTCTGCTACACTGAGAACAACATTTGGAGTCTGTCCCATGAGATTAGCCATTTCAAAGATTCTGCCTGCCTTCCTAGCTACAGATATCAATCTATCAGTTAAAAAGTACCAGTGGCAGGAAACAACTGGGGAAAACTAAAGGAAAACTGAAGGAAAAATCCTGGCTTGTAGGAACATACTTGACATTAGTGACAATGGATTTATTTTCCAAAAGAACAAAACAACTAAGTAAATTCTAAACCTTGTCCTCAGAATTTCATTTGCTCTTCCCTTAATACCTGTCATTGATACAAGAGCAAGATTCTCTTCTGTAAGCGTGAAATAGTTGAAGCTGTGTTTTCCTTTTCACGTCTTTTCAATAACTCTCTGAAAGCAACAGGACTGTTATTGGGGCAGCACAGCACATCTTGTAAAAGTATCAGCTCAAAAAGATGCATATCCTGCTTCATCCTGTTGGTTTTCTTGGGGAAATACTTCACTGGATGTGCTGCCTTTCAAATTCAAGGTGTGAAGTAGAGCATTCTACATTCAACATTTTGACAAAAGATCTGGAAAAGTCCAGGAATATGCACATTCTTGCTTCTCGTCTCGCCGTCCTCTCTAGCCTAGAAGCCACCATCCAGGTTTTCCCGACTTTGTGTTATGACTGACAAGGTAAAAAGCACTTCCGAGATCAAAGACGTGGAACAGCAGTGCTAGCACGAATGGAATAGGTATTTAAAGGTATTCAAAGGTATTTAAAATGCCTTCTTAGTAGCTGGGAGATGGACTGGTTCTGCTCATCTTATCCATGTAGCAGCACTGCCACTGTTTCAGGTGCTCTCCTCTCCAAGGACTCCTGGAAAAGCAGCAGACCTGAAGCTTGTAAGAGAAATCCCTTTCTTCAAATCCTAGTAGATGTGTCATTCATTATCTGTATTCAGAACACGCAGAACAGTGGATATTCGACATGTCAGTAATGTCACATCTGTCATGTCTTTTATACACTTTTGCTGTAAAAATTTACTCTGCAGCTTGATTTTTAATTTAAAGTCTTGCAAGTAGCTCTCAGAAATGTAAGCAAAATGTTCACAGGGGCTGTATTGTCTCACTGAGTTCCCAAGCAGACTAAATACCAGGCCTGAGCAAAGTGGATTACCCCATTACTGAATTAGTGCTAGAATATAACACCAATTTAAACACTGCTGTTAGTCTTTCCTTACTGGCCATGCTTAGAAAAATGCTGATGCACTTATTCTTCTATTCTCATCTGCCTCTGAAAGAACCAAAAGGCTCAAATGTCAAATAAATGTTTGAGTGTGTTTTTATAAATACTTTCACAGTAATATATCATGTATTAGAAACTGAATTTGCAAAAGTATTGAAGGAAGCAAAGATGTGAGCTGGAGCTTCTGAAGGAAGCAGATGGAAGCCAGAGGAAGAAGTCCTCCCAAAAGCAGATGGAGAAGGCAGAATGTGAAGGGATGAAGGACTGTCAGGGACTGAAAGAACTCCCATTAGTACAAAGGGTGTTTCATTTTTATCGTGTGTGAAAACACAAATTCTCCTCAGCACCACACATCCCAAAACTAAAGCAGTCTTTGCCACTGGGAATGACAGAGCTGGCAAAGTGACAGCCATGTAGTTGACACACACACACTCCTTTGGATGGACAAAGGGCACCTGAGTGCCACTTGAGGCCCTGAACAACATTGGAAGCTACTTTTAAAGCTAATTACCAGGGGCAATTTTGCTTTGCTTGTGCCCCACTGGCAGCATGAAATGTGGATTCAAAATACAGTGGCAGCTGACTTTCCAAGCACCTGTCAGTGACAGATCTCCCACGGTCTGAAATGGGCACTGTCAGCAGAGAAATGCCAGTTCTCCTGTCTGCACTGAGGGATTTTATCTCTCCTCCAGCACCAAGTGTTTGCTTCCTCATGTGTGAGCCCCAAAGCCACTGCTTGATCCTCCAGACATGCATGACAACATAAGGTCACCTCACACTGCTCTCTGACCTTGGGGCTGTCATGCTGATTTATAGATGGGACAACAGTCACAGTAGGCAGGCTGCAGAGACTCCACGCAGTCAGAAACCCCCTCCACCTTCTTCCCTCACCTTCCTTGATTTAGAAACTTTCTCAAAAAACCGCATCCTTACTGAATCCCCAAATAGCTATTGTGCTGTGTAAAAAAAACAGAGAAAACATGCAACCAAAACCAGTTTTTCTGGACATAACTAGGAGAAGGAAGGTATATGCAGTGCCACAGCTGTGCTGAAAAAAAAAGAAAGCCCTGTGTTTCCATGCTGGGACCCAGAAAGAATAAAACAGTTCTTCCAAACAATATCACAAACCTGTCCCTAACGTGTCTCTAGTCGGTAAGACAATTTGGGATGCCTTCCCAAGCTATTACAGCTTCACACTTCTTAACTAAAGAGACCGTGGTCACCTGTGCAGAAGTCAAAGCTGGCAGTGATGATGGTAACAGTTGGACTGAAGTCGCAATGAATACACCTTGGCTTTCCTCTCTGTTCTGATGCTGCTAAATCCCTGACACCCAGCCTGCAGCCAAGCAGCAAAACAGTACCAGAGCTCTGGACCCGTAAGTGTTATGACAGTGATCACTTCCCTTCACAACCAGTGGCTTCTGAATTTCATTGTCAAGGCTGCAAACCTTTCAAGGCAAATGGGAACTAATCTGATTTACTACACTAATGACTAAAGAAACTTGAGAGAGAGAAATGAAGGCTGCTTAGTTCACAGCAATTCATCTCAAGTCTCATTTCTCACAAACCACTTCTGTGACATTGAACCAAACTATCTGTGACTCAGTTTCCTCTCTGGAGGAAAAAACAATACTTTTTTACTTCATAGAACTACCTGTAGTAACTTCTCTGAAATGTATCAATTAGTATAAGGCTGTCATGCAACCACAGAGAAATAATTACTGACAACAGACTCACTTCCCTGGAAGAGAAAGCTCAGGTCAATGCAGCAACTGGCACAGACTCCAATTACTGCAGAACTTTTCAGAGAGAAACAGCTGTGACCCTGAGTTAATACCTATTCTCATTAAACAAGACACACATAACATTAACACACAATGCTACAGGCAAAAATTACTTAACCTTTATCCAGACCGTGGCTTCATAATAGCAAGAGAATCGAGAAATTTATATCTGCTACAAGATAGGTAACTGATTGTCTTTGCATTACTTTGACAAAGGATATGATGAACGCACTCATGGAAGGTTCCTTACTGCTCTCATCTTCACAAATGGTTGTATCACAATTGCACCTAACTTGGATTTGTTAGAACAAGCTTCTTTACACTTACCAGGAACACGAACTTGGAGATAAGTAAGTGAATGTTTATTTTGGCTCTACGTACGGTTGAATTTCTGGCATATGTTTTGTTAAAACTTCTGGTTCCAAAACACCCGTACGTAGGTCTGACAGACCTCACATTTCCAGTTATTGTCCTGCTCAGCTCCTAAAAGAACAGCTTCAGTTATGTAAAATCTTTTCTGCTTCTGAAAGGCATAACTGGATTCCCTGCATCCTTTCCTCAAGTCTAGAAACCTCCACTCTGCACCAAAAGCTGTTCCTTCCCACCTACCAAGCATCCCTGAGTCTGGTATTACCTGCCAAGTTCCCAACAGTACTGAATTCTTACATCAGAGTCTTGTGAATCCGCTCTATGGCATCCTCCAGCTCTTCCTTCTGGTCGGGAACGAAGCGGTACTCGGAGACATAGCCTGCGGTGTGTTTGTACGGGTCATAGTCCCCCAGCTCAGCTAGAGGACACAAGGAGAAGAAAAAGGTCACCTATGCTTTTTCTCAACGAAAAAGTGTGTTATGTAATCCACCTGCTGGCCCAGCCACCCCTTTCCAACTGACAGCCAATTTAACTGGCAGTCAGATAAGAAAAAAAGGAAAAAAGGAAGAGAATACAGAACTATTCACATATGCATACATCAAACCAAGAAAAAACTGTCTTCACACATTTTAAAAGATATACAGAAGGTTAGAGCTAGAAGCCTTGACAGGAAACCTACTGCTTCTACAGGCCAGACAAAATTTTGACCAAGCCAGTGAAGTTTAAATTCAATGATATTGATTGTTTGGCAGCATATGCAAAGCAAGTGTAGAAGAAAAGTCTAGTTTTGTAATATCTATGCTCTCATGATAAACTGCAATATTACTGGCAGAACTGATCCATATTATTGCCAGGACTTTAACATAAATTTCTGGGAATACAAATGGAGGTAAATATCCCGAGACTCCTAGAGGGAAGGTCTTCTAATGGTAAGTGTTTCTTGTGAAGAATCACAAGCTTTCCTTTTTCAATAAAATATTTATGTATTTCCTGGATATTAAACTCATTTTTAAAATAAAAACAACTTCTAAAAGAATTTTCTTAACTAAAAGAACCTAATGAATAGTTAATGTACTTTTCTTTGAAACAACTCTGAATTTGTATACATTAGTCATGTCTGATCATACATTGTAACATAATTATAAAACAAATATGCATCTTGGCCAGAACTCAAATCTAGTGATCTTAACTATAATTGCATCTATCTGAGAAATGCTGCAAAAGTTAGTATTTCAATTTTTTTATAATCCTGGGTTATATCTGTAGACTGGGTTTCTCTGAGAAAGATTTCACAGGAGGTTTCTATCCAATGCCCACTAAGCCAAAAACATAGCCAAAAGGAAGCTTCAAGAGCCAAGAAGGAAAAGACTCATCTAATTACTGATGTTTCTTTCCAAAATGTTGAAATGACATTGCTAGAAAAAGACAGTGATCAGCTCAGTAGGGATGTTGAGAAGTCTTCCTAGAAAACCTCCATAAAAATTATGTGTTCGGTGTCTGACACAGGCATTTCTCAGGTGCCTTTACATAGTTTGAACAACTGCAAGCCCTAAATACAAGGATAAAGCTTTTTATAGAGCCAAGGGGAATGTATGCTTGCTAGTGCCTGGACTAACTTAAACCCACTGTATGTAACCTTGGCCGTTCTTTAACTCTTCTCTCTCCCATAAACTTCCTCATTGTTTTCCAACACAATATTTGAGATTAGAATTACAGGAACAGGACACTACACCAAAACAACAGCTCTAACCACCTTACAAAATTACTGAAGGGCATGAATTTACTCTTTTTACTCATTTCTCATAATAAAATGCAGACGCTACCATCATTGCGTATTTTCCTGCTTCACCCTTGCAGTATTTTTTCAGGGAAGGCATGTGTGCCAGCAAAGTGAAATGTTCATTGCAAACAATTTTTCAGAGGACAACACGTCATATTTCTTAGATGGCAAAATTAAGTCAAAAATAATTGTATGCAAATAAATACTGCCTGAAATTTTAGCTTTTCAGATACGCATGTAATCCACCGTGAAATCCTCTATTATGCCCATTCCCATTTGGCACACAAGTTATTCTGCGTTGTCATTCTAAAATGGATATAAAAGGAGGACTATTTTTTCATGTTATATTAAGTGTTGTTGAGTCACACTTTTAACATCAATAATAAAAATAATCTTTCCTTGATACATATCACTTTAGACAAACCTAAATTTAACACAGAAGAAATTACAGATAGAGGTCCCAGCACGGCTCTTCACAAAATTTTTGGTTACCAACTGTGTTTGAATGTAGATCTTGAGCTGTAATGGAAAAAGAATAACGGCTCCAGTAGACAGACAGCTCCTTTCTAATTGATTGCTAGTTCTGTTAAGTATGCAGGATATAACATCCACTTCTGAAAAGATCTCTACTGATGGGTGAATGTAGATAAATGCTAAATAAAATGAAAATTCTTCACTTCAGGTCAAATCACATCCTCCCTTCAAGCAAACGTGCAGTCATATTGACATAATGTAATTTTTGAAATAATCTTTTATTTGGCAGATTTTGTGACTGGAGGCTGCCAATAGCCTTTGAAATCTGTAAATCTCCTGGTGAAGGTTTTACCATAGTGTACATGTAATCCAAAGCCATAAAGTCTTGAGTACATGATAAAATATTCCCCAGCAAGGCAAAGAATGTTTAGCAGAGTCTTCAGACTGACTTTTAAGTTTCTTCTTTACATTAACTTCTATATTGCTCCTGCATTATCTGTTCAGAATGGTCATTTATTTACAGCTCTTGAAAAGAAATGAGTCACACTACTTTTGTTCTGTTTTGAAATGAATGCATAAAGTGCTAATGATGTTTTCAGTCACCACTTAAAATTAGTCACAATGCAGGACTGAAAGAAATAAGGTCTCAGTGGGCCAGGAGAACTTACACTGAATTATGTATGCTCCCAGCTGTGCTGCAGTGTTGATTGGACAAGGCAAACGGCCCTGTAGAACATCTTGCTTTATCTGCAGGAAAAACTGATACCTAAAACACAGAGAGAAAACAAAGTTGTTATTTTAAGTCTGATACACCAATTATTATTTCAAAGTCATCCAGTTTACTGTAGACATATCATGTGCCATAACTATGTGACAGTAAATGTCTGTATTCCTCTCTAAATTACTTCCCCTCTTGACCCTGAAGTAACAACTAAGATTAATCCAGTGAAAGAACCTCCCTACCTTTCCAGTCTGCTAATATTGTACAGATGCAATTAATTATCTCCCTAAAATGTCATTTCCCTCTTTTGACTTTCATAGAGCAGTCAGGAAGTCGGGAAGAGGGACAGGAATCAAAAAAACTGAACAAGAAACCTATCAAAGGGCAAAACTTTAACCTCATCACTGGATCAATGTAAAGGAGAACTGGGTAGTGGATGCTTCTTTACTCAAATTATTTCCTCTGCACATACCAGAGGATCAACGACAATGCAGAAGGTAGGTTTGACGGAGTCCATGAAGAAGACGGATGGGTGTGCCATCAGCAACCAACGGTATCTGTCACAGCACAGGGTAGTCTCCTGCTTGGAGTAGCAATAGCAGGGGCAAAAATGTAATTCTCAAAGTCATAACCTGCTTCAACACTTGGTAAAGCTGAGACCACTTAGAATGAATCAATATGCACAAAGCAGATGGAAAAGACAAGATAACAAGCCATCTTATAAAGGACCTGAAGTTTTGCAACTTCCCATAATGATTTATAAGAAATCTTTTAAACACTGATTGGATTTTGTCTGTCTTTATTACAACAGATTTATGTAGTGTTTACATCATCCTAAGTGAATTTCTTGCACACACCAATTTCCTACAAAAGGTAAAAATACAGAGAAGGTAATTTTTTACAGGAAAAAAAAAAGGTCTCCCATGCAAGCACATAGCTTTTCCATTATTTACTAGTTCAGTTTTATCTACATAGAGCCATTCAGCTACTCAGCAAATAATTTATTCTGTGTTAGTACATTATGAAAGCACCTTGAAATGATCTGTAAGTTCAAAGTGCACCTACACTGATTTCAGGGAAGTTTACAAACTGCAGGTTACATGATAGCTGACTCAGAAAACTTAAGGTCCAACCAAATTTTCTAGACTTTATCAGATTAAGCCTCTGAATAAAGATATCCATGTTTTTCTGATTAATGATTCCCCCAGAATTTGTGCTGTGACAAATATTATAGTATGAATGTCCATCCTCTAAAAAATGGTTAATGTTCTCTACCTTAAAAGAACAGGGCATTTGCTTAAGAATTTTCTGGGAATATCACTGGGCAATACAAAGCACAGACAGTGTTTCTTCACTCTAAGCAATATCTCAGTCCTGCTTCTAATTTATGCTTGCAGTCCTACCTAGACAAATCTTCCCTGTATGAATTATGATCGTGACAAAGATGATTTTACAGCTTCTGTGGAGTACGCAACATCATCTTTCCGACATGAAATGCATTTCTGATGTGCATCCATACTTCTGTTAGCATTTCTCCACCTCTACAAAGCAGAGCTTAGAAGGAGAGGATGCTATAAATATATTATCCATGGAGCAGGTACCTATATTTCTGTAGTCTCAAAATAAATTAGCATAGGCAACTTCAAAATACATCTGCATTCCTGCACTGTTAATTGCTTAAATGACTCCTGTAAGGTGAACAATCTCAATTCCCACTGAAGCTGCTGAGCTCCTCACAAAACCAGGCCTTTCGTCCATACCTGTAGCAAAAGCACCCTCATCTTGTGTGCTGTCATGTTTGTCATGCATATATTAGAGTGCCTAATTGCGAGTTTTCTCTAGCAAACACATCCAGCAAACACGGCAGTGTTAGCTTTTGCCTACAAGCCAGACAGATTCTGCTGCAAAGCAATTACAAATTTGACAGGTTTTCATTATTTGCAAAGAGTAATCATGTAATGGCACAGATCATCAGAATCTAATAACAACAGAGTTAGCTCTCATGTCCATTAAAGTAATAAATACATGCTCCAAAGAAACATATCGGCTAGCACAAAGCAGTTAACTCATCACTGGAATTACACACTTAGGCAGAAAATTATTACTGTAAAGGAAAAGGAGGCCTTTAATGCCTCCTAAGTGGAAGGACCTTTAACAGTCCCTTCCAACCCAAAGGATTCTATGGATTAGTAGTGGTGGTGGTAGTGGTAGTAGTAGTAGTGCTATTACTTTTACTATTATCACTGTTATTTTCCTGAAAAAAAAACAAAAAACAAAACAAAAAAAAAAAACCCCAACCTTCCCTGCAAGATTTAAGAGCCTTTTGGAATAAGTGTTCATAGATGTTGAAGGCATTTGACTATTCAATATGTTTCATAGCAGACTGACAATAGCATCATATCCCTTTCCTAGGCCATCCATCTGTACCATCTAAGGTGCCAGTTCTGCATGACCAAACACTGTGAAGTCACGAACAGAGGCTTCCTAATTACAATGCAACATTTCTTGACTGGATTCACACACCTAATCAGCAGTGCAGATCACTGGCTGGCCTTATCACAGGGCAAAGGGAGAACTTGTGAAAATTTAGCCCCCTGCCTCCACCCTGCCTCCTGGGAGGCAATCACAACAGGTTCCGTGGCCAAAGTTCCCTTTCCCAGGGACACCTGTCTTTCCCTGTGAGCAGGATTTAAAACTCTTCTGGGAAAGTACAAGGAAACTGCACCAAATTTCCATAGTACAGGGGCATGCCATTGCTGTCAGGTAGTGCTCTTTTACCTGCCAAGTCACAGCATTTATTATTTTTACCAGGTCAGCCTCTTCTTGTTATGTTGGAGACTTCCATTCCTGTTGCTCCAGTATGGAAAAAAAAGAATTTTCTCACTCTGGAATAAGAAAAATATTCTGCCTGTGCTGCAACCTTTGATTAAGGAAAATTAAAAACCTTGCATGCATTCTAATGAATCCTCGTGTGTCACATTCTTAGGACATCAAAAGAAGTGTTTTGGCATTATTAATGCAAGCCAGCACACTAATTTTGTCCGCCTACCTACCCAAATTCTCGAATTTCCTTTTGAACCTAAAACTAATTGTCCAAAATGTTTAATAAATAAAAGAAACAGAAAACCCCAAAACTGTGTGAGAGTTCAGATAACCATGTATGTGTGTCTGTGTGCAAGCACGTGCATGTGTTACTGTGTGCATCCTCATACCTTGCAGAGGTAAAAGAATCAGAGGCATGCAACTCTTCAATTTCCTTCACATACTTTCAGTAAGTCCAAAAGAAATCCCCTTGAAAAACAGTTCTGGAATTTAATCTATGGCCAGTAAAGAAGAAAATTCCCTGTATTTATATCTGATATCCAAGTAAACTCTAAACTTGGTTATAGCACAATATAAATGCACCTGTAACAATGCATTACTGAAAATAAGAAAAAAAAAAAACCCACCCCCAAAAATGCACATCAAGGCCCTTTGATTTTTGATGCACCAGAGAACATTTTTTCCTCTTGGGCTTCCTAACAGTTGTCACTACCAACCACTGTAAAGTTAACCATGATTTTCTTCCTACACACCAATGTTCAAGCAAACACATTCAAATGTTCAGGCAAAAAAAACCCAATCCAGACACACCACAATATGCACCTGGATGAAATACACTGCTAGCCTGAGATCAACAAACTATGTTTTTATTAAATACTGTACCTTGTTATTTCTTCCTTAAGTTTACATGGATCCTCTGCATAAAATTTAATGCCAAAATACAGAGTGTATGGTGGTCCAGCTGCAGGAAAAAACATTTCATGTAAATGGAGTTGTCATGAACTGCTAATTGGTATGAATTGCTACTAGTTGATTATAGAAGCTACTAAGAAGCCTAACTTAATATTTTATGAAACTTGAAATTTTCAGAAAAAAATGTTAAATCCACACAGCAAATCCATACATCTACACTCATTACACATAAAGGAAAAAAAAAGGATTTTTAGTAATTTTTTTATATCTTTTAATTATTCACATCTTGTCTACTTGGAATTTTTGCTTATTTTGAATATTTCACTTTAGCTTTCATTGCTAAATTACTGTTTCTCCAAGACAGTTTTTTCTGCTGCTTGATTTTGATGTTTAAATATTTTTTCCACTGAAGCTATCTGAAAAATGTAATTGTGCATGAAATGTGATTCCCTGTCATAACTAAAACTGAATACTAATCCCTTCCACACTTTCAAGTATCTTATGGAGCATCTTTAATTATGTGCCAATTAAATTTAGAAATATTTGGAAAAGGTCTTCTAATATACCTTTTAAAAATATTATTCTCCTGTTATTCAGATAATTCAGTACCAAAATTCTTACAGCTCCATTTATTTCATGCATGCTCCACTTCCACATCTTTTTTTTAAACATGTCCTAATCCCATTCTTTAATTGTAATAAATATAACAGATCTGGCATCTGCAATATCTGAAAACTGACAGTAACAGAAGAAAACCTGTTATCAGTAGGAGGCACTACTTTAAGAAGCAGAAGGGAATCTAAGTTGGTTATGATATGCTAAGCATGATAGAGGCATCACAGCTACTATAAAATTAATTATACAAACTAAGAATAGCACCACTTATTAGCCTAAAACAAAATTCAAGCACACAGAAATCTTTGGACAATAACCACACAGAATACTACCAAATGATACCATGTGCAATCTATGTGTGAAATTTTGATACTGTTAAGAACTGCAATAACAAACTTGTTAAGAACTATCAATCTGTTGTGACTAGAATAGAAATATTGTGCAGACTGTACAGACAGAACATTGTTACTTCATCTTCAGATATGACTTTGAAGATCAAATTAAATACATACTGTTTATCAATTCTTTATGTTCAGCAAGGGTCTTTGCAGGATCCAGCCAGTACTGCAAGACAGATAATTATGGAAATTAGTTACTTAACTTGGAAAATGAACACAGAACAATTGGTTATTCATATCACTTAACCTTTTATTCTCCTTCCCTCATACTGAGCTGACAGGGGGAACTGCACTCTCATCCCTGGAAGAGAGTGTGCTGCTACTCCTGGTAGTAAAAATAAGTATCAGCTGGCATGAGAAAATGTGTTTTTCTGTGAGTGCCACGGGTCTTGAGATCAGCACAGGTGAGATTAAACACTTCAATGTGGTGGAGAAGAGACAAGAATCTCATCTGCCTATTCATTTCTCCAGTGAGTATTTAGCATTGTGGCCATGGCACAAACCCACACTCAAAATCACCATGAAGCTATTTATTATTTCAAAGGCTGCCAAAATTTTCCTGAAGAATGCAAGAGGTGGGGGGAGGAGTGAGAGGTTTCTAACATTTTCTATGCAAGCCAAAGATGAATGGAATTTCATGGATAATGAAAAGGCATTTCTCAAGCCAAAGTTAGACAATAGAGATGAGAACATCTACAGATCCAAGAACCCCAACAGCAGAGCCCTGCGAGCACACCTACGCACACATACTTAGTAATGTGTATTAGACACTCGTTAAATGCTTGTATAGGTGGATAAACAGTGTCGGGTATAGTTACATTTCCAGGCTGATAGGCCGAAGTGCCAAGAGAAATGGAATAAAAAAACAGTGTCTTATTAATCCAGTGCACTCGCACAGCAGTTGCTGACAACAAACCCCACAGCCGGGAATGCCAAGGCAGCTCTGACACGCTGCCTTCGCCCTTTTCATCTCCTGGCAGCCACTGTGACACTCCCCAGTGCTTCCCCACCTGTGTCTCCCCTGCACAGGCTTACAAACAGCTCACCCCTGCTGCAGAGAGGTGAAGGACCCAGCAACTACCCACCTAACTGCAAGGGATGAATGTTGTGAACCTAAAAGAAGTATTTAACATTTACAGAAGAAATGGGAAAAAAAATAATCATTTTTTAATAGTCCTAAGCAATGAAACTATCCAATTACAAAAGTGACTAGTTTACTAACTGTTCTTTGTAAACACATTTAGTATTACTTTAAAAATTTTTTATTTATTACTAAGACTGATTAAAAAGGTACAATGTTATTAAAGAAAAAACTCCCTTTTAGATTTCAGGAAGAAATTACATTAAAAAAAAAAAAAGATGTTTTACAGTACAGAATAAATAAATGGGCTCTTTTGTCCTTTGTACTTTCTGGCTCCCATACAAGCCAGATACAAAAGCAGCATCCATCCAAGCTCCATGCAGCATTTCATACTTAGCCCTTTTAAGTGCCTGCAAGCACTTTACCACAAATGTGGAATCTTAATTTTTTTGTATCTGCATAGGGTTAAACTTGGGTCAAATTCCATGAACCTGCTTGAAACAAAATATTAACTAGGTTGAAATGTTTGCTGTGGTAGCCATCAATGAAGTGCCCGGTGCAGAAATATCTATCAACTTCAAGCTAAATGCTGTACTGTCTTAATTAGATTGTTACAAACCTGTACAAACGTGTCAGTTTTTGTTCACATTTACAACAGGAAGAAACACAGTTTTGAAGAGAAAATGTGTAATTTTTATAGTCTCAAATTATCAAGATTGTCCCACAACACTGAGAATTGGAATTGCTGTGTCAGTTTTTTCCTGCAAATGTTCAGTGCAAAGAAAATCAATCTGCTGAGTTCAGGATGTCCCTATTATGTAAGAAATGTGAAAAAATTTCAGGCAACTCCTACATACAAATATGTATTTAATGCTTCTGTCTTCGTTATTAGAATCTGAAGTTATATAGATCATATTTAGCATCCTATCATCAGTGTTCTGATCCTGCTGCACTCTAAAAGTTTATTCTTACTACCTATAACTCACCTGACCATCAGCTTTGTGTCTCTTGTTTTAATCCATTCATATTCTTCTAAAATTTCTTGTTTCTACTCAACATGATCAGTCTCCATATTCTTTACACCAGTTATGCCATCTAATTTAACACACACAACAGTTCCCTTTCTTCCTAGATAATTTAGTATGCCACGCTTGGGGATGAGCGCAAAAATCCATAAAAAGAACAAAAATCCATTCAACAAAACACAAGCTAAGTACAATTCGACTGTTTTTCTAAGATCTTGAGGACAAAATATGCTCTACATTGTATGACATTAATTCCCTATATTGCTATGGGTTACCTCCTACCTGCTGTGTTCTCAGGTTTGTGTGCTCAAACAGAGCTTCCTCGTAGCAGGGGAGAAAAACTCACCCACATTGCAGGGTGGGGCATGGTGCAATATGAATGAATAGCATGATATGTCCTTCTGGTTTTTTATTTCTCCTCTTAGAGCCCTAAGAGGGTATCAGTATGTGGTACATGCTGATTATAATAGCTCAGATTAGCACTATCAGGTGAGAAAAGAAGTACACTTACATCATAGCCTGCTGTACAATTTTTTTTATATAGCACGATCCTTTTGGCATTTGACAAGGGAACACCCTTTAGGCTTCAGAAGTACTCTTTCCCTCATCAAATTCTGCTCAGCTTTTCCTGATGTATCATGTATTAAAATTGCTATTTCCATTCTGCCTTTTGTGTATCTCAAGAAAACACTGGCCTCCTTCCAGAACAGTAACTAGCCTGGCTATCCTATGGACCCCTGGCAAAGCCATAAAGGCAGTAGCAAAGAGACCACGTGGAGAACCCCTGGGAGCTGCAGCACAGCGGGAAGCAGCAGTGAGAGTGGCAGGACAGCCCTCCCAGCACCAGTGTACCCAACCCCTGAAGAAGGACATCCCTGGGCCACTGTTTTGCCCAAATACTAAAGCAATGAGAGACTGTAGTGGGAAGAGTGGCCAGCAGGTCGAGGGAGGTGATCCTGCTCCTCTGCTCAGCCCCAGTGAGGCCACATCAGGAAAACTTTGTCCAGTTCTGAGCTCCTTAGTGCGAGGGACAAGGAGCTACCGGAGAGGGTCCAGCGAAAGATCAAAGAGATTATGAGGGGTCTGGAGCATCCCTTTTAGGAGAAGTGAGAGCTGGGCCTGTTTAGTCTGGAGAAGAGAAGACTGAGAGGGGATCTCAGTAACACCCATAAATATGTCCAAGGTGGGTGCCCAGAGGATGGTGCCAGACTCTTTTTAGTGGTGCCCAGTGATAGTACGGAACGATGGCCAAAACTAAAACACAAGAAGTTCCCCCTCGATATGAGGAAGAACTTCTTTACATTGAGGGTGGCAGAACACAGGAACAGCTGCCCAAGGAGAATGTGGAGTCTCCCTTTCCAGCAACAGTCCAAATCCTCCTGGATGTGTCCCTGTGTCACCTGCTCCAGGTGACTCTGTCTTGTTGCGGGGTTGGACTGGATGATCTCCAGAGGTCCCTTTGAACCCTAACAATTCTATGGTTCTGGGAAGCTGGACAGAGTTTCCTAAGCCACCCTCAGCTTCTGCTACACATATTCTGGTGATCATGTCTCACCAGAAAATACAATATGGGGCACAAAGTGCTGGCAGATGAGGCAGAAGACACAAATTCCCTCTCCAGCAAGACCCAGCTGACGATTCACATTGAGAATCATGAGGATGGTATCTGGTGTCAACTTACACTAATTTGGATGCCAGCACTCTGCAGCAACGCAGAACGCTCAGGTGACGGTTAAGACGGTGAAGCACAGTAAGAGTTTCAGTGGCACTCCAAGAAAATTGGTCGTTCTTTTAAAGAATTTGCACCACAAAAAAAGGTACTCAAATACTACATGAAAAGAAGCACCATGTAGTTTGTCAACAAAGGCACTAAGAGATTAGGAAACACTACTGACAACTCACAGCATTATTTGAACCCATCTGTTCACTGGGGTGTAGTTTTATTCATGGAATTTTACATTCATTATTAAATGTTGTATTTTAACTAATTATTAGAAGATACATTTTATCGTTTCTTTGGAAATCTGTCTTGTACAGAGCACTAAATAGATACAGGTAATGCTATTCTGGCAGCAACTTGTAATCTTCCAGAGCTTGATTTTTCCAATTGAATACTGTCCTTTTACTGTGGAGAGTTTGGGGAAACCTGGAATGTCACTGAAGTGAAATTTGTGTAATATGACCAAATTACTATCCTGGAGACAGGGTCATCCAATTTATGCTTCATCCTACTGTTAGTGCCCCTGCCAGCGCCGCCCCGTTCTGTCAATCTGTTTGCTACATCCAGCTCTTCTCACAGCCTAATTAGTTTGTTGGCTGTTCAGGAAGAGACCATTTTAATGCTACACATTCATATACACTACACAGCACAGTGAAACCTTGTTCACTCATTAGAGCCCTACTGGTAGTACTAAAATAATTATGATACCACCCACAGAAGAGGTAGCTCACCAACACAGCACTTAAAAGACCACCTGGAAGTGCTGAGGCATGCAAAAGTAATAGGGAAAATAACTAAACAATCCTTTTCAAGCCCTTAATAAGAAAAATGTTTCTTTTGTGACTGGTTTGTGTTCTTTAAAATACGTAAGTTCTGTCTACGCTGTTTTATTCATCATTCAGTCAAATATACAGTGTGACAAAAAAACCTGACAGTACAAATAAAACTTTCCCCACCACAAGCAATGTATTAATAGGTAGCCCAACCCCCAAATACTTTTCTCCTCTGGGACTAACTCGGGACCATGGTTTTAAAATTAATTAGCAAGGTAACCTTTTTCCTCTTCCCTTAGGAAATCTACGGTAGTTGATCCAAAAAATATCCAATCCAAAATTCAAATCTAGGCTTCTTGCCAGCCATTACAGGACTAATTCCCACAACAGTCCCTAGAATTTTAGCCCTAGTAAGCAAGTAACTAAACATATGTTTACAGCTAAAGCACAAGGTGCTGTTTGTTGCGTGAAAACTTTCCATTATATTGCCCATTCTTAAGAGCTTACAAGATTTCACTAAAAATAGCAAGCTAGCAGCATAAAACCACACATCATAAAACACGTAAAACTACACACAGTAGCACTGTTTGGCTCATTTACCAACTTTTTAGATGAAAGAGCATCAACTTTTCATTATCCTGACACAGACAAACAACAGGAACAGGCTTTTTCACAACAGTTGGTTACAAAATGGCCCAGGTGCCAACGGCAGCAGCACAAACCTGGCCAGTCACTTGGCAGCATCTACACGGCAGGGCAGGTGCACTCCATGGGCTGGCACACAGCTGAGGTCCCACATCCACATGGCAAGGCCAGTGTTGGTGCAAGAGCAGGCGAATGACAGAAGTGGGATAAACACCTTCCCAATCCATGGGAAAATCAAGAATCATGGTGGCTTCCTGACCTTAGGCTAGCCAGAGGATAAAGCCGAAAGCTGACATTAAATTTACACCACTGGAGCACCACATGAGAGAAAAAGGAGAACAAAAGGATGTGCCCTAAAATGGGCTTTTATGTGTCCCTTTCACAACAGAGATGCAGTCCTCTTTTATATTCATATTGTCATATATACCAGTAAATACACCTCGTGTATGCTTCTGGAAATATTCCCAGGAACAGCCATTTCTATTCTATTTACAACCACAGGAAAAAGGAAAACACTTTTGAGAGCAAAAAATACCTACCTGCTCTTCATTCTCACTGCAAATTTCTCAGGAAACCAAAACCACAGTTTTTAACAGTCTACCTTTAGTTTGAATCTGGCTTTCATCTTCATGGAATGAAACTTGGTTAGAAGCTTATCAAGGAATTGAATTCATAAATGTCTGGACTACAGCCCAGAAATTAGGATACAGCAAGTGGGGCAGTCTGTAGCTCTCGGTAGCAATCAGTAATCTTCTGCTTAATACTGTTCTGAGTTCAGTCTTTCTGTGATCAACTTCTGGTTAACAGAAGAAATTGGCAAATACTTAGCCAATTTAAGAAGTTATTACTATATTTAGATGAAACAGGGTCTCGTGTAGGGCTATTATCACAAAACACTGGCTTCAGTACTGCAATGGCTTGACTTAATTTAACCATGGGCCAGCCATTATTCCCTTCATAATTTTAAGGTAATATGAAGACCATCCTGTGCATACAGCACTAGTTCCTCTTCCTGAGCGCTCCCTGCTCGTCACCTCTGCCTGCAACAATCCTGCATAAGCCTTTGGCAGGGCAGACGCTGCTGCTCCAAGACACTGCCTGCTTTGGCTGAAACATCTCAGCCTGGCTTCCACCTCCTTGTCTGTTTAGGATGGCAATCTCCCAGTGGAAAAAGCCTCAGATGTGCAGATGAGTCCCTGCCAAGGAGGCTCTAGAGAGCATGGGCTCAGGGAATAAGAGATGGTTCAGGCAAAGTGAAAATGGCATTGCCTAACACACCCTGAACCAGGTGCTCAGCTAGTGTTGCAAGTGAAGCAGGCTGTGATGCAGGGACACTGCTTCCCAGGCACTGCAGGGCCAAGTGAGGCTGAACAGCACAGAGCATCAGGCACTGGCTGCAAGGCACAATATTAGAGAGGAAAAAATATCAATCCTACTTTCATATAATAATTTTTTACTATTTGTACTTTCTTGATTTAGTTTTTAACAGTATCTAGCATTTGATTCTGTTCCTATCTACGATGTTAATGGCTATTCCAAGACTTTATTGAAAACAAGCAAAAGAAATTATTACTGGAAATCCTAACCAGGAAACAGTGAAAGTTAGGGGAAGTATGACAATCTAATGCTTTACAGGCAAACAGCACAACAGGGTAAATTTTATACATGGCAAATCCAATCTGCTCTATCTTTTACTCACTGTTTGATGACTTCGGTCACAGTAGCGCAGTCCAAAGTAATCTATTTCCACCAGGTTTAAGTGACGAAATACGTAGCCCAGGACAACCGACCCTTTCGTTGACTTCTGTGGGAAAGAATTTACAGAGCCTATTCACAAAGATGCTCTGCCTTTGTCAGCTATGTGCAGTGGCATTCATGCATTCAGTTAGCTTTGTCTAAAAAAAAAAAAAGGCAGTTCCCAGTGCCTTTAACAAAAATTTCAGCAGTACAGATGAAAATATTTTACACATTTAAACAATAATTCTGTAAAATACTATTAGGAAGCAGGCAAGGTAGTAGTTACAGAATACCAAAAGAAAAACAAACAAACAAACAAAAACCCCACAGTTCTGGTGAAAATAGCATTTTTCAAATCGCACTCGCCCTTCCAGTACAGACCTGTCACTCAAACTCTGACAATGGAGATCAGGAGGCAAAACTGCCCTTAAGACCTAAATTATCCATCATTAACTTCTCTGTTACTAATCTTTGTAAAGAAGGTTAAGTTCTATTTGTTTTCTTGTAAAATATTTTTGATAGTAGAAGGGGGAGCAGTCCAACGCCCTGAATGGAAATAATCCCGCTGTTTTCTTGAACAGCACTTCATTAAGTGTCTACGGCAGTATTTGCAAACAATGCTGGGGACAATACTGCAAACAACATTGTACTGTTGAGAATGCTCTGTAAAAAGCTCACTTCCACCTGAATGCCTCGTATTTGTCGGTTCGCCTAGCAGCCAACAACAAACAGATGAGGAAGATGGAGAATAATTACACAGAATGATCCCCCCTCAGATTCAATTAGAGCCTTTGACTATTACAGTCCTGAATTCCACAAGAAAATATAGACATGACTCACAATTAAGTTTTGCTTAGCTGCTTCATATTTTATAAACTACTAGATTGTAGTAAAATCACCATAGAAAAAAAGAAACAGAAAGTGGAAGCTGTGGGATATTGTTTGTGCTAATTCACTTTCTAGCCTATGAACAAATAATTTCAAAATTAAAATGGCAAATAATACTGATTTTAAAATCCTTTAATTTAGCTTTTCTGGTGAAATATCAATCACGTCACAATGTGAAAATCTTTTTTTTTTTTTAACAGGTGCATTTGGTCAGGATTCATATCTAATCCCATGAGCAGGGACAATACAACAATTTCAGGTGGCCACACACACTAAGCAAGCCATGACAAGGTAAACATCTCTGGTAGGCTGGAAATTGCATATCCATGCTATTCACCAGATTTACTATATATTTGCTTAAAATAGGAGATGTACTTGAAAGGTTCTCTTTGTCTAAATCCATCATACTGGTTGTTTACATCAAGCAACAGCAATTACATATTCCCTCCGTGTGTACATTGAGCCTTAATGATCAACCACAAAACAGAGGGCAATCTCGGGTGAAATATGATTAGGGTAAGCAGATATTCACTAAATCTCAATCTATCGAGTTGGATAAAGCAGAGCAATACAGTGATTTTATCATCAGTATCGTCAACAAGAAACTGAACTCGGGTTGTGAGAACAAGGCAAGACAAGCTATAGAGTGACGATCAGGAGCACTGCAGCAAAAAGAACAAAACAAAACACACCTTAAAAAATACTTAAAATACAGGTTTGATTACTAGACAGTAGGGATTTAAGACTGAAGAAGTAATTGTCCTTGCTCGTTTTATTTTTAGATTAGTTGTTATTCAGAAGAAGCAGAGGAGACATCCCACTAAAATGGACATCGTTATCTCGTCATTCATATATTGGACTTGATGATCCTGATGAGCTCCTTCCAACTGGCATGTTCTGTGATTCTGTGTCATGTAAGGTAAATTACCTTCACCACTGTGACTGCTTCCATTATCACTTAAACAGTACAATGTCTCGGGAACCTAGGACTGGACAGGCATATTTAGAAACAGACACAAGAAAAGTTCAAAATAAACAAGCAGTCCTGACTCCAAACAACCCATGCAGATAAATGATGGCAACACTTCCAGCTGGGCACTAAACATTCAGAGAACGTTTCAGACTAAAGGATGTCCACCATCAGCCACTCAGAGTCAATGGCTTTTGACACAGTTCACCACGGTGAGGTCAGTAAACCCTTGCAGAAGGTATAAAAAGGGGTGCCTGCACCATGGCTCACAGGACACATTGAGTGGTGCCCACTCAAGCCTTGCTCAGCTTCTGTGTCTGTGTGAAGTTCAAATCTGTTTGCTTTCAATGAGCTTTCCACTCCTTGTCTGACGAGTACTGTTACTCACGGCATCAGCTGGTTTTATTAACAGCACTAAGAAACACTGATTGAGCCACCAAGATGAAGCTGTCAATTTCCCATTCAGGCATCTTACAATAATAGTACACAATCCTGGGAGTAGCTTAAGCCTTACAGGAGTTCAACTTAAATGACTCTGCACCAGGTTAGAATACAATACCCTTCTTGGCTGGAAGTCTTCTGCTTCCTTCAGCTGAGGACTGCACAAAGAGTTTTTGGGACAGCTTTCCTTCCATGGACATTAAAGCTGCTGTGTTATCCCCAAGAAACACGCACATTTCAGACCTGGTTTGGTTGAAATTAAAGCCTCCTTTCTTTCCCTTCAGAGATAAAAGCCTTTTTAGATGCTTTTTACTTATACTGCTAAGCAGAGAGAAAACATAAATGCCTGGTAACTTATTCTCTTTTGATGCAGCTCAGTTAACACTTCAATAATTGCAGATCCTGCAGAAACAGGTGGTCTGGCTGTGAGGAAAGGCTGAGCAAAACCATACAGCTTACAATGGCTGGGGGCTCTCCACCTCTACAGCAGCAAGATGCTCCGTGCTTTGGTTACCCTCAGCCAACATGGACTGCATGTTGCAGTCTCCACAGCCCTCTTTGCCAATCCCTTTCGCATCATTCAGCAAAGCCTGCCTGAACACAAAGAAGTGCTTTGCACAGGAAGAGCCAGGATGGGAGCCAGGACCTATCCTCACACCCTTCTAACCTCACCCTCCTTAACCTCGTATTTTCCTTGCACTGGGGAGCACTGTCCAGGTAAAACACTGACCCTTGAAGAAACCACCACAGCCTCATTTTCAATTGAAGTCCTCATTTTTAGCCACATGATTTCAGGGTTTCATGCAAGAAATTCTTCAAGTCTAGTCAAGAAAGCAGTTTTGCTGACGAATCCCTTAGTAACTACCTCTCAGTCCTGAAACACATTTTTACTGCATTTGTGCAAAGTTTTGCAAACTGAGAGGAGCCATCTTATTTCCCCTGGTAAAATTAAAGCAAAATTCAGCAGAGCTGGAAACCAGAACTATCAAGGTGCTAACAGGATTACATTCACATCATATGGCATTGCAAAAATTACATAATCTGCCTTGCATTAAGATCAGACTTGCGAAAGGTTTGCATTCTTAGGGGTAAACCCAAGTACATTTGAAAATATCATCAGCAATGCCTTCAAGAGAGAACAAAGAATTGTTTCAGTGAGTCATAACATCTTGCTTTACATGTTAGCACTGTGGCTTCATAAACCAGAAAGGCAGGTTTATACTGGCTAAAGAAAATGACAGCCAGAACATTCAGGAGAAGGCTGATTTAATTGTAGTTTTCTTAATCAAATAGAAATTATTCTTTTAAAAGTAGTACATACAGTACTGTGTTTTACCATATTCATATTACTCTATATTTAGACACCAGAAATTCTTATCTTTCACACAGCTCACTGCTTTTTTGCTCCAGTGAGGTTTTTCTTGTTGGGTATTTTTTAATTTTCTCTCTTGTGTTGTACAGAGCAGTGGAGGCCAAATCAGAACTATTACGGACGTTAACTGAATTTAAAGACAAAATCTCTGCCCCAGTAGGACGCTAGTCCCTCTCTTAAAGGAAAAGTGCTACAGGGTAGTGAAGCCTCTTGTTATTAGAATTAGAGTGTAACGCATTGTCTCTTTTAGTTCAAGCAGACATCATGAAGCTTTTCTCCTGAAAGTAATCCAATCTACACATTCTACCTCTTACAACTCCAAAAAAGTTAAGGAAGATGCAGAAGAATTCAAGAGCCTTTGCCCAAAAAAAAGGCTTAGAACTTTGGTTGAGTATAACCTTTGCCTTTTAAGATGCCTTCCCCCATCAGAGTCCCCCCTGATGCAGCATCCTCAGAGGCTAAATAGCAGGATTTGCCCTAGGTAAAGGTTACTAAGGAGAGATTAAAATTATGCACAAAGGCAGCACACAATCATGCATGAGAGTGAGCAGATACAGAGCAGAAATAGGTGTCTCCAAACAGCATTTTCTCACCTTTCTTTTTAACCTTTTCTTCCCCCTTACCTCAAGCTCAGAAAAGACTAGACACCACTGCAGTTTTTCATCACCTTGCCCTGACAAAAGCAGCAAGGCATGAAGCTCTGAAATGGAAGTTCTTGGTTTTTAACAACAGAATAAAGACCCCTTTTCCCCAAGGCAGTGTGCCACCCAGGCCTCAATTTGCATACCACATGTTCAAGCAGAGAAGAGTCTTTAAATTAAAAATGCTAATAAACATTTACAAATATCCACCTAGACAAAACAGCTTAACCTTAATTTCCAGAATGCATGTCCAAACAGAGAAGAATTTACATTAGTGTTATTTTATACATGCAAGGCACTCCCCAGCACAATCATAGAACAGAAGTAAATACTTTCAGGAACTGAGAATTTAATAAATACAAATGAAACATCACAGGCTGTCCTAAGTATACATCATTAAAATGAACCATCCAAAATGTACTAATCCATCCCAACCCCTCTGCTTGTATTTCACTGGCAGCAGACATGCCAACCTGTTTTCAGAGGTTTTTGTCTTGAGAACTCCTTGGATTTATGGACACAGACCTCTCTATCACTGCTCCCAAGAACTTGACAGCCTGTCTGACCTGCCTGGATATAACAGTTGACCCTGAATTCTAAGTGCTATATATTAAGATACCTGTAGACTAGTTTAGCTTTCACTAGTAGTCAATCCATTGCATTCCAGTCAGAAAACGCTATTCTAGAAAAAATATCTGAAGATGCACCATATTTTTCTGGTTTTGCCATTATTGTACCTGTCAAAAATTTATCTGCTCAGGGGCAAACTCCTTAAGAGAGGGATACATTCCTAGGAGCGTGGGCTCCAGCCAGTTAAACATCTCCCCTTGTAACTACTGACTGGATTGCACTTCGAGGCACTGTCACAGATAGACGTAAACTGATTTACTTGACTCAGAAACACAGAAGAAAAAAAGTTAAAGAAATGATACTTTAAAAATGTTTGGCTTATGGGAGATTAATTCAGTTCAGTGGGGTCCTTTCTGGGGAGAAGATATAAGCAAGTATATTTATACTTATATGGTATAGCAATGAAATTTGTACCTGCACTCACATTAAAAGGAATGCTCTAAGCAGGAATCAAAGTCCAGTGAAGACAACAAAGGGCAAGCAGAGCAAGCAAATAAGTAATAGGAAGACAACTAAATTTTGGAAATGTAATTAAATACTTACTAGTGCTTTAAAATTTATCTCTCCTCTGCAACGAGTGATATTTTTCAAAATGGCAGCAACTAGTTCTGTGTAGAGGAATTCTAGCCATATAAATTTTATTTTAAAATCTATTCACTAATCTATCCCGTGGTATTAACATTATCCAGTTCATTAGCATCTACATTCACCATATGACAGATGAGTTAAGGTACCAACAATAATGCATTTCAAGTTTTCCCAGAAAAGAGCTTTTCGGAAGAACTGAATACCAATGAGCATTTCCATCATTCTCGTGTACTTCGAATAATTCTACACCTAAGAAAGGAACTATGACAATAATCATGAAATTTGAAAATATAGCATACAACTCATTGGGAATGGTGAAGATGTAGGTTACTATTGTTTTTCCACTTTTTGAAAATGCTCTTCACACTCAGCTGTGTGACCTGGTGTACCTTCTTGTAAGGAGAGGGCCCTTTACTCTGAGCGGTGGGCAACCCATGGTACAGCACTTGGTGGAAGTGTTGCCCTGGCAGAGAAAGGATGCTGCCCTTACTTTTGACACATTCATTCTAAATAGTAAGCATTCCCTGTTTTCTAGGTAATTTTCATGACATGATTTCTGGAAAATTTTTTCCAGTCACTGAAGTCTTTCTCGAAACCTTTCTCATATAAACTTGCTGTAATTTTAAAAGTCTATTTTTGCTGTTGCTCATTTTGGCATTCTTGATTTCTGTTTTGTCCCCTTTTCAGTTTTTTTTGCCTTACTGCTTTTGTCTTTTGTCTTCTGTCTTCCTTTACTTCTTATGTTTTATTATGGCAATATTCCTCATGCTACTTCTGCCAACATACATACAAAATATCAATTTAGGAATAAATACATAGGTATAATCTTTTTTGTATCAGTCATCTAGTCCTGGCATGTTTGGTTCTACTCCTCCTATTTGTGATTTTGTGATTTCTGCCTTTGTGCCAAAGGGATGCATTTGAGGTACCAAAGCCTCAATTCTAACACGCCTCTCTTTTCCTATGCCCATCCTTTTAAACACCTCTTTTAAATTAGGTGCTGAATGCATTTTCATGGAGCATATTAAACTCATTATGCACAGCAGTTTAAGAGCACAGGGACTTAAAATTTAAATATGTCACTTGCTTTGCTTAACTGCTTTAAGTGCAAGACTGACAAGGGAGAGTGTCAGTAAAGAGTTGAACTATAAAAGACTTTCAGAAAAAGTTAAAAATTAAAGACTAGACACTCACTCTGTCAAACTGCTCAGGGATTTTACTGTTACTGCAGCTGTTACACAAAGAAGTAGTGAAGTTATAGTCTTGTTATAAGAAGTTGGCTCAAACTATCAGCTGGTAGAATTTTTTGTGTTAGATTGTTTGAGAAGTTTTTAGGAGCAAGAAGAATGGGAAGGAGAAAAGTTCATTATACACCTTGCCAATCCTTTATTTTGCCATTTTTTCATCCAGAATGAATAGCTGTACTGTCAGAGCTGAGCATACCTGCAGAAGCTTGTTTGTACAAAGCTCCACTAGACTGAGCAAAAAACAAACCACCTTCTCATGCTCTCTCTCTCCCTCAGGAAAGCCCAGATTTGGTGCCCTGTTTACCACCTGCTCTCAGCCTTGTTAACCTCTTTGCTTTCAAGTTACTTCTTCTTTTCTTAGGATAATTATTTCTGCTACTCTCTGACTTTTACCAGTGTCATCCCCCACCATTTTTCTTCCCCCTCCTCTAGTCTCCACTTCATTTCTTGAAGTTTTTTCAATGTTCTGGTCATGAAGTCAGCAACATATTATGGTAATTCCCAAGTAAACCCTTTTTAACCCTTTCTTTCCAAATCCCCATGTTCAAGAGTATGGGCTACAACATATAGAACATAGAGGGTTAAATCTTCATCTTCAAGTCAATTCGCACCTTAGAAACCCCTATCAAGCTCAGTTCAAAAAAAATTTAATAATTTCTTATGTTTTCCTTCTTCAAAAGCAATGGTGTTAGCACGATTTTGTTTATCATTTGATTCTGTTAATTGAACTGTCTCATTATCAGTCCAGAGATATTACAAGAGCAAAAGTTACAAGACAAACAGTGGAACCTTCTCAAATGCAAAACTAATGGAAAAGAAAAAGAGAGGTTATTTCTTGAAAGGACAGAGACACTTTTTCTCCCTAGCTCTGGCATGGGTGACCCGGGAAGAAAGAGAGGGGGAAATACAAAACAAAAATAGTAGCTCTCTCCATTCAACAAGCCTTTCAGAGCACACAGATCTTTGGAACTTTCCTCTTCCAACACAAACCCGAGGGAGTCCTGCCCCACCATAGAGCCACTCACATTCCAAAAAGCTTTTCCCAAACATTTTATCATTTTTAATATTTAAAAGTTTTCTTTTCAGTTTGATGAAGTTCAGTTTCTCATTTGGGCTGACAGGACCAAGTTACTTACTTCTGCACTGCTGACAGACAGAAGGCAAAGGAATACGTGTATTACCCTGAAAAATGTACATAATTTTCTGTACATCTTTGCCATGGTGCTTCCCAGAAAACTCATTTCATTCTACTGGAAACTTAATTCTCATTTAAATTTCTCAAAATAAGTATCTGGAGTTTCATATATTAAAAAAGTATTGAAGAGTGACATTTTTTAAAACTACTTCATTTTTTTTTTCAAAGACATTTCCCATTAGAGCAATAGAGGATAAACTGCAAGTATTTTTGTTCTAAAAATAATTTTCCAGATATCCTCATTGGCAAATGCCACACAGACACACACAAAAAAAGCAGTCAACACGTTTGCACCAGGACAAGAATGAGTTACCCATTAGCAGGCCGTAATGGCCGCTAATGAGGAACTCTATACACCTGCATTCTCTCCTTCCCCTTCTAGAGTTTCTGGCTGTCCTGAAGAGATGCTATCCAGTGCCACACACTGCCTGGGCTCATATTACCATTTCACTGGCGCTGGGCTGCTTTCAACTTTAACAGGCTTGACTGAAACAAAACCCACCAACATAAAAGCCCCTGCATGGGAAAGGAAGGACGCTCAGGGAGCCGCGGCAGCAGAGGGGGATGAAAAGGAGGTATCCATCACAGCTCACAGCTCCTTGTCACCCTCTGCTAGTGCTGCCTGGCCCCTCACACCCACACTCACAGCAAGAGTGCCTCATTCAGCTGTCAGTCAATTCCCGAATCATTCAGCTGTCAATCAGTTCCCGAATCACTGCAGATTCCAGCCCGGCATATACAGATAAAACAGAATCCAAGCCAGGGGTTTTTTTGTGGAATGATACCCTTGCACATAAATAAACACAAAATGCAAGTGTTAAGTTAAAATAGCGACACACATAATTTAAATTGAAAGCATCGACGGAACTTGCAAACCATTAATTCATTCTTTTGTGTGTACGTGGCACCGTCATCATCAGTTGTCTCCCATCCCCCCACAACTCGCATAGGACTATCACTCTCTTCTCCGTGGCATCACTGCTCACCCCTGACTGCTAGTCCTGTGCTCCTTAATTAGATCTACCCCTCGTATAACCCAGAGGGTATATTGTGAGCCTTCCCGAACCGCTTCCCAGTTCCTTGCCCTTTCCCACATGCTGCCTCATTCCACAGAGCACTAACAGCACCCTCCATGCTCACACCCCCTGTCACAGACATAGCTACTTCCCGCAGCCAGACATCCTCACTGGTTCCTGCATATTCTACTGAATCCTTCCTCCACTGCTGTGACCCACCTCCAACCCATTTCTTCACTCTCTCCTGCCGACTTTGCCCTTGTCCCCACGTGAATCAANGACAGCTCCAAATGCAAGGAAATAGTTTTCAGTTTTGGTGCCCAAACTCAAGCACCAGAAACACCGGGACCTGATAGGGCCAATGTGAGATAGCATCCTTACAGGACCTCACTGATAAAGTTTGAGGAAATTTCTCTTGAGAGAGAGAGTCCAGCATCTTAAATGGGCTTATACCTTTTTTAAAAATAGAGAACAACACATCTCTGGTATGGTGACCATGCTGACAGCATTTATAGTCTTTGCTTCAAGAGTTTCTCAGACAAAAGTTGCCTGGTTTTCTTTTTCTTTGGCAGCCATTTTTCTCCTTGTTTCACTCTTGGAACTAACTAAACTGATTTGAACAAAACTTTGTGAAAAAATTCATCACAGAGTTTGAAAGCTGATGAGTAGAAAACCTACAAACAAAACAACCAACTCCAGTAGGGCTGACAACTCTCTCCCTTGTACCTCCTCTTCAGGAAAGTCTCACAAGCTTCTCACACTGAATTTACAGCTATTTTCCTCAGAGATTTAATTGCAAAGTAAATATTACTCTGAACAAGTTCTTGGGCAAGGAACTGAAGTGATAACACATCTATCTCCTTATGACAAGGTAAAGCACAAAATATTCTGTGTGGTTTCAAGGGAAACTGTGGCACATTTCAGTGAGATTTTCTTTCCCTGTGACCTCCATTCTTTTTCCCTTTTAGCCATTAAACCTCTCAAGTAGTGATTTGATGTTACTCACGGTGATTCAGACAAGGACACTCCTTTCTCACTGCTTAGTCTTCATTGGATCCCTAAAATGGGTAGTATATTTTGAAGTGCCTTTATATTATATGGGAAAGCTGCACAAACCAGAGAACACAATTTGCATGTTCACATACTCATCAATAACATTACCACAATATCTTTATTTTTAAGAGATAGTTGTTGGGGAAAGATGTTTTTGACATGAGGATACAAAACAACTAATTGCTATACCTTGATTTGAAACCTATTCCTGCAGAAGGTTTTTATTCTTTGATATGGAACATTCAAGAAACTGAACATCTTATACATGGTATAATATGATATGTATGATATATACTTATATATACTTATATATATGAGAGTTATGTTTTTGTACATGGTGCCTGCTTACCTATGTTAACAAGAATATTCCATATAATTAAAAAAAAAAACAAACCCACCCACCTTAATTAGCATCTCTACAATACATCTCCATGAAGGACAATATAAAGCAATTATATACATGTGCAAATTTGGATTAACTTCTTTACTCCCAGCCGATAGGCAGATTAGTGATAAGCATAGCTTAAAGATCTATACACAAACATGGCACACATAATTTTGCAGAACCAGATCCTTCTTTCTTTACATTTAGTACAAAACTAACAAGTATGTCTGTTCATTAACAGAAGTTGCAGAGATGTAAGCAGTACTTAATGCTCACAGACCAAGTATTGTGACTCCACTGAAAAAGGCATCCTTGCAGCATCTCCAGTATCAGACTAAAGAGGTTAGTGAATGAAATGCCCCAGGCATGCCACCCTTTCTTACCTTCTGTACTCTATGAGTCCACTTACACATCTCAAGCAAGACGGAAAACAGCTTTCTGACTATAGACATGAAATCACAAACACATTTCACACTAGAGAAAAAAATGAGTTCATTATTACCAGAAGACAACAAAAATCTGTTTAGAATCCACTGGTGATGTGAAAATCACTCATCCAGATTTAAGTAAATGGGAAATTTATTACTGACTTTAAAGGCAGAGAGTTTTAGATTACTGTTAGAAATAAGATTTTAAGCCTTCAGCCTAAAATTTGATCGCAGTGGAGCTACTGGACTCATGAGCTTAATCACCTTTCCTTGGACTCAAACAGCACACAGGTCCCAGCTACCTCCCAATATCAGATTAAAAAACTGATGATTGCAATAAAAACAAAATAAACTATGAAACTGAAGGCTGATTGTAAAAACTTTTCTCTTTAAATCTCAAGCTTGCAGGCAAGCCACTGGTGTATTGTCAGGAGTCTCCAGCAGAGAATGTCCAGTTCTGTTACAGCTGTTCCCTGCCACAGAGCACTGCATGAACCTCAAAAGATCATGTTTTAAAGTGAATTATTTTAAAATACTGCATATGCCCAAGAGAATTCTTTCACTGCAGGCAAGTCATGACATGTTCTGCAGACTAGACCATTAAATTTCAAACAGAAGATCACTACTTTCATTTTTAACTTGCTCAAAATGTACTTGGTTATATCCAAAACCTGAAGCCAAAATTACTCATCTCTGATCTGTGTTGAATACAAGACTTTTGGCAGCATTACTTTTGTTTACAGTAAATACAGCTTATTGGGTGATGTGGACAAAATCCTATTCACACTGAAATCCAAAAGTAAAAAAAAAACCAAAACAAAAAAAAAACAAAAAAAAAAAAAAAAAAAAAACCAAAAAAAAAAAAAAAAAAATACCCCGACACTTTTGTTTGAAGACAGGAGGTTCACACCCTTCAGTTTTGATCTGATTGGTTGAGGATAAAATAATGTGGTTTGCTTAGAGTAAAGCCAGCAGCATATTCAGCAGAACTTAATAAAGTAATAGCCCCTAGGCTTCCCCTTGCATTTTAGTTAAGAGGCACCATTTCTGTAAATTTTTAAGGTCTGCCACTTCATGTGGACCTCAGCCATGCCCACACTCATTATTGTGGCAACGGGCTGCTAAATGAGACATACCAAAGTAGTGCTTCTTGAAGTTCTGTGGCAAAGTCAGGGACTTTCATTTTCCAGAATTAATTGTGACTAGGCACCCTTCCTTGTAAAATATAAGGTTTTAATTTTTGCATCTTTTTTTTTTTCTGGTGATACGAACTCCTGCCCACAAAAGTCCTCTGCTGACAATAACCACATCAGGACTGTTACATGAGACAACACCCAAGACCATGTTAGAATATACATCTCTTTCTATGCACATGTTACAATATGTATGTAAAATTATTTTTAAATAACTGTATTTGTTTAGAAGTGGAGGAGGCTGTTTCATTATTTAAGGCATCCCCCAAAATACTGATGCTTCCCAGCCAAGGTGAGATTTGAAACTTCATCCCAGGTAGTTAATAAAAGGAACACAGACAGTAAAACTGCAAGATTGTCTCTTTCCACTGAAAGGTGCAATTCTATATGAGTCAACGTAGGTTTCAGTATATCTTTTCCACCATAAAAGTCTAAACCAAACATTTTATTTTGTAACAGGCGTTAGCCCAGTATCCACCACATTAAAGATTGACCCCAAACCCTGCTCCTCAGCCACCACATTGCACTACAATGTCTCAGCCATGACTGAGGACCAAGGCATTCATTTATTTGTCCTATCAGCTCTATCTGAAATACCCACATAACAAATATACTCAAGGACAATCTCATCCAACTTCCCAGTTGTAACAAATCCAGCAACTCTCACCAAGATGCCAAAGGTGCTTGACATCCCCATCCCTTTGCTGAAGAGAGGGTGGATGCCAGACTACATAGCTGCTCCTGGGAGCCTAACTCATCTGGTTTCAATGAAAATGAACCAGGATAGCACAGATCTCTCAGTTGAACTTCACAAATCTAATGGATTTTGACTTGCCATAGCCTGCTGATGTCTCAGTCAGAAACCTGCTGGGAATTTTAGGCAGGTATCCAATCAGTATGAAAATGAGCAAGTCCCCTAGACTGCAGGAGTTGCACTGGAGTAGTGATCAGTTGTCCCAGCCACAGCACAGAGCTCAAGGGCATTTGGTATATCCAGTTATGCAAAACGTATGAGATTTTAACAGGAAATTGGCCAACTCCCAGACACAGTTACACTGTTAAAAAACACACGACTCACATCTAGATTAGGCCTGGGAGGACTACAATACTATGCCAGAGGTGCACATGGCATTCATCCAGCTAATTAAGGAGGAGTAATGTCAGTGGCTTTGACACTTCTAAGGCCAAGCCTGGAGCTGCTGCCATGCAACACTCCACCAAAGTCAGTGACTGAGGTCTTTCATGGATGAGTGGACAGCACTACCCCAGTATCTTCCCTGTATTCCAATATAAATTTTAATAAAAAGTAAAATCACAGAACAGGCAACAAACCCTCACTGATAGAATGATGATCAAAGATTATCCAGGCTACCTAAGAAAATATGGAAAATACGCAAGTTGGATGCTGAAGGTTTGCCTGGCCCTACGCACCCTCACTTCCTCCCAGAGTGAAGTAGTTCTCACTTCTTTACAGTCAATCTGCTCACTCCTTTACAGTTGTCTGACAGCTTCTATAAACTCAGCTGTCATTCCCTGCCACAAGAGCAAAGATTTCTCTGAGAAGACACTCTCAGAGAGTGTCTCTCAGACACTTCTCTGAGAGACAAAATTTCTCTGAGGTAACACTGAGAAGAAAGGTGACACTGACTCCACTAGAGAATCACTGAAAAGACCTTTATGAGCATTGAGACCAACCACTGACCCAGCACTGCCAAATCCATGACACTAAACCATGTCCCTAAGTGCCACATGTCCACATCTTTTAAATACTTCCAGGGTGGTGACTTAAACACTTTCCTGGGCAGCCTGTTTCAGTGTTTGACAACCCCTTCCATAAAGAAATTTTCCCTATTATCGAATATGAAACTCCCCAGCACTACTTGAGGCCATTTCCTCTTGTCCTATCACTTGTTAAAGGGACAAGCAACCCATGCTCTTCTTCCAGGTGGTTGCAGAGCACCAAGGTCTTCCCTGAGCCTCCTTTTCTCCAGACTAAATAACCCCTCTCATCAGATTTGTGCTCCAGACCGTTTCCCAGCTCTCAGAGAAGTTCCCCTTCTCTGGACGTGCTCCAGCACCTCAGTGACCTTCTTGTTGTGAGGGACACAAGGCTGAACTCAGGATTTGCATATTATCATAGTCTGAAATAAGGTGCTGACATTTCCTCAAGAAAGGCAGTTGATGGATTTGGGGATGTCACATTTTGACACAGAAGCAGCACAGTATGAAAATCAAGTGCAGGCGACGGAAAGCAAGTTAACTAAGAGAAACCATCACCCCCACTTGCACAGCTAGACTGAGAATGGTCCAGGAAGGCCGCCAAGAAACACATTTTCCTCAATTCGGAGTTGTTGGTTGAAGCAGAAATAACATTACTGTTTTGCTAGATGAGGGGAACTCATCTGTTATCCCATTCAGAGCTGCAGTAACCCAAACAATGCTGGAGCTCCCGTCTTGGATAGGGGGACAATTATCACTTAGGTCAAATTATTTGGCTAATAATGTTTGGAGATGAGATGGAAGTTTCTCATTACTGTACCCCTGAGGTAATGCTTTATATATGCCCTCTGTATCGTTCTACTTTAGTCTATCATTACAGGACTAAAACTTGATTTAAGAAAAGCCCTAGCAACTAGCAAGAACAAAATCATTGCATGTTTTTACAGAAACTAGACTACACCTAGCATTAAAGGTAAGAAGGCAAAAGTATATTAATATTCAAAAATTGAGATGTTTGCACATTGACCTCCTTTTCTCCACAAGTATTTTAGTAGTATTAAAGCTCCTCCTGATCTCATAGGAAAGTCTTCTCTGTACTTATTCCCACGGTAAGAATAAAATTTTTTCCATTTTTCACCTCCACATTTGCAAGCATGATTATGCATCCTTTCTGTTATTAGAAACTAAATGCTAGTTACCAAAATGCTTACTTGTGTATTTATCTACCTCTTTTTTTTTTGCATAAATCCACTAAAATCAATACAGCTGAGATATGCCCGAGGAAACGTCAGCATTTTATTCCTAAACCTAATATCATCACACAATATCAAGATCCAAGTAGCTAAAACAGGTTAATTACCAAAATCCTACTGAAGAAGCCTACACTTCAAATATACACCAGTGAATCTTATATTCATTGTGCAGCTCCTTTTTTCAAGTTAGAAGTGAAAAAAAAATTACAATCCTAGTCATGAAACCCAGTTTTAAGTTCTTTCCCTAGACATCATAAATGCATTGCACATTGAACAATGGCAAAAAAAAAGTCTCCATCTGGTTAATTTTATGAGTGCAACAAGTCTTAGAGATTCAAGACTTTTCAGTATCTTCAGCTGATAGAAGTAGAAGAGCCTCAGTTGGGTCCACAGGGCAATTCACAAGACCTGTGAACACCCAATGTTCAAACAACTGTTACAAAGCAGTTGGCTGCACTGTTCCAGGTGACAAAACTGAAGAAAATGTTTGAATAAGTTAGATGCACAACTGTTGAAAGTCAAAGACATTGTTGGTTCACCAAACAGCAGAATATTGTAGGCCTTACTACGTTCTATACAATGTTTGCTCTCAAATCTGTCACAAAGGAGAAAAGCTGTGCAAGTCCACTGTCAAAACCAAGTGGCATAAGTAGGCTCCAAGTACTTCACTGTTTGACAAGTCAGCTGGTGACATGGCTGTTTTGACAGCACTCAACTCATTGTGTCCTAATCCTGCATTCACTGCACAAGCAAGATACTATTCAGAACAACTGTACTTTACAGAAGGGCTTATACCCTTATATATATATATAAAAATGTTATATATATAATATATATAATATTTACCAAATTAAGCACAAATTTAAGACCTAAAAAACAAATTGGGAAGTTTAAGATTTCTGTTTTATGGAAAAGGCAATTTCTGGTGTCCAGTTATTTTAGTAGTTTACTTGAGAAACAGATGCTCATTTAAAATAGCAAGCAGAATATGTTGCCACTAGGAGTCTGAAGAGGGCAAATATATCCTTCTAAGTCATTTTATAGCCATTATAATGCCTATTTTTGCCTGCTTTCAGAAGCCAGACCCAAAGAAGCTAAGATCAGTTGCAGTTATCTGGCATATTCACACTCCTACCATCCTGGGAAAGTTCTGGGCTAATTAGGATCAGAAGTTACACATCAAAAGTCCTGTTAATTTATAGTCATCGTATCTAGACAGGGATGAAGTACAACTTTTTTTATATTGTTTATGGACCAACATGGTTGCCAGAGTTGTATCACATTGATTAAGCCTCCTTTCTGTAAAAATTTGAGTTCATTCAAGTTCCATATAGAGATAAACTAAGATAAAAGTTCTGCAGAGGGCTGCAAGGGTGGCCTAGTGGGTTGCAGCACATGGACACGGAAGTATCCAGGAGAAGTTATCTACATTGTGGAGAAGACACAGGAGGATGTATTTACCACAAGAAACAACAGAGACAGACTCTCATCAAAGATGCACTGTAAGAAAATGAAATTATCACAAGATGCAGCAAAGGAAACCCCTCACTGGAGAGGAAGTATGTGCAGAAACAGGCTGCCCACAGGTTGCGGAGTTTCTGCCATTAGAGAGACTCAAAATTCATCTGGGAAAGTTCCTGCTCTAATTTGGAAGGAAGATAAACTACATGACCTCCAGAGGTTCCTTCCAGCTTTAATGATACTATCACACAACTGAACACAGCCCACAGAAGAGAGCCCCAATTAATGCTGCATCACTTCATCTGCATTTCTCTGAAATTAGACTTCAGTGTGAATACATGGAAATAGTAGTTTGGGGTAAGGATGCCCAAATCCCTGGCTTCCAAGGATGTTGTAAGAAACCTTTCTCATGCAGAAAATATTAAAAGAAGTGTATATAATTGATACAACTATAAAAATGGGGAGCGGGGGGGAAATGGGAGGTAGTCTGTAAAACTCCCAACTCCTAACAGAGCTTGTACAGACCTCTAGTCAACAGGCATTATCAGTACTTTTTTATTGAATACGTTATAAACAGTACACTTACTGTTCCAAGACAACAGAATATTGTTTAGCCAAATGCTATTCACTTTAACTTCGTAAATATTTTGAAGATATAAATACACAAACTGAAAAATATTTTAATGTAATTGTGACAGCATATGATTAATTCATAGTGGACACTCTCATAATGACTATTCTCATAAATATGCTTTATGTTCATTTTTATACTGCTTATGTTTTTATAAAAGGAAAGCAGGACTTAGAAGAAGTTACACAAATCTCTTAGATATTAACTACAACTCTTAACTGTAGTGAGATATTCTAGTGTTAACCATCAAGACAGCTTAACATTAAAAGTAAACATGCCAGAAGATAAGTTATACATAAAGTCGATTACACAATTCAGCTCTGTTTACCTACAACAAAATTTACAGAAATGCTGCCTCTGAGGAGTTTCTAAAGAGAATAGTTAGAAACTTGAGGCCAGCAGCACTTGCCATGACTTCTTTTCAGTAATTATTAACAGAAGACTCTTAGTTCAAGCAGACTATTTTCAATAAATTACTGTGCTGCTAACAGGGCCACTTTGAAACAATGGCACAAGCATCTCAGTGACCCACTTAAAGCCATTTCAGTCACAGCATGATCTGATAGCTTAGCATTAACTATAACGTAAGATGACTGACTTTGCAATTCTTACATTTACTTTGGTCTTTCATGGTTTTATTCAACCAACTTAGCTCTATGTACTACTATGATTTATTACTGTTGACAAGAGAAAATTTTGGACAGCTTAAACAGGGCCAGCTATTATCACCTCTATTGTAACAGGACAATGCTCTGACTTTCCTCTGGGAAAGGCAATACCAAACTGAATTTGCTTATGTTTACCAACTAGAAGAGGAAAGAAACCCAGTCCCAACAGAAACTGGAAATCAATCTTTCACTCTTCAGCAATTACTGCTTATGAACTGGCAAAAATCAAAAACAGAGCCTTGCCATTACCTAGACCTGATATGTCAGAACTTAGCACTGAACTCACTGATGTAATTTCTGCCATCTATGTCACAAAGTCAATTCTGCTATGTTTTTGAAGCATTATGTTAATAGAGAAAAGCATTTCTTACATGCAACTTTTAATTAAAAGACACAGACAGTTTTCTTACTAGAGCTTTGTAACTCAAGCATTTCACAGCCAAATCTGCAGATTCAGTTTGTTTCTCTTAAAGATTATTCTTCATCCTTCATTTATATATGGAAATGAGAAAGTCAGTGTCTGAAAAAATGCAGTGTTGAATACCTAATTCCAAGGATCTTCATCTGAATTTTTTTATTTTTCCTTTTCTTCCAGCAAGGGAGAAACAAGTGCTATCTGCCTATAAAACTCGGGCAGACTATATAGCATCTCACAGTTCAAAAGTCATCTCCAAAACAGTTGCAAGTAATTTAATTATTATTGAAATTTTAAAGCACAAATTCATTAAGAGCTGGTTGTTTCAAAGGCAAGAGATTTCTTAGTTGTAACACGCAAAGTCCTAGCTCAGCTAATCGTGTGCTAGGCACCATCACAACGGTGTAAGTTCAGCATTTAAAAGGAAAGTTCCTTTCATGCCAGCATACTCCTTAAAACTTTATACTTTCATACCTTTCAGGGAACATTTCTAACATACTTCTTCTTTTGCTGTTTTATACAGAAAAATGAAAGAAAACATTCTGAGTTTATGTAATTTCATGGCTCAAGACAGCAAGATAGTCTCCCAGGGCAAAATACTATTTCATAACCTCCACTATATAGGCAGCTAGATAACTGATGGCTTCTTCAGATTACACCTGTACACTGATTTAAATAGGTGCAATCAATTAGCATGCAAGACATTTGTGTTAATAATGCACAAGGAAAGATATTTATCCTACTGGTCCTTCATATTCTAATCTTTATGAAGCTGCTTGAAAGAAAATAAATTAACTCAAAATTTCAGCCCAAATCTGTGGTACTGCAGCCCCAGGCTCTGTTTTGGAAAGGAATATTGCGATAATTGGACCCCACACAGATATGCCAGCAAATCTTGATTTAAAGCTGTTGCATTAGGCATTGGTCCAATTCCTCTATAAAACAGGAGAACTGAATCAGGTCTCAATCAATAAATTATGCTGTGGAAGAGAAGGTCACCTGTTAGTTACACCATTTTCCACAGGCAGGTTCCACAAGAGGAACACATTTCAAACACAAGAACTTATTTCAAGTGTTTCAAACCAACTCAGCTGAAGAATACAGAAGCCTGTCATTAACAAAGATTATTAACATTGTTGGCTTGTTCATCCATGTGGTGACACAATGCTACTGTCTCATTCAGACCTCCCAAATTCTTTGGAATCCAGTCCACACAGTCTCATTTCAGTGGGATCTCGGGATGCACCAGTCCTCCATGTCCTCTCATCCAGATCCTGCAGCACTGGCAGCCCACAGAGCTACCCTGAGGCTGAGGAATTTGCAGCAAACCTGCTGCCAGCTTGAGAAGGCCATGGCCATGCTCCTGTGCCTGGCAGTAGCCTCTGGCATGGGAAGTTCTGTGGCATCCCAGCAGACAAGTTTGTTGCAAGCAGAGAAAAAGAAATTCTCATTATTAGCATGCAAATTTTGGTTTAACTTCAGCCAGTGCTTGCATTATCCACCCAGAAGGACAGGTGAATTCATCCTAGGCCATTTCATTTCCTTGAAATACAAAAAACCCACCACTGGTTCCAGGACACAGTAATGTGTTTTTCAATTAAAAACTTCCAGTTTCTAATAGAAATAAGTAAACATTATGTAAACGTCAATTTCATTCCAAATTTGCTGGCCTTTAATGAGCACAACAGTACTTCAAACAGAAGAAAAATCTCCACAGTGTATGAAACCAAAGCCACAATACCACATCTCCTTCTGCTAACCCACACTCTAGGAGGGCATGTGAACAGAAGTTCTCCAACCTGAGATACAACATACATGGTATCAAAGAACATACAAAAATAAAACATACTGCTCTGGGGAGCAGGACACAAGTTCACAACTTGATGTTCCTCAAACCCCCTGGAGAGACCTGGAGATGTCTTCATCCTGCTACTCTCTATCCACACAGTAATAATAAAAGTAGTCTTTTTCACTATAAATTGTTAGTAACAATTTGGCAGCAGAACATATCTCAACATATGCACTTTAATTATGGAACTTTCATGTTGGTCACATACCAAAATAAACTATCAGAAATTCATGATCAACATTACGTTCTCATATGCCATTTCAAAATCCATTGACTGGAGCTTGCAGTAAGAAACAATTACAAAGATCTTCCATGAATATTGGCACGTTTCCTCCTTCATTTTTTTTCATTTTCATTAAGGGAAGAATAGTATTAATATGCACTGATAGTAAAAAACATAAAAGAGTAGGTGTTTTACACCATGGCTAAAATCTCTTATAAAAGCCTCAAAAATTAAATTATCAGAAGTGTCAAAAATCTACTCCTTGTGCAGCCAAACTAAGGTAAATTGTATTTGAAAATGCATTAAAAGCAACAAAAATTTTAAAAGGATGACTAAAACAAGCATAAAGAGCTCTTATAGCTAGTACCTTTTTAAAATATAGCTAAATATTTTTGGAGTACATAAAGTATAAAACAATAAAACTAAATGCATCAACTCAGTCTACAACTGGGGAAGGAGAGCAATCATCCACCATGACTATTGCCAAGCACATGTATAACTTAGTATTTCCTTAATATTTCAATTTATCCAATACCATTCTTCATGCATATGAGCAGCATTATCATAACCTTTTACAATAACATATTATTGTTCTAATTCAAGGAAACCAGGCTGCTAACATTTTGTGTCAAAAATCTTTATTGTTATAGTAAGTAGACTTGGCTGGCTTCCAGATGCCCACCCAGCTACTCCCTCACTTCCCCACCTCAGCTGGACAAAGGCAGAAAACAAGATTAAAAGCTCAGGGGTCAAGATATGGACAGAGAAATTGCTTCATCATTACTGTCATGGGCAAAACAGACTCAGCTTGGGGAAAGGTGATTTAATTTGCTGACAATTACAAGAAGGATGGCAAGAAAGAACAGCAAAACTGAAAATGCTCTCCATTTTTCTTCCCAGGCTCAATTTCACTTCATTTCTGAGTCCTGTATCCCCTCTCCTTCCCAAGCAGTGCAGAGGATGGGGAACAGGGGTTGTGCTCAATCCACAACTGCTCCTCACTGCCGCTCCATCCTTTCCACTGTTCCCCTGCTCCCCTCACAGAGGCGACCCCTGCAGACCCCACCACAAAAACCTTGGCAGGTAAACACAATGCAATTGTGTAGAGAGATTACAGAACAAGCCTTTGAGAGCCTGATGACAGTGTTCCATAATGATGTTTTTCCAGAGGGTGGGAGGGGGAAAAGCTCTGTTTATAGGTTTTGTAACATTTCAGTTCCAGCACCAGAAATATCATATGTAAAATTTCCTTCCCCAAAATAATTAACCACAGTCAGGGAAAAAAAAATTTAAATCAACAATTTCCTTTGTGTAAAACAAATGTGTGTTATGACAGGGGTCTGTTTTTCCCCCACACACACTCAAAATTTGGAGCCGGCTGTAACTGCTACACTTTACTGGACATTTCTGGCAGTTATAAGTAAATCTACCCTAAATAATGTTTTAAAGTAATGCTGTAAAAAAATACCAACAAACTATTACTTAAATTAAATAAAAATGTTGTGAATTATAGATCTTAAAATACAATTTTTAGTAGAGAACTGTCTTCCAGGCTCGAAGGAGGGCTTTGCAACAGTTTTTGTATGACCTGCAATATAAGACCCCCCTAGAAAAATTTGTAGACATTCCAAAAATTACTAAAGTGACGAGTAATGAGAAAAGCCAGTTATTGGTGGAAATAACCTGAATCTCTTGGTAAGACAAGCTCTCTGAAAACATGCATTCTAACAACTGCAAAGGGCAAGATCATCTAGAGCAAGAAAATTACACCAATTTGATGAAGTAAGGTTTGTGTCCTGAAAAGCTGCAGCTCTGAATGGAATTTGGGCATCACCAGGAATACGCTAGTGGACGTGAGATCACAGTGATGCAGTTATTAAGCAGGGGCAGGGAGAGAATACAACAACCCTATGAACTTCTGTTCCAAGTATCCCAGTAGGAAGGTGGGAATACTTCCATATAATTGAAGAAATTGGACTAGTTCTTTGGTTCTGTGCTTCAAGAAATTAAAACTCATTCAGGTGGGGATTTTTAAAAAACAAACAGATAAACTCTGGAAATCTTGTCATTTGGGAGGGGTCAAAGAATGTTGAAACATTCCGTGTATCAGAAAAAGATTAAAGATAAAGGTGATTTGGTCCGTGTCTCCCAGTAACATTACAAGGAAGGCCTCTACAGAGGACTTTTAAGAACAAAAGACAGAGTAAGCTGAAGTGGATGAAAGATATCTACACAAATTGGCAGTAAACATTAAAAAAAAATTATCAGTGACAATAACAAAAATAACAAACACGTCAAACAACCTAACAGGTGATACAGTAACACTTCATTTTAAACTTTACATTCTCATCACTGCCTTTTTAAAAATTGAGCACAAATTTCTGGAGAGGCAATACTGCATATATTTAAATTATCACCAGCTAAGGAAGACAGAACGATTTCTGGGTCAGGACTGCTAACAGGGTATCACCCAAAATTAAGCATTCACTGTAGTGACTAATCACAGCTGCAGTGAAGGATGTGCGGCTGTCTCCAAACACATCAGAAGAATGTATATTTCAAAGCCTGGATACTTGACTCGCATGTTCCTCTTTCCAGTTCAGAGCAGTGCCAGCAGAAGGGCCCAGTGCCAGTGAAACTCTCCATAATCCTCCTGAATAGCCATGCAAAGGATCCAAATTATCATGTTGGAGGGGGATGGCTCAGGGCAGTGCAATTCTGAAGCCAAAGATTCCTGTGGTGGAGGAGTTCATTTCTTTTTTTTTTTTTTTTCTGTCCAGAGGGGTGAAAAGACACTACTGGCTGGCAAAACTCTGCTCCCCCTAAATTAAAGTATTGCCTCTGGTGGCACTCGGATTTTCTCACTGTATCAGGCAGCAGCAAAAAAAAAACCATGTTTCTCTCATGAGAAAGCTTAAGCTAAATTTTACATGACACATATACCACGTGTTGGGCTTTATCTTATAGCTGTATTACATAATACCAGACAAAGTAGGGGTGATTACTCAGTAAATACACTAGACCACTTTTTCCCCATCTCCCGCTTCAATACCAGATACCATTCTCTGTTTCCAAGAAGATACATCCCTTCATTAGTCTTTTTGTTTATAGCAAGAAAGCAGTACTGGATTCAAACACTGATGGATAAAAAGTGGTCTCAAATAAGCAGGTACAGTGTGAAAGGATTGCAAAAATTACTTCTATATTCAATTGCAATTGCTACGTCAATAGCAATCCTGAAGCTCTGGGATTCATTAAGTGAAGGGCAAAATAATAGCTTAAACATGACAGCAGCTTAAGAAAGCAATAATTTCATTTCAGGTATAAAGGAATATTATAATGTATTTTGTCTAAAAGAAGATGAATGCCAATTTTTAAGCACTTAGCTTTCTTGCTGTGCTTTTGCTAGACAGGCTGCTCTGTCATATCTGGCTCTGCAGGTTTATGAAACTGTATAAGCCAGTAAAAATGAGCTAAAGTATGGGCCGTTTTACATAATGATTGCTCCAATTTGAAGCTGCATCGAAATTAGCACTTAAAGCAGAAACAAAATCCTTTTCCTTCACAGATGATGGGTGGGTTTTGCTTCAATTGGCACAATCTGCCAAAAAAGGCACTGCCTTTTCTTCTTATGGATGCTGCTTTTTTTAAGAATGTAAAGAATTACTGAATTACTTAGAGGAAATAAACAGATGCAATTTCTGATCTGATTTTCTCAGACTTTACCCTCTCTGACAGGCTTTGGTGTCTGTATTCCACTCACGTTTATTTTTCTGTGTACTTCCTGAAACCAAAAATTCATTGTTCACTGTAATTTTTGTAAGTAGACACAAAGCACTCTAAGATCTCCAGTGTCACACTTTGGCTTCCATATGCAAGCCACATATGCAACCTAACTTGTCACAACTGATGTGATTTATACCAAAAATAGATAATGGGTACTTAAAAACTGCATTTCAGTTCTTCCTTTCAAGAAGTGGAGAGAAAGAAGAACTCCCAGGAAGAGAATGGATCTTGTTTAAAACTGGATGGAAACCAACTGTACAAATACTATTTTGATTCATTAGGGGGGGTGGCTTTGTCAATAGCCACCAGCTCCAAGTTGCTTCCAAATTTTGAAAGGACTCAGATGAAGAATACCCTTCTGTGGGATCTCTCTGGCTGAGTGAGAGAGAAAATGAACTCTTGCTTCAAAGCCACGAGCCTGAGACCAAAACATCTCTAGCCGTACTGAAAGCAGTCGTGCATTAGGCTTCAGTACTGATAAGCAACATAAGACACAGCAGTAAAGGTCTGCTTTCAACACAGCTCGGCAACAAAAAAAGAAGTATTTCAACCCTACAGTTTGTTTTCTTAAGGTAAGCCTTTTTTATTCCTGCTAAAAAACAGAAAGAAGGTAGGTAGCAACTGGAAGGATGGGTGTCCCTGGAGCTCCACTCAGGAAGGAGAAAGCCAAAAATGCACTAAATGGAGGCAGAGCAAAAGAGCAGAAAGAGGTAGAAGGAGAGAGAGCACAGCTCCTTTCTTCTTCCCACTGCAAGTACTGTGCCCTGTGTGAAATAAACAAACATCCTCTTCAGCTCTGCCTTCTCCTGCCTAACAGGGAGGGCAGCACAAACATCTGCTTTCAGGAAGCAGCACACGAACTTTGCATGTCCCCTGTGCCCCATCCTACTCTTACAACTCTTCTGAGACTCCAGTTGAGAGCTGTGGGCTCTGCAGAACCATCACCTGATCATGCATGGCATGGTGAGAAGGAGCCTACCTAACAAGCCCAGACAAGCGACCAAAGAGAACAAAAAAAACCCTACACTCACAACACCTCATAAAAACAGAAAAGAGAAAAGGTAAGAAGAGAGCTAGGATGAAATAGGAACCAAAAGGCAATCAAAGTGTGCTGCTAAGAAGCTCAGAAAATTGCCTGTCAGGTATCAATTTATTGGGCAGGTTTATCCATATCTGGTTTTAAAAGCGTGATTTTTATCTCCCCGTGGGTACTGCATGTAAGTCTAATTACAGAACACTCCCAGGCAGGTGAAGTGTACAGAACACAGCCTGGATTGGCTTTATATTCCCATCACACTATTTATCACCTACAAGGCAAAAATCCCATGCCTCCTGCAGTCCCTGCCTACTCCAAGGCTTGCTGTTGTTACACAGGAGAAAGGATAAGAAGTCTTAGTATTTCACAAACAGAATACAGGGCAGCGTAATTTGTGAGAAGTTATCTAGAAACAGAGGCTTTTCAGCCGTCCCAGCTGGCCCAAGTAGGGATAAAGGAAAAAATTTAATTGCTCTGCCAGAAAGTTACTAACATGCTGGTAAACCACACATAATCTCCAAAATTCTCTGAAACAGACCCAGACATGCTGTTGAGATTTGTTGTTTATTCACTTTTAAGAATTGGCTAATTCTGTGTTCATTTGTGGCACTGTGAGAAGCATACCTGGCTTTATGAAACCACGACTGGCACCCTGCAGTCATGTCAAGACAGATTATTTCCACAGTGATGCTCCACAAAACCTGTCATGAACTAGAACTGTAATACTGCTATTTTCTTCACAAGCCCACAAACTACTTAAAAAGTCCAGACAACAGCTATAAAGCCACTTCTAAACATTGTACTGGTAGAAACTTTGGGAATATTCAGATCATATCCAAAGGCTTCTTAGTCCGGCCCCACTTCAGCTGAGAACACAGCACCACACACAAATAAAGCACAAAAACACACCTGGCCTACTCAGACAATGCACTGCAAATATCATTCAGAAAACCCAAATTAAACGAGCTCTTTGCTTCCAGGGAGATTTCCTACTCCCTGCTATTGTGTCACTGGGACAACCAGCTCTGTCTCCACTGACCTGATTTCCCTGATACCTTGTTGTCCTGTATCACAGGCAGAAACCCCTGGAAATGCAGGTCAATATTAACAATGCACAGCTGGAATCACAGAAGGGTAGGGCTGGAAGGAACCATAATGGGGTCATCTGGTCCAGCTTCCCTGTTCAAGCAGGGTCATCCTAGGATTGTGTCTAGGTTCTGGAATATCCCCAGTGAGGGAGACTTCACAGCCTCTCTGGACAATCTGTTCAGTGCTCAGTCACTCTACAGTAAAGAAGTTCTTCCTCATGTTCAGGTGAAACTTCCTGGAATATTTTTAAACTCCATATCTTATAAGTTTAATGCATGGCCAATGGAAATCTACAAAGTTATGTAAATTAGGAAGTATGCCACCAGGAAACCACACCTGAAAATCCTGGCCTTACGTTTTCAGAAAAATATCCTTAGAAATCTGAAACAATGTACTACTTTTAGGATTTAAATGGCTCAAAATGTGAGTTCGTATGATCACATAATATACTAAATTGTGCTTTTTTATGTTAATACTGGGTTTACATGTTAAATTAGTCTCTTGACAAAAATTACCGAGACATGAAGCAAACTTTATGGTACATGTGTGTGCACAGTGTCCTCTAAAATGAAAAGATTCCACTGATGCCAAGGTTTTGAAGCTTTTACCACCAATTCCAGTTCCACTAGAACAACATTTATGTTGATTTTTAAATTGTCTAAATATCTTGAGAAAATTACATACACACACATTTTTTCCAGGCCCCTCTCAGGGTTATCAAAGGTCTTTTTCAACAGAGGAGAAAGTGATAAAAAGTGACCCTTAGTCTTTTGAAATCAGTAGAAAATGTGACATTTAACTAAGCTGGGTGTATAGATACAATTCCAATTCTTCAAATTTACATCATCTTAGTCAGCAAAGGTGACTGATATTGTACATCACATGGACAACACATCTGTAACCTTCTTCCCATTGCCAACCAACTCACAAAAAAGCTGAGCACCTTCTGCTGTCTTACATGGGATTCAAAACCCTTTTGCAGACTTTTAGGAACGGCAGCTCAGCAGTTCCTCAGCACACTGCACTTTTCAGCCACCAGTCTCCTGGAAAAAGGCTCTGGTCTTTCAATTACTTTTTCAGGTAGACAGAGAGATACCAGCATAAATTACATTTTTTATATGTTGCATACTCTTTTATATAAAGGATTTTAAAAAAAAATTTAAAGGCATTTTTACACTGTGTAATTTTTTTATTCCATTTAAGGCTAATCTTTTCAGTAACTACTCAGCAAAACCAAGTAGTTACAAAACTATGCAGGTGATTTGCACAGAACCTATCCAGATGATCGAAAATCCTGAAAATTCGTTTTCACAATCAATATTTACTCAAGGTTTCAGATTTCCAGTTATGCAATTTAATATACTCTAGTTCACTGTGACCTCAAACCAGCTCAGGTTCTGTAAACCAGAGAGATAATGAATTTTTTTGCAACTAATTAGTCTCCTGAACTTTAAAGTGGAACTTGTTGTTGCTGACAACAGGCTACTGCAACATGAAGGTGAAGTTAAAGGTTAATATGGGAAAAAGAAAAAAACATATTTTTTTCTGCTGACAACATTATGTCAAAACATTAGGCATTTTAGGATGCATCTTCTATGATGGATGATAAGCCTGTTCAGAAGGCTGCAGAGAACAATTTCCCATGTAATAAAAAACAGGGCTCTTAGAACAGGTACAATGCATTGGAGCAACACTTTTTATTTGTAAACTCTTGCAATGACATCCCAATTCCTAATGTAAGTGTGCTTGCATTAAATCTGCCATCAACAAAGGTGAAAGTCAATGCTGAGCCCAGCTATAAATCACAAAGTCAAATAAATGCATGAAGCAGGGAAGTAACACTAGAAATGTACTGGTGATAGCATATAATCCATGGATATGCCTTTTTCTTTTTATTTAAAGAAACAACAGCTCTACTGTGGACAAAGAATCAATTCCTACACTTCAGCACAAAGATTTTTAATAACAACTCCCAAAACATGGCATATATTAAGGGAGTGAGGGAAGAAGGGTAGATTTTAAAGCAATTATTATAGTATTTCTGATGCAGCAGAGTGGGAGAAGAAAAAATTACCAGGTTGAATTAATTATGACCTCACTTTATCATGTTACACTATATTCTGTAATTATTTATTGCTTTTACTATTCATATGCACTCTGTTAAGTGAAACAGGATGATAAAGCTCTTTTCAGCAAGATGAAAAATAAACTCATCTTCTGTAAATTAACTAAGGTACCTAAATTTTCTTTGAAATATTCCTATTTTGCTCATCCAAGTAACATTTTTGCAAAAGATGCAGAGACAAAACATTAGTATCTTCAACTAACAAACTGCAGAGTTGTTCTAAGAGGGCTTTTAGAGAAGGTCCTTGATAAGACCCACTGACTTCAGCCAGACGTCCTTGTGCCTGTCTTTCAAATTACAGGGCTTTGCATTGCAGCATTCAAACTTCTCACTTGCGAGGACAAGGGAGTATTTGAAGGAACTCAGCAGGTTCAGTCCTTCTCAGCTTAAACAGGAAAGTCTCAGCAAGTTCCCCACTGGGAGCTCCTCACTTGGAGGGAACCTGGTGGGCTTTGATCCAAGAGATCCAGCTCACACACCCTCCTGCCCACAGCGCCTTTGCAGGGTGGGAAGAGGGAGTGGCTGGGACCAGCCCTGTTGTAGCCATAGCCAGGTGGCACACAGCTCCTCAGGAACCACTGCCAACTGGAGTAAATTAAAGTAGACCTCAGGCTACCTTACAGAGGGCTGGGACAAGTCAGGAGAGGAGAAACACGCAGCTGTAATCAGGATAGAGTTCAAGAAGCACTCTCTTGATCAAAAACATTTTTCCTCTTAATTTTGTTGAGCATTAACAGTTTTACAAAGTTCTGCTTAGCCTGTCTCCTGCCCTACCTGTCTCCGCAGCCACGCTTACAAATACGAGCAATTCTAGGCTGGAAGAAGCGTGAATGGGAAAGGACATCTCCTCTGCTGTGTCATTCCTATTTCTACTGCACTCAGGATTTCTGGAGCATAAAAAAGGGGGCAGAGTTACAAATTCAACTGCAATGCCAATGCTGCTGTCCCACTCCTCCTGCCCAGAAGATGCATCAGGTGTGTAACTCAAAACAGGCTTTTCCTGACATTAAGCATCTCAGCAAGCCAGTGAAAGTGTTTGGCCATGAAAGAGCAGTACCAAGACACAGGATGGAGTACTTGTATGG